>VZRS01012950.1:258484-378715 GCA_013398055.1 Ifrita kowaldi | reverse complement strand
AAACAAAAAAAAAAAAAAAAAAACCAAAACCAAAACCAAAAAAAAAAAAAATAAACCCCCAAAAAAACCCACCAAAAAAACCCACAAACCAATTCATGTGAGACTGAAAAGAACCAATCATCATAAAATACTGACATGTGGAAAATCTAAGGACATGAGCCTATGCATCAAATCACCTCTAGGAACACTATAGGAGTAGGTATAATACAGTTTCAATGCACACCAACATATTATCGAGCATAATTTAAAAAACACAGAAAACCCCAGCAGTCACTAATTCTCATTTGTGTGCAATTACCTGTAAAATAGCTGGATAAGTTTGACTCATTCAAGCCACTGATGTTGCCCATGATCAACCATTCTTAATAAACATACATGATCAGGAACTGTTCTGCTTTCTCAGCAGTGAGCTTGTAGAATTATCTGCAGAGACAAAAGCAGTAACAGGAAGAGGATATAGTACGCCCTGTGGAGTATTACTAGGCAGTACATTCATTAAACAGCTCTTATGATGCCATAAATGCTTTAGTCATAAGAATCAGACATAAAATCCCAGACTTCCTAATACTCCAATAGGGACTACTTTGCTTTTTGCAATAGACAGTTCCTCTTTTCAGAAAAACATACCAGTACCTATTTCTTTAGTAATGCAACTGTTTTTGCTATGGAATATGCTCAGAATGTCGCAATTTTATATATTTCATCATAGCTTTTATGCATTAGATTGTGATGATGGGACATTTAAATCATTCATCTAATTAAAGCTATGCTAAAGAAATATCTCATGACATTATAAGGGAACAAAATTCTGAAAGGCATTATGGAATTGCAATGCTGTAACAGTCTGGAGCTGTTTTGCACATAGTGTTTCATGAAATTAAACTGTTCCCATATTTTACAAAGACAATACAAAAAATATCTCAACCTGCAGAGTTAATGGGAAAACACAGCTGACTCACAAAGGAAGTAGATTTGTCTCTTGTCTAGACAACAGGCAAGTGGTGACTGAGAGAATAATGACTTAGGGGACTGTGTATATAAGGAGTACACTGATCTGTTAAAAAGAGGATGTAATGGACCAAATCTGCATAGATTATCTCAGCTAATACCCATTTGTTCTTGTAGGAAATCTATAGTCTAGCAGAAACAGTTATGCATGTGGTTAACCACACACTGTAGACTCAGATTTGACTACTACACATGACATTTCCATTAGTCCTTTAAGGTGTTCATTAATTAATCAGTTGCCATTTAAAATAAAACAAAAATGACTGATCAATTGAAGTGGATGAGAAGTGTTTAGACTTTGGCAGTATATAAAATAAAAAACAACATATAAATATAAAACAAAAACCAACATATAAATATATAGATATAAAAAAATCTGTTAAAAATGTATGAAATATAAACAGTACCTACTCATCCTGAAGTTTGGTGTAGGTTTTGGCCAGGCATATAACAGTCCGATTACGTGTCTGTATTGACTTCTGAGATCCAGCAGCACTAGCCTCTGATCCCTTTCCTAGTCCCATCCCTTCAATGGGATGTCCTTCACTTTGGGAGCGTGGATAGTAATACAACTGAAGACAGTAAGCCTTAATACCTCTGGTTGTATGCATTAGGGAGTTTAGCGAGTGCATAAAGAAAAATAACGCCAAAAAAGCTACCAGGATTGCAGATCAAAATGTTATTCAATACGCATGACTTCTTTCTTCCTTTCAAACCAACTGCTTCTGTTGCACTGTTTCATGATTTCAAGTCAGAGTCAGGTATTTTGTCTGGATGGTTTGTATTTTTGTTATTCTTTCAGAAGGAACAATAGACGTCATTGCTTTGCGGGATTCTGCATCAACTGGAAGCAGAGGTTATAACATATAGTGATATTAAGCATATTTGGGAAACCGTGGAATTTACCATATTTGTTAGAATATGAAATATTAAGAGTTGGAAATTACAGAGCTTGAAAAATCACTATACAGAAAAAGTAATATTAGCATTTACAATAGACTTGAATAAACATATTATAAACATATTGTAGTCCCTGTTGTAGGATGGAACAGTTGATGCCTGTTTCCAGGGCTTTCTCCAATAATCATGTTTTTTCTTCAACCCACAAAAGATACATCATGCAGACAACTGCCCCCAAGAGACATTGTTAAGTTAATATTCTCAACTGCTGTGGGAATCAGAAACTCTCTCGTTTTTTCTTGCTTATTTTTCCTCTATTCCTCTATATTTAGCAGACTGGGTGTTCATTAGAGACACTGGTATCTTGTTAAGGTTTTCACAGATTTTAGCTGTACTTGAGATGGATTTATGCTTTCATTCTTTTATTCCAAAGGTGTAATCTGACATTAATTCTTTTCTGGTTGTACCTCACGGGCCAGTCTTTTTAAGAGATTTTTTTTTTTTTTTTAGAATATCAGAGGGAAAAGGTACCGCAAATCAGTTGTCATTGCGCAGATATCTTGTATAAAGAGCTATTTGGAGGAAAAAGATTATGAACCCTTGCTCAAATTTTACTCAATATTTTTAATAAGATTTTACAAACACATTGAAAACTGAATAGTTTCACTATGTTTCACTAGTCATATTCTAGCTGATCAACTTTACACAAACCCCTCCTTTAGAACATGGGAAATGTTTCTTGAGTATCTCTGGGATTACTGGCATTATTTACCCTATCCTTCTCCTCTGGGCCTTACCACTCCCAGAAATCTGCTTTCATATGGATTTGAGATCTTAAACATGCAAGGAAGATACAGAGTGGCATATCAGTTCTAATAGTGTAGATGTGAAATGACACACTGAAAAGAAAATCTCTACGATGTATGCAATTATCACTTCTCAGTGGAGGGGCCACTATATTTTAGGGCAACGGTCATCACTCAAGGCCCATGTAATACCTGTGCCCTGAAAAAAAACACAAAATTACATGTGTCTGTGATTTTCTGATTTTGAAGGTTTTCTTGAATACTTCCTAAGACAAGGTTATCGCAGATTGCCACTCTTTGTTTCATTCTTATATTTTATGATTTTAAGAGCAATTAAAATACTTTCTACTCTTTTATATATTTTCATAAGTGATATTTAAATATAAAAGTAAGAATTTTTTAAAACATATGTATTTTATAGAATAGAATAGAATAGAATAGAATAGAATAGAATAGAATAGAATAGAATAGAATAGAATAGAATAGAATAGAATAGAATAGAATAGAATAGAATAGAATAGAATAGAATAGAATAGAATAGAATAGAATAGAATAGAATAGAATAGAATAGAATAGAATAGAATAGAATAGAATAGAATAGAATAGAATAGAATAGAATAGAATAGAATAGAATAGAATAGAATAGAATAGAATAGAATAGAATAGAATAGAATAGAAAGAATAGAGTATTTCAGTTGTAAGGGACCTAAAATGACCATTTAGTATACCTGCCTATTTACATATAGAGTATGTCTGTATGTTTGTCTGCATTTTTATTTGCACATAAACATTGTTTTTAGTCAGGATTATCCATAGTTGTTTATTCCTAGTAAACTGATACAATATATTTCATTTTATTATGTTTATTTACTAGGAATAAAATAAAAGCCAAGTTCTATGACTAAGCTCTCTATTTTCACGATTTGTCCAATTGACTTCAGTGTTTATTGTGCTTCAGTAAGTCTCTGTAAAACCAGTAACAGTTGAGCTATTTCTTCACCCACACTCTTAACTAATGTGATGTTATCACTCACCAATTCTTTTTATTTTTTTGCATTTGGAGCACCTTCATGATTTTTTGTCCTTTGGATGCCTAGCAAATAGTAAGATACAGACAATATTTGGGTAGATTAAGAAGAGAACCTGGATTCAGTAAATCTAGCAAAATGCAGGAAGGCAAATACCTTGTCTTGAATTTGAGATTTAATTCAATTTAGAGGCAAAACTCAGCTTGAGGCCAGAACAACAAATTCCCAGGAAATGCTTTAAAGCACTTGGTAGGGTGTTGAAGAGAAGTCCTCAGTGCTGTGAAGAGAGAGATGAGAGTGCATAAGAAATATAGTAACATATATTTTTGCTTTATTTTGCCATAACCCTAATTTCAAGAAGATAGTAGAAACAGAGAGAGAGGCAGGTTGCCAATAAGAGCTTTAACAGTAAGGCCTGGTTTAAGCCATTTAAAATGTAAAAGTTAGTCACTGGACTTTATCTAAAAGAAAAATAACTGCAGCAATATTGAGAGATACCCTTGTTGTGAGTCTTGTGAGGGGTGGCTGGGGGCTTGGGGGTGTTTAGCCTGGAGAAAAGGAGGCTTGGGGGTGACCTTATCACTCTCCAAAACTACCTGAAAGGAGGTTACAGCCAGGTGGAGATCGGCCTCTTCACCCAGGCAACCAGTGAGAGGACAAGAGGACATGGCCACAAGCTGTGCCAGAGGAGGTTCAGTTGGGTATCGGGAAGAATTTTTTCACTGAAGGGGTGGCTAAGCATTAGAACAGGCTGCCCAGGGTGGTGGTGGAGTCACCATGCCTGGAAGTGTTGAAGAAATGGGTGGACAAGGCACTTGGTGCTACAATTTAGTTGACATTGTGGTGTTCAGTCAAAGGCGGGCATCTATCTCGGAGGTCTTTTTCAACCTTAATAACGCTATGATTCTATTCCATGAAACTGAAAATTGAAGTCACCATCCAAATTAATTAGAAAAAGGACAGATGATGGAATTAAGTCAACTGGATAAAAAAGAAATATGTGGTCATCATATGAGAGAAGAGGAAACAGAAAATAGAGTTTGAAATAGTGTCATAATAACAAGAAAAAGGAAATTAAGGATGTGTATTTAGACATTGATCAAGACTTAATATCGGCACATGTCCAGTATGAAATTGGCTGTAAGTGGGAGAAAGAACAAAGTCTCAAAACACATTATATTTGCACAAAAATAAAATTGTACAACAATGTATTATAAGCCAAATTTGAAATGTGTCTCCTCTATTAAATATCTTCATATTCTGCGCACATTTTTCAATTATTTGTAGACTCTACAGAGGTTAACTATCCTTGCTCGAATTTCCCCTGCCAGGTGTCTGCCTTGAGGCAACTTTACTTCATGAGGTTTCCAAAAATACACTCTGACCATTTCTGAGAATAAAAAAATTTATTGCTTTGCTATTGATAACAAATTCTTAGTTATTTATGGAAAAAGCTTAACTTGTTCCAAGCTCTGATCTTCCATGATATGCACTGAAATTTTGCAAAAATGTTTTTCTGCAAGTGATATGGTCACTTTCTTTTTTTTTTGCTGTGAAAAAAATTATCACATTAGGCCTTGTCATAAATTTCTGGAATTGTCATAAAACCAATGATTCATAAGGGAAATCTGGTATGGCAAATTTAGTTTAAAATCTGCAAATCGTGACTGGAATTTCTGACTACTGAATGCAAAGGAATATCTAAAACTGGAAAAGACTTGACGAGCCAGAAGACTTAAAATGAGAGCCTTTAAAAGAAGGCCCTGAAAGGGCAAATACAATGGGTGGAAAAGGTGAGAGACAAAAGCTGAGTGAGAGGAAGGTATAACAGTATTGGAACTATGGGACAGAGAGGTTCAAGTAGGAAGAGGGCACCTGTTAAGTAGAGGAGAGAAGAAAAATTGGAAGAGAAGTAGCCAGACCCACAGGCTGTCGCAGAAGTTACCTAACAATAACTGAGGGAAAAAGAGACGTGTACATCCTTTTAATCAATCTCCCTGTATTTTTGTTATATGTTTTTCTCTCAATGGTTTTCTTTCCTGCCTGCGCTATAGAGATTTTACAGATAATTGGAGGGTTGCAGAAAGACTACAAAAGCAACAGAAAAGTAAAATGTGAAGTAATGCTATAGAAAGAGTGAAAAAAGAAAGGAGCAAATAAAGAAAGGAAAAGGAGAGAGGAAGGGAAGGAAGGATTGTAATGGGAAATGTGAGGAGGAAAAAATGGAAAGACTCGCCTTAGGAGCGACATAGTTATTTAGATTGGAAAGGAATTTTGAAGATCACCTCTGCTGAAAGCAAGGAGAACTTTGAAATTATACCAGGTTACTCAATGCTGTGTCTAGTGAAGTCTTCTAAATCTCCAGCAATGAAGGCCCAAAATCTCTCTAGGAGCCTGTTTCTAGACATAACCATGGTCAGTGCAAAAATATCTTTTTCTTTCTATCCGGCAAGAATTTCCTTTGGGCAATTTCTGTTGCTTCTTGTCCTTGCATGGAGGAAGGACCTCAGAGATGGGTGCGGCTTTCTTTCCTCTCTAAAGCCTTTGTAGATAGAGGACATTTATCCCCTTTTCTCGCCTCTCCTCTAGTACTTAAAATGAGAGCCTTTAAAAGAAGGCCCTTTTTCTCACCTCTCCTCTAATACCATGTGCTCAAGCCTTTTAACCATCTCAGGACCCTTTTGCTGTATTTGCATTATCTCACTTGGACTGCAGGGACCAAAGATGGACGTAGTGCTCCAGATGAGGCCTCATGAAGTCAACGCGAAGGATAATAATATGTCATAGAATAATTTATTACTGTGCTTATGTCCATAAAATAGTGTTAGACATGAGATTCTGGAGCAGTGTCAACACCACCAGAACCCACTATAAAAAATAGTAAATAATCACAATGAAAGGGCCCTGAAATTGAAAGTTCATCCATGGATGAAAAAATGTGCATTTAAAATGTCAGAAATAATCAGTGATTCACAAATCAAACACAAAAATGTTTTAAATTAATCTAAATTTTGTTTTGGTGAATCCTATTCAACTATCTGTGAGGAAGAAGAAAGAACTTGTCTTCTAGACTCCAGGCTGAGTCTGCAGAATCTATTCAATAAGAAACACAGGGAAAATAGGAAAAAGCAATTAGCAAAGCGCAATGGAAAGGAACAGTCTCTTCTTCTGAAACACATATTAGAGGAGTTTTGAGCAGAAAATTTCTGGGTCAGAAACTAACCTGGAGCCCCATAAAGCCATTTCTTAAAACATTGCTTTTTAGTTTGGGATAGTAATTTAAGTACCCTTACTAGGAGTGGCATAAAAATGAACCCTGTCAGAATAAATGGCAGTGCTGAGGTTCACCTGATGAGCAGAGGCTGAGCAAGCCATATGTTTACACATAACTTCAAAACATTGTGGACATTTGAAGTCTCTGACAGCTATGTATTTAGAAAAGAACAGACCTAAATTTCACCGAATGTTCAAAAAGAAGAACAACATGGTGATATCAGCACACATTGCAGCAGGCCAGCTGGCCTTTGTCTCTTCCCTTCCTGCTTCTGTCTCATTGTCTATTGATAGTGTCACATTTCAAAGCAATTGTTTTAATTCAAATACTTGAAAAAATGAATAGATGTTCCCTGGCCATGACCCACCAGCAGAATTCTAACTTCCAAAAATGCATCTCCAAATACATCCGTTTTATATATTTGAAAAATTACTAAATCTAATACTTCTTGAGAGACAACTGACAGCAAGCACTGAAGCTTAAAGTGATGTGACAAACATGGCAGCACACTGTGGTAAAACAATTGAAGCTTGTAATTAATTTCTATCTTTAAATTCCCATCAGTAATGCTTTGTTGGAAGACTCTGACAGGGTGGAGCTATCAAGAGGGAGATTTTCAGTTGCAAAGGTTACAATACTGTTTGCATATTTACTATGGGGACCACCAGATAATGATGCAGAACAGTAAGGAAGGAATACACAGACCTGTGTATTTAATGAAATCTCCACAGTATTAGTATTCCTTATGAAATACATTTAATATCATGGGGTCAAGAATCATCTTTGTGTTTCAAGTCAATGGAAGGAGGGAAAAACACCTTGTAACATTCAGTTCAGAGGTATAGAAAGAAACCATAAATAGGTCACTGTAAACATTGTTCTAGGATTTCCTTCATGAATCTCATCAGGCTGCAACAAGGCTCAAGTGAAGACACTGAAAAAGGAGGCAAATATACTCACAGACACAGAACTTCAATTTAATTTCTATACCACAAGAGGCTAGCTATGAATGATTCCCAATGTGATTTTCCTTTGAACACAATCCTGCTGCCTACCCTTTATAAAAATAGGGAAGAATGTGAAGTCAACATCTTGCTCCAGGTGTCAAATCTCCCATGACAATGCCAAGCAAAAGACACTAATCAAGTAAAAAAATCCATTCTATTTTCTTATTAGAAATGTTTGGATTACAATTTCTTGTTTATTTTACATGGTATAATTCATAATGTGAAGGAACTTCATATTATACATACATACATATATTTATGTGTTTATGTACACGAATAAAAATGCAAATCACTTAGAGGTTCATTGTATTTGTTCAAAACTGAAGATGCAAGGAAATAGTTGAAGTTTCCATCTACTGTTTTTTAGTTTTTTTTCTTTTTTTTTTCAAAAGAATGTGGACATCAGAGCTCATATATGTCCAAATAACAGCTGGAATTAATGGAGTCTGGAGTCAGAAAGATGATAATACAGACTTTTGAGCTTCTTTGATCCTTAGGCATCTTTGTGTTGCATGTTTTCGTCTATGCTGATAGAGGTTTCAGAATTGCTGTAATGATGGTGCCTATCAAACACAAGAGGTGTTACAGTAGCTAAGATTTAACAATAGGACAATCCAGTTCTTTATGTGTGGTTTTTCTGGGGAGGAAAGCCAGTGCAGACTTTCCCAAGTAAAGTTATGACATACAACATAGCTTGATGGAGCCTACAAACCCAAATGAGTCTTTTTCTAGTATTGCTTATTTTTCTCCATTGTGTATAAACGCAGTTTGAACAACAAGCTCTTACCCACACACTGGTTAAAGCAGGTTAAGCAAATTTTACAGCTGAAGTCTTGTACCACAAAATTGTTCATGCAGGATCTCCCCTGCTCTGGTACACGGTACCCTCCCTACTGTTACCCATTTACATTTTGGAATATCTAAGATTACTTGCTTCTACAGCTCTGTTGGAAGGTTGCTTAGAATGGCGTTATCCATTACTCCCTCTCCCTATTTTCCATCAAGGCATATGTTTATGCAATGTGTTCTTGAGCACCATCTACTGGTACTGTTTTCATATCTGAAATATATACAGTCCTAAAGCAAGCTTATAATATTTCCTCTGGACTCAGTAATCTGGTATTCAGCCACCTTGGTGCAATGGAGTAATGTGGTATTTATGCAAGTGATCTGGTCTGATACTGAAAAGAATGCTAATCTTAGCTGGAGAATGGGGAGAGATAATATTTCCTAATACACAGCTGTTACAATAAGGGAAAAGCTTACAATTAGCATCTCTTTATTCATCTCCTGAAATGTAGTAGAATCCATATTCTATTTAAGACTACCTGTGTAGCCAAAAAGAAACTGCAATTTAAACGTCGTATTATTAAGGACACCTAGAATTTCATTTCAAATAGGTATAGTTTAGTTCAGGGAAATAAATATTAAATACTTTTCCAACTGTGAAGGAAATTATTATGCCAGCTTTACAGCAAGAGAAGTGATATGCCTGTAAAAAATGCTGATCTTAACCTGTTGACAAGTCTGGTTAAAATGTGCTTTTAGTATAACAGTCAGTGCTGCCCCAGAAGACCTCTGCTTGTAATTTATTCATTCTTACTTCAGAAAGGGAGGGAGTCTATGTTGAGAAAGGAATAATACATTTTTTAAAATTCTGTCTCAGAGCTGCTAGCAAGAACTTTGATTTATTAAAACTGAAATAAATTCAATCACCTAATTTCGGTGCCCTCAGCACTTGTATGACTTGTTACTCCCATTTTAGATGCCTGTAACATTGAAACTACACTGGCTATTTTCTCATCCCTACGGCTCTCTTCTCACACTGGAAGTGTGAAACTACGAATCCAGAATGACAAATTATTTGTGATTAAATTTTTGGACAACTGTCCCTGCCAAATTTGTACATGGTTAAGTAAAATATACAGCCCACTGCTAAAAAAAAGCTGAAGATCTGAGGTTTAAGTGGAGGCTTCTTCACTTCTTTGGCATGACTCCACTGAATCATGAGATCATATGTTAAATGCTGTAATAGTGTTCTTACTGATAGTAAAAGCATTTTCTTACAGGATCTAGAATGACATATTCAAACTACTTGCTGCAGTCCTAATGTATAAGACATCTTATATATTACCCTGTATTTAGGGTTGAACCAAAACTCTATCTCTCTCAGTAAATAAGAGCAAATTTTTAGAGTTAAATCAGGATATGAATGAAATGATACAGCTTAGAGTTTTCAAGAACTGGAAGCTGCATCTGAAACTCTGCTCTTTGTATTCCTTGTGGAAATATTTTTTCATAAATTCGCCTAGTTGTTTTTTGAATCATTTATGTTTTGGTCTTTGTAACTTTTTTTGGTAATGAAATCCAAAGTGCAGTGGGTAAAAATCCTGCTTTTCAATTATTTTAATCTTCTTGCACAGTAATTTCTTCTGTTTTCTTTTCCAGTCTTCTATTACAAACCATTGAATGAAAACATCATGTTTGTTCTTTTAAGACCATTCATAATTTCACTGGTTTCTAGGGCATACCCATTCCACATCATTACACGTAAGAAAAACATTACACACCTGGTGATTCCTGTGTCCTTTCCTGCAGAACCTCTTGTGGAAGCTTTCCTGCCTGCACTATATCCTGAGCTTTCTTTGCGTGCAGACCTACTCAACGTGTCTTTTTTCATATCTCTGACTGCCTGTGGGCTGCTGCATGATTGCAGTAACATTGTGATTCTCCTCTTCATACCTACATTTGTGTATCACACATTCACATGCACTGTTGTAAAATAAAACTGAACAGATCCGCAGCTGTGCAATTTACACATGTGAGTATTAGAAAGTTGAGTTTCTATTTCTCCATCTTCTCCCATTCCTCTCAATCTCATTTATTTTGTCCAAAGTGTTTCTCTCATTGATACATTTCCTGTCCTGTTGCTGGTCAGTGTGAGTTAAACAAAGGTCCAAGTTGCCTGTAAACTAAATCTCAAGTATCATTACATTTAAGAGGCCACAGACTATACCTGCGAATACACCCTTCCACTACGAGGTTGCCATCTTTTCATTGCTCCTACATTTCTGTTACGAGCACTCTGTTGTAGTCCTATGAACTTTTAAACTTTGGCTGGCCGATGTGGAATATGGGGTTACATTTGTTAAAGCGGTTGAGGCTTAGGCTCCCCAGAAGGCCCTGTGGGAAAGGCCCAGCTGCGGGCTGGACGGCCGGAAATCGGTGGAGGGGTGAGAGGCAGTTGCGGGTGAGGAGAGAGTCGGTTGAGTGACAGTTGGCAGTGAGACTGTGATTGGCTGGAGGAACGCGCGGACAGCATGTGAGCAGGGAGCTGATTGGCTGATAGGACGCGTGGACAGTAGCACTGCAGCCGTGCCAGCCAATGGGTGCCCTTCTTCTGTTATGTTCTGTTAGGCTTCGCTTTGGTTTCGGTTGAGATTAAGGGTATAAAGAGGGGGCGATTTTTTGGCAACAAACAGATTTTCTTTAGGCACATAAGGGGGTATGTCGTCTCTGTTCCCCATTGCTAAAGGCAAACAGAGCCAAAATTCATCTTTTATTCATCTTTTTGTGGGTCATAAAATCAGTACCTTAGTTCAACATGGGTGGGGGCAGAATTTGTTCTGCTGAAGTCCAAGCAAAATTAAATGTCAGCTGCAAATAAGTCAGCGCCTACAGAAAAAAAAAAAAAAAGGTATGTTTTTAAAGGGAAAATCAGGATGACTTCTCAACATTCTCACTCAGGTACAGCACTCTACAGAGTGCACACAGCTACTGGAGAGTGCCAGACATTCATTGACACTTGATGGAAGACTAATTTATCTTTAACTGGGTGTCCTGGTTGTTTGGAGGCCACTGACATCTGTAAATCACACTGTGCAGAGCAGAACATGGATGTTTTGATTTATTTATTGTGGCTGAATATTTTCAGCAAGCTGGGAAAAATAATGTCAGAGTAATCTTTATATGCTTAACTAATTTGTAACACTGATTGATAGCCATGCAACCAGGATCTCCTAAATGTGAAATGATATGTCTCAGTGGAGTTTTAACCTGTAAATAAAGCAAAAAGCAATTAATGAATTAAATTTGCATTCTGTCCTGAAAGAGTGAATCAGGTTTGTTAAATTCTATGTGCATGTATACTCCTGTTTAAATGCAGATCAAAATAGGCCGATTTACATTGCTCAAGACTTTATTGTTCCCTGTGGTTTTTATATCATATTTAGGAAAAAAAATAGTCTAACCCCCAAACATTTAAAGCCACGTTGGAGGACGTCTATATGGAGTCATATATAATACTCATATGCTTCTGTCGATTATTTCCTAATTACAGTCTTAGGATATTCATTTTTGTTTGTTGTTGAAGAACTAGGGTATTTATTCTCTGTGAAAGCTGCCACATTTATACTGGTAACATCCTTCTGAAATTTTGCAAAATGTTTCCCAAACAAAAAATGCGTATTTTATTTCAATTGTGATTGCTAATAGAGTTTTGTCAGTTGTGGTAGATATCTCATTGTCCCATGGCTTAATAAATGGTCCCAGAGTTCTGTGCCCAGATCTGCTGTGGATGTTAGTAACTCTTGGAGGCAAAGCACTTACTGAACATTATGCAGTATCACTTCACATCACAAGCATTAGTTTGATTACTATAATTACCTTCAACATTTTCTTAGTTGTTTAGTTTTGGTCTGAAATGGATTGGGAATGTTTACAGAGCCAGTGACAACAGAGAAAAGACCCAAGAATCAGGTTTTTATTGTTTCTCTCCTGTTAGTTACTGCCTCTCTTTTCATAAACATTACCCGAAGAATATCTGGAGTTGGGTTTGGTGGTCCTGACATATCAAGAGAGAAGAGAAGTGAAAAATGTGTATCATTGTGAGACATGCTCTGGCTGCACTGGGACTACAATAATGATCACAATAGTTATGCAGACGTTTATATTCAGACAAATGGAAGCTGACTAGAAAATCTGCCTTAAGCAACAGATGGAATTAAATTTTTGATGCGGGGAGTCTGTTGTCAGAAAACTTGAAGTGCATGTAGAGCATCAGGTGAAACTACTTGCCCTATCTTGGTAAAACTCACTCTTAGCATGAGCGCTGATGAAAATAGTGATCAATGCAGCCACTATTTTCATCGTGAATTGATCTATATCCTTCCCATCACTGAAAATCATCCCTAATGGTGTCCCTTTCCTGGGACTTTTTACAAGGGCATGTAGTAGCACGTGGAATAATGGTCTCAAACTGAAAGAGGGTAGGTTTAGATTAGATATAGGGATGAAATACTTTTTACTTAAGGTAAGGGTGGTGAGACACTGGAACAGATTGCCCAGAGAAGATGTGGATGCCTCATCCCTGGAAGCATTCAAGGCCAGATTGAATGGAGCTTTGAGCAACCTGGAAGGTGCCCCTGCCCATGACAGGGAGGTTAAAACTAGATGACCCAACCATTCAACCCAAACTATTTTGTGATTCTTCAGTTTGATGTGGTTTCTGGCAGGCTGCCTCTCACAAGACACTCCAGCAACTGTTGTGGCAGAAGGCCAGATGTTCTTTGTGTTTTGCATCTGATGCAATAGGTAGGAAGATATCAAGTGGTTTGCAAAGGAACTCTTTCAGCTCATGGGATGAAAGAGAGTTTCTCAATAACTGATTGCACAGAGTCTAGTGAGAGTCTCTAGGAGAGGGACTGAAGTGTAACTGAAATGTTCACAGAATAAAGTGAGGGAGAAAATACTCAGCTTCATTTCTCTTCAAGTGTCATGTTTACCTGCTGCCTAGAGATTTGTGACGGGCACTAACAATTTCTTAAGGCAGCTGACAGCTTGTAGATGTTTTAGATGGGGTTTCCACCGTCCCTGGTGTTGATGAAGGTTCAGGCCCAATAAAGCAGAAAGACAGCCTGAATCAGTGAGAGGTTTGACATGGGCTAGGAATCCTTGTTCTGTGTGTGCTGAAGGAGATAGTGTAAGTGGGTCCACATCACTCCTCAAACTCTTCTAGAGCACAGAAGATGCGGGAGAGAGTTTCCTTCAGGACACTGTCACTGATGGCTGATGATGTACCTGTTAAGGAGTGTGATAAAAGGCTCGTCTGCCCAGGCATGAAGGGGCAGATGCACAGTGCCTTTTGGGGGAAACCAAATCACCCAGTCAGGGACACAAGTTCCTGCCCTGGCCACCCCAGGCCATCTTTGGAGGCCATCATGTGCTGGGGGGATGACACCCACTACTGAGAGTCCCTGGGAAAGGCCTCCTGAGCACCTACAGGCTGCTTAGGAGCAGACCTGAGTCACTCATTAAGACTCACTAGACTCACTAAGGGGTGTTTAAGAAGATGTCACAAGATTCATTATGAGGTGTTTAGGGGAAAGTTAAGTGAAGAAAGGGAAGGGTAGGAAGAACTGAGTGCAGAAAAATAGAAGGAATGAGCTGGCTGTGAACAGCTGGCAGGTCAATACACTTGCCTGGCCATGCCCTGTGCCTGGTGTCTGCAGTCAGTCCTGGATTCTCTCTAAAATCCATTCATTCCTCTCTTCCTGTGTGAGGGGTTATGTGTGCATACTTTTGGGGGTGGGTATGTGCATGGGGGTCTGGGTGCAGCCCCTGGAGCAGAACCAGGGCTCATACCAACAGTGCATCAGCACACGGAGTGACTGGGGAGCATGCACATTGTGGGCCAGCCTGTGTTTGTGTATGAGCCTGTCTCTGGGAGAGACACAATTGGAGGAGCTGGATACCAGAGGGACCAGGGCATCCTGGCTGATTGTCAAGGAGACCTTGGGGTCTGGGATGTTGACTAAGAGGCACTTTTGCATACATCTGTGTATCTCTGTGTGTGCGCACTCATGTCTTTGTGGGAGCCCATGGCCGAGGATCCAGGGCAGCTGCTGATGATCTGTGTGTCTATGCCTGATTAGACACAATACATGTGTGGGTCTGCACCGGTGGCTGCAGCCTGTGAACTCAGGAGCTGGCCCAGATGTCAGCAACTTGGGATACTGGGATCCGGGGACAGCTACTGGACAAATAATGTCAGCTCAGTTGCTGGAGGATCCACACTGTATGTATGTGTTGTGTGTGTGTTTAAGTGTCTGTGCCTATGGACAATACAACCTTAGCCATGCTATTGGTTGTAACTGGACATTTGGAGCTGCAGCAGCCCAGCTCCTGTCAGGGTCCTGGACTTGGCAACTCCTAACAAAAAAGCATAGTCACAAACGAGAAACAGCAATGCCAGGAAAGGGATGTGGAGTTCTGAATACATCCATCAGTTTTTGGCAGGAAATAACAAGACTCTTTCAGCCCTAGCAATTCACTTCACCTAGAGAACCTAGAGGTATGTGAACAGATCCTTAGGGACATGTGTTCAGCCCAGCTGATGAAAATTCTGCATGGTAGACCCCTTAGAGAAACAGACCTTGGGTTTGAGTTCAGCTGCTCACCTTATCTATCTATGAGAAGCATAGTACATTTTTTAAATCTTGTTGAAACTACGGAAAAAATAGCCTTTATCCTATCTCTATAGATGCAATCTGTTTGTCCCCTTTACATTGTATACAGAAGGTGAGGTAAACCAATTGTCTGAAAAATGTATGGCAATTAGTCTGCTACATAGGAGAGATCCATACACACAGTGTAATGAAGGTTCACAGTAAAACTACTGATTATTTCTTTCATTGCACTGTGAAAGAGACAGGCCAGCACTTTATCTGTGAAGATTTTGATTTTATGACATTTGTGATGTGCAAGTAGGTTGTAAAGGCTATATGCAGAGACAAAAGCACATTGAAAGGGTTTCTTTTCGCTTTTTCAAAGGATCTTCACCTAACAATTCCATACAGTGTACAGCTTGTGTAGATGGAGGAAAATCAAGAATTCAAGGCATTCCCATATGGTACAAGAAAATGTATGTTCTTGCTACTTTGTGCCTTGCCAAGGCAATTACACACCATGAATTGAGTTTCAAGGTTGGTCACCTCCTGCAATTCTATCAGAAGCGTTGTGGTATTTGTCATCTATTTTTTAAACCAGCTCCTACAGTCTATTAATTGTATGTGAATCTCTGGTTTGATTTTGAAACATGTGTCTTTTAGCTCACCAGACTGTAGCAATAAGTCTGAGCAGTCAACCTCAGTTTGGAACAGCAAATACTCATTCAAGGAAAAGACTCCAAACTTACCAGTAGGTCTGCCTTTAAGCGCTGTGATTTGAGGAACAAATCCTATTTGGAAAAAAACCCAAACCACCACCAAACCACGAACAAAACCCCCTCACATTATTTTATTATTAGCTTCACAATAGCAATTTTGTATACATCAGGGAGTCCATGTAGTATATGTAGTATTTGCATAGGCAAAAGTTCACTAATAGAGTCATGTAATTACTGTAATAGGACATAGCAGACCATGACATGTACATCTCATGATTGCATCATTTATTTCTTGGAAAGATTTGCTGTTCACAGAATGGCAGCTAGCTACAGAACCCAGCCAAGCAGTTCAGAGGTGGTGAAAATGTATCCCTTTGTCCAGTGAAACTGAACACAACAGCTGGTTTTAAATAAAAGTATGGAAATAAATAATTCCTTTATCTATTGGACATAGAAATAATGGCCTGAATTTTAAGAAAAGGGATATTTAACTTGTAGACAGACACTATGTAAAGATATAAATACAGCACCTTATGTTTGTCTCCAGTTCTTTGATTTTTATCTCTCTTCTACGGACTATTGCCCCACATCAAAAGAGATGGACCAGAAGTGTGCCACCTCCTCAAACATCCAGACTAGCTGCTTGCTTCAAGCTACCTCCTACAAATGCTTGACTTTACACCATGAGTTTTTAGAAGGTACTTAACCCAGCTATGGTCTCTCTCTCCTCTGATGTAGTTGCACTGATTAATTGGAGTAGACTTTTGGCTGATAAGACCCAGAAGATTTAGTTGTTGGAAATGTACCAGCACCAGAAAAAGGCATTACTAGAGTTTCTGCATTAACCTCAAAATTCCCACCTGTGTCCATCAGGCTGAACTGCTACAAGTCTGTCCTAAATGATAACACCTTCAACTGCTGTAAGTAATCTGCCCAGGCTCTGAGACTTTTAATCATTACATTAATGGTATCAGCAGCTCCAGACAGACACACTCAGGTTGTATTTGTAGGCTTTGCTTTGCTACATGGAAAGGCGGAAGAATTTTTCTTTCTGTAGCAAAAGGCTGTTGACACTCTAATCCTATCCTGCTGCTGTGAGAGCTAGGGCTCAGGAATCTGGCTCTGAGGATGAACCTTCATGAACTTGTGCACCCGACACGAGCTTCACGCCCTCATGCACATGGTCTTTCCTCAGACTCTCCCAGAATTATGGTCTTGCCTGCACATTTTCAGTACAGTGCTGCAGTGTCTATGCCTCTATAGCATGTGCAAATGCCATTAAACCTCCTAATCTGGTGATTGGCTCTCCCTGGAAGGGGAGAGTTACTGGAAGAGGGGAGTGTTCATTGTCCTCTATTGCTCCTGAGCCCTGCAACTTCTTCAGGGATTGCACACTAGAAGGAACCCAAGGGATATCCTCCAGATGCCACATAGTTCTGTGCATCCTTATTGTTGTATAACTTGGCATGCTAGATGCATCACGTCCTTTAATGCATGCCTCATCGCACATCCATATCCTCAGAAAGTGAGGAAAATCGAGAGCTGGTAAATATTTCAGTCTTATGCTGACAATGAGACACAAAAGCAGTCTCCAACTCCCTTCTCAATATGTAAGAGTGCCCTTCACTATTGGTGTGAAAAAATACATACAGAACTATCAAAGATGGCATTTTATTCTGTCTTTTAGGCAGTCTTTAGAAATCCAAATGCAATGATTTTTTTAAACTTCAGAGTGAGTCCAATTCTTGTAAGAAAAATGTAAAAAGAAGAGTTACAAAGGTATTGCTTTCAACATAAGGCATCTGTTTTCCAGCTACAGTGCACTCATGTTTTTTTATTTCAAATATGTGTGAGAAAATGTTTGCAGGCTGCTTCCTGACAAGTGGCCTTTTCCCTGTTTGAACAGAAATGTTGTGTGTATTGGAGGATGGGAAAGGGAATCGATGGCTTGATTAAAATTTTAATTATTATAGAAATCATTGTGTTTGTACAAGCTTCTCCATGCCCCACCCTTGGGCATTATTAGTTCCTCTTTAAAAGTACCCTGCAAATGCAGCTTTGGGGATTCATCCTATTTTTATGGCAGCTCTTTAAGCAACTCTACAATTATTACATTCTGGTGTGTGAGAGATTCAGTATTATCTCTTAGGCTTTTACGATCTTGTTCTCCAATCAGAGCTTTTGTGTAACAAGCCAGTGAAATTAGAAGTATGATTAGAAAAATGTGACTACATTATCTAAAACTTATACACACTTTTGTATTGCTTCAGCTTTTTAAGTCCCGAGGGAACTGACAGCGATTAGGATCTATTTCTTGTGAAGGTACTGTTGGGAATAAGGCTGGTTTGAATAAGTGAATCAACCTTATTATGACAGAAGCTCCAATAGAGATGTGCATTAGAGTATATTGAATTCTACTTTCAAAACCACAGGAAGCCTTTGCATAAGTACACACATTTCTGCCTGGACTAAGCAAATAGAGTACTGTAAATAAAAAAAAAAAATAAAAAAAGAAAGCCAAAAGTCCTTCCTCTCTCTATTTTTATTCTAAGACCTTACAGATACTATCACACAGTCAAAACAATGTTTTTTTCTTTGTGAGTGTAACTAGGACTGGTATAAACCTTTAGCAACATGGTTATTCTCTCGTAAAATTCCAAATCCATGTGTGAAAAAAGTGTCTCTTTTTGCAAGGCTACAAAAAATACAGTTCTTCTTACTGTGGACTAAAGTAAAATAATAAAAAACCCAAAACCAAACTCAAGTTAAAAAAAAAACACGAAGCAGGATGCAAATTTTACTCTGCCTGTTTTTCTCTTACAAGCAGGTCAGGTGTCAGGGGACCACAAATATGGCCATATACACATGTTTGCATAACATGGTTCACATATTTTTAAAATGCTGATATTATTTTAGCGAGCATAAATTAACTTTCAGCATGGATGAAGGGAGATCAGGAAAAAGCAAAAAAACCCCTACCAACTAACCAAACAAAACCAAACCAAAACAAAATCAAAACCAAACAAAAACAACAATACCAAAAAACCCCCAAACCAAACAACAACAACAACAAAAAAAATACAATAGAAGCAGTATTCCTAAAGGGTCCAAAGAGAAAGGCTGCTGGAATTAAGGACTGAGCCAAATAGTCTGGAAAGGAGTGAGCATGGCCTGGCACAGGTATTAAGTCAAAAACAGAGGCTCTGTGGAGAAAAAAGGTACATGATTTACAGCAGCACAAGACTAACAAAACTGGGTAAAGCCAAAAGTACACCTAACCTTCTGGCTTGACTGGGCGTAATATTGTCTCAGAAAACAATATAATAATGAAATAACGAAAAGAACAATCTCACTGCTGGCACACCTTACCTGTTTCCAGCAATCAGCATTTTGTCACCGATACATCTTTATCATGATGTTTAATAGCCACCAGTCTATATAATGATGTAAATTATGTGTATATCATCCATGTAGCTCTGAAATCTCTTTCCAAAACTAATTATCCCTTTGGCCCTCACAACATCCCAGAGCAGCCAGTTTCACAATGTATTTATTATCTCCTTCTCCATGCTGCAAAGGATTTCATTAACTTTCTCATATTCCTCCTCAACTGCCTCTTTTCTGAACTGAAGAAGTACTAACTCTTTTTTTTTTTTTTGTGGAAGGCACTTGTACCTCCACTCACACTGCTCTGTTCCTTCCTCAGTTATGCCATATTCACCTAAAGTTGTAAGGACCAGAACTGCAGCATTAAAAAGACACCTGACCTTTAGTCCAGTACTGCCTTGATGATTTATACTTTCTAAATAAGTTGCCAACTAGGGTCAAGGAAATGAAAGATGACTGTGTAGATATTTGAGGAAAGGACGGCTGAAGAAGAAGGAGGGATGAGTAATCAGATGTGACACATGGTATATAATAACAAGGGAAAACAGAGGTTCTTCTCCTTGTTCAATTATGAACATGCAAAGCACTTCATCATACCCTAAAATGTAATTTTACAGTTCATTTTGTAACCTTTTACTCCATATTTTATGGATATTTAAAAATCATTACTAACTCAGACATACATTTCTAAACAAGGTTACTTGAAAAATATGTTGAAGATTGTGAGAATGTTTGCATAGAAGGAAAGAACTGATACACTGAGGATGCTTTTAACAAGACGTTCATAGTACTGCTCCTGCTCAGTTGTCAACACCTAAATGAATTCCTTCATTTCCTTGCAAATATGCCTTCAGTCACTATCACAGGGAGTTCTGATGCTGCTCAAGCACCAGTATGCCACGATCTTCCTAGAGAGAGCATCCTGCAAGGAACAGCTCTTCTAGGGATGAGAGCAAGCCTCCCTGGACAGTGAGGAATTTCAGTAAGTGTAGCGATTTCTCAGCTACAAGTGATTTCAGCTCTTGAGATTCAGCTCTTTGTGAAATACCCTGAAGCTAACATGGGGACAGAGAGACAGGAGCCTTGTATGGCAGTTCCACAGAGGTAGCTTTAATTGTCCAGCAGTCCCTGTAAAGGGAAAACTCACCTGATTTCAGGGCAGACCCAGGGCCTTTTTATGGGAAAGGCAGGGGGTGGGGTAGAAACCAGTTAGCCAACTGGGTACAAGGGGTTACCGTAAGGAAGCAAGGCATGCTGGGGGTGGTTCACTTAGTCACCATAACCTAGAGGTGGGTTGCTTATCTCAGAGTCCTTATGGCCGCAGGCTTGTCTTCTCTAAGGGAGCACAGAGTGCTCTTATGCTAAGAGTTCACAGTCCTCCACAAGTCACTATTGGGGTTCCCCAAGGTTCAGCTTTGGGGCAAGTTCTGTTTAATGATAATGATGTACTGATGATCTGGAAAAGGGGATTAAGTGCACCGTTAGTAACATCACAGATGACACTAACTTGGGCAGGAGTCTTGATCTCCGGAAGGGCAGGAAGGCTCTGCAGAGGGACCTTGACAGGCTGGATTAATGGGCCAAGGCCAATTGTGTGCAGTTCAACAAGACCAAGCACCAGGTCCTGCCCTTCAGCCTCAACAACCCCAGGCAGTGCTACAGGCTGGGGGCAGAGCAGCTGGAAGGTGCCCCAGAGGAAAAGGACCTGGGGGTGCTGGTCGGCATCCAGCTGAAATTGAGCAAGTGTGTGTGCCCAGGTGGCCAGGATGATCAGTGGCATCCTGGCTGGTATAAAAAATAGTGTGCCCAGCCAGACAAGGGCAGTGATTGTCTCCATACACTGGTGAGGTCGCACCATAAATCCTCTGTCAAGTTCTGGGCCCTTCAAGAAAAATAGTTAGCTGCTGGGCTGTGTCCAGAGAAGGGCAGCAATGCTGATGAAGGGTCTGGAGAGTAAGTCCTATGAGGAGCTGCTCTTGAGGGAGCTGGGGTTGTTTTGCCTGGAGAGAAGGAAGCTCCAAGGAGGCCTTATCACTCTCTGTAAATACCTGAAAGAAGGTTGGAGAGAGGAGGTGGTTGGCCTCTTCTCCTAGGAAACAAGCAACAGGACAAGAGGACACAGCCTCAAGCTTCACCATGAAAGGTTCAAGTTAAACACAAGGAAGAATTTCTTTGTGGAAAGGATTGTCAAGCATCAGAATGGACTGTCCAGGGTGTTCAAATAATGACTGTGTGTGGCCCTTAGTGCTGGGGCCTAGTTGACAAGGTGGTGAACTGTCAAAGGTTGGACTTTGATCTTGGAGGTCTTTTCCAACCTAAATGATTGGTTGGTTCTATGACTCAAGCATATTGTAGGCAGAAGAAAAGGATACTCTACTGCAACACAAGTTATATGTTTTGATATGACTGATACATATTTCACCATACTCATATGTACATATTGTACTCACTAGTTCAACCACACTTGTTCAAAGAATCAGAGTCATGAGTATTTCATATTCTTGTACAGTTCCTTTTCCACAACATATGATGTCTTCTTTCGTTTCTTTTTCTTTCTTTTTAATGGAAAGACAGCAGTGTAATTCTACCATGCTGAACTTGCTCACATACACTTTCATGTGTCCTATGGGTGCTTAATGATTTCTGGAGAGTTTTCTGTAATTTTAAGGAACTGTGTTAGAACACAAAAAAACTTACATAGTAAAGGAAATGAGGCAATTAATCTGTTCTTTAAATATTCTTATGCCCACAAATGCTGTTCTTTTCTGGGCTACAAAGTACTGTCTCTGTACAGACAAAGGCCATGTAAATGAAATTATGTGAATTTGCTCTCCTAAGGCTGCCTGGGGTAATGGGATTAGCTGAGAACCATTTTGCTATCTGTATTTATTGATACACCTACCCTTTTTTCCCTAAGTTCTTTCTCTTTTTTTTTTCTTAAGCTTCAGTCCTTTCTCCTTTTAAAAACATTCTACTCCAAGATAACTGTGTTTCTCTTAAGTATTCTTAACACTTGCCTCAAAGAGCTTATTAAATTCATAAAGGAAAGAAATATAGTTACATAAAAACATGTGAGCATAATAAAAAAAGCAGATGTTTTAATATGTATCTCATAAAAGCAGATCTATGGAGAGGGGGATGAAGGAGGAATGAGAGGAATCAGTGCATCAGCCCTGGGGGAAAAAGTGGACTAAATTAAAAAAGCAATTAAGAAATGCTGAACCTCCATGTCGTCAATGAGCTTCCATGGTAGATAAAAGTGTGACAAAGAACAACACACTCACGCCTATTGTTTTAGAACAATGAAGTGTGTCCTGCTTGTTATGCTGCTGTTCTAAGCATATCTCATAATATTTCCATTATTGTGCGTAAGCGCAGCAAACATGGAGGATAGACAAGGCGTTTTTGGCACAAGGACAAAGAACATTTTGCTTCAGCTAGTAACAAATTGCTTTCATTAAGAACCAATGATCTTGGAGCAGTTTTCTGCTGCATGGTCTCCGCAAGATGTCAAGCACAAATGGTAACCCAGTGTTTCCTCTAAACAATGGAATAAACCTAGACGGAGGCAAGTATGTGGCTTGCTTTAGGACATGTTTACTCTGTCTGTAGCTGGGCAAAAGAACTTGCAGTCTCCATTCTAAAAATAACTACTATTAGTCTCTTACTTTTACACTAACTAGTTTGGACTTGAATTAAGACTGACCATTTTAACAGTTAACATAATTAAAATGGTGATTTGTTCAGGATACAACACCATTTAGCAGTATCCTGGTTCCCTTTCTTAATGTACTTTAAATGATGTCTTTAGTGATTTTATAGAGACATTGAACAGCAACCCTTGGCTGTCCTAAAGCACAATGTCTGCTAGCATTCCTGGTCAATCTGCATTTTCAAGAATGGGTAGTATAGCTTAATATTTTTTTTTAAATACGTTGCCTTCTCTTCATCATGAAAGAAGCATTCAGCTGATATGCAAACACAGTTGCTGGTTAATAGGTTGTTACTGAGCAGCTAGGAAGTATAAACTGTCACATAACATGACATGTGGCTTTGGAATGTTACAATTTAGAAATGACTGCAATATGATATTTAAGATTTGAAAAATTGCTTTTGATCATGTGTTCTATCCTCTGTTGAGAATAATATTTCATGAAGTATCTTACCACGTTACTTCTTGACTATGCATTTGTAATCTTCATTTTAAAAGTTCAATATCTTAGCTGTATAAGATCACTTTAGATTTCAATTCCAGATGCAAATGTCTGATAAATCTAATAAAAATTGGGCAGGCAAGGGTATTTAAAACCATCATTGGTTCTGCAACACAGGCCTAATAAAAACATCAGAAGAAAAAAGATGGAAAAGTCAGGCAGCCGGCTGGCTCAGCAGCATCCAAGACTGCATATTCTCTTTCTGCTAACACCAGAACTGTAAAGCACATTAGGAAGGAAAGAGATGATATGTTATGCACCAAAGCATGCCTTCTGTGCTTCCACTTACAATGTAGCTGATGTATACTGAATAGCCTAGGGTCAAGTCTGATGTTTTTTTCAAGTGAATATTACCCTTATATTTATTGTTTCCCACGTAGCGGATTTCATAATTGCATTATTAATGACCCAGGGAAAACCAAAAATAATCAATTTCATTGTCAGGAAAAAAGGAAGCAGAGCACTTATCTTTATGAAGAGTAAGGAAAAAATATTTTAAAAGATCATAATACATTCAAAGCCCATTGCAATGGCTGTTTAAAAGAAAGGAAAAAGGTAACCCTTTCTGTTGGAAAGGTAAAAGCTGAATCTCTTGTAAACATAGAGCTTCACAGAAATTTATAAAACAGTACAGTGATAGGCACGAAGGCCAGAACATGCAAATGGGAATGAAATTTGAACCCCTTTTTTTGGGTTTTTGAGTTTCAAAATACAGTCCAATGGTTCCAGATGCTGTAAAAAGACACTGAAGGACATATACTTGTAAGATAACAAGAACTGATTATCATGAATTAAAACCTGATAAAACCCCCTGGAGATCAATTATTATATTGTCTTATTTTCCAAGCCTCTGGAGAATAAGCTTTTAGGTTAAACTACTGATGGAAGTCTCAGAAAGTCAGAGACAAAGTCCCAACTTGGACACACCAAAAGCATTGACAATCATTCTGCAAGCTAAACTTGAAACAAAAGGGCACATTGTTTTGGAAAAAAAAAAAAAAGGAAAACATTTCTTTCCATTTATTTTCACTAAAGAAGAGCTGGGCAGTGTCCAGGATTATGTAACAGCTTGACCTGAATTGTGATGGCTGTGTGTGTCATGGAAACCTGAGGAAATGTAGCTGCACACAAACAGCTTTCGAATTGCAGCTGGGTTTTGTGAGGCCACCTAATGTCCCAGAGTACACAAACTCAGCAATCAGCCGGCATGGCTAGGATTATGTTCCTTGGGGGCAAAGGAGTTTTTGAAGTCATCAAACTAAGTGCCTGTCTCTCATCTGAAAGTGCCTTAGGAGAATAGGGTGGCTGAAATACTGGAGATGTTTCTTTTTCCTTCAGGGAGCTGAAGCAGAAAAGTTTCCTCAGGAGCACTGCTTGTTCCCGTGCTTAAGGCTGGAGAAATATTGATGTACTTCAAGAGGAGGACAAGAGAACCAAAAAGACAAACTGTTTGTGAAAGTAAACTTTTGGGACTGAGAGAAAAGTCAAATAACAAGGGCCATGGGACATGGGGTGTTGGCTCAAGAACAGGTTGATGGTTCAGAAGATGAGCCTGAACTACTGGAGTGAAAATCCAAAGTAGTACCCAAAGGCTGATACAAAACATACACAAGTTCCCCTTCACAAAAGCAAACCAACCAACCTGTTTGGTGTTGATCTCCAAGGCAGGGCTTTCTACAGAAGCAGTTTTTATTGTGTCATTTGTGCTGCTATGCTAAATTAGCAACAATTGTGTTTAAAATGCTATGTAAAATTTATCATATATATCTGAAGAACTGACCACCAAAATATCCACAGTACTGAAGCTGTGTGAAGGTTTCATATTTTTGGTGGTTTAAAAAAAAAAAAAGCAAAACACTTCAGAACCTAGGGATTATTGAATTTATTTCAGCCAGTGGTAGCCGTGCTCTGAGGTCAAGCACTCTTTGCAACCTTGATGATGCACCCTAAATTAGAGGTGATGGAACCTACTTGGGCTTCAGAAGCCAAAAAGACAGAATTCTCTACTAGGATAAAATCCCAAGCACCTGGTGACTTTGCAGTCACGGGGAGTTTGGCCTTTGTCCCAGGCTTTTTGTAGAGGGGGACATTAATTTTTATTTCTAGTCCATCCACGTATTTCCTGCTGCCAAAGACTGTTCTGTTGAACAAAATCACTTCATGAGAACTGACCTCAATTCATTTACTCAGAACATTAGCTGCTAAAAAATGGAAAAATAATTCCCCCGTGTAGCATTCCGTGCCATAAACAGAAATTTCTGGCGTTAAGGGCTGGGAACAGATAACGGTATCAGTCCATTACTGTCCTAGTAAAGTGTGGAACCCAGCCAGCAGAAATCTAAGAAATTAGAAAGTAACCAATATTGACTTGCTAGTACTTCATTAAGGGATGACTGGAGAAAGGTTAGGTATTTGTTTAGATCATTTATTTATCAGCAATACATGATCAATGCATTGGAAGTTTACAAGGTATTTGTGATAGGGTCAGGTGTCATTTACACACAAGGTAATAATATTGCACTGCATTTCTTCCTGTCTATAAAAAGATTTGTACTACTCTTGGAATATGTGTTTAATCTGCCATCCATTAAACACAATTCCAACCTAAAGAGTGTGAACACTCTAGAAAGAACCCCACTGAGAATGAAGGGTAATAATGTTCCCCTGGACTGCTCATAGGAAAGTATGCATTAAGCATTTGAAAAAATTCAGAACATAATTCCTGAGGTCCTGATCTGGATTCTTACAGTCAGCACAGCTAGATTTTTTTTCCTGTATCTCTTAGACTTTTGTATTTGGCTGCACTGTAAATTTCATCTAGGCTTTCTGGAATTAGAATCACAAAATCATTACGGCTGGAAAAGACCTCCCAGATCACCAAGTCCAACCTTTGACTGAACACCACTGTAACAACTACAGCATAGCACTAAGTGCCAGGCCCAGTCATTTCTTGAGCACTTCCAGGGATGGTGACTCCAGGATTTCCCTGGGTATCCCATTGCAATGCTTGACAATCCTTCCGGTACACTTGATCTCATAGTCCAGATCATTGATAAAGATATTAAACAGTGAAATATTTATGTTTATGGTCAGGACTTCCTGGACTTTTCTTTCAAAACAGAGTTGAAGATGTGCATGGCAGTCTGTTACTCAAGTTGAATTGTACTGAACTTTATTTATAATAATAATTTTTGAACTTGCTGAATGTTCAAAATACAAAGCTGTGAATCCAAAACAGTGGTGATGTTTCAATATTTGGTTTATTCAGAAAATCATGAGTAGAAACCTAAAGTGCCACTTTTAACTTAATGGCTAGCAAAACGTGGAAAAAAGGTTGAACTATGTCAAACATTCTCACTGTGTGTATAATGCAACATACTTTTTTTTTTTAACGTAAACATAGATTGTAGAGTTTGAGAAGTCAGCATGTAAGAGTATAATTGTGTCTGTGTTATTTTCCAGAAAATATAACAAGATATTTCAACTCATTCTGAAAATATTTCAGGTACTTATTTGGAATGCTGTCATCCTATGATTCTCTGGGAGGAAAAATGAAATACAGCTATGAGACAGATTATATCAAAAGCACTGAATTATCATACTAATGCACAATAACTCAGATGTGGAAACCAAGATCAATGCCTGATAAACTTGATTATTATCCTAAGCTTCAAGTGAAACATGGCACTGTCTGAAATCATAGAATTCAGATACCCGTCAGAAGAAGGAAGTTTGAGCTTGTAAGGTTTTCTGTGCTTCTGCCTCAAACATGATAAACCACAAAAAAATCAATTGCTAAGTTTTCAAGAATTCTAAAAGACTTCTCATTTCAACGTAAGGAAGAATCAGTGAAAATAGATGTCAGAGAGTATCCTACCTTGCCTTGGCAGCAAAGATGAGCAGTGTTCACCAAGAAGTAAGTGGAATTCGAAGTCTCAAATCTGTCTGTGGCCACACATGAGAAGTAAAATCTTGACACAGGCTGAAGGCACTGGTTTTCCTCTCCAACAAGATGGCAACACTTTTGTATTAAGAAAGAAGTTAGTTCAGAAAATTCTTAAAGCATGACAGTTCAGATTTCTCTTAATAAAATGATTTCATTATGAATATGTCAAAGATAAGTAGGAATCACAGAGAACCAAATAAACTGAGAATTGTTTTTGGTTAGTAAATGGCATTTAGAAAGCACCTTTCTCAAAGCTTCTATAAACTTGCCTTTTTGCAGGTCTTGAAATTCTAAATTTTGTGTTGCAATAATGTCCCAAATTCCATTTCAGGCAATCATTTCTTTTAACTAAATTACAGTAATTGAAAAATTATAATATTAAAGGTAACAATGTCTGTGTCACCACTTTGCTGCAAACTCCAATCTAAAATTTTACAGGAATAAGAGGAGGAATAAATGAGAAGTGGAAGGCTTTTACCAGTGTAGTGATGATTAAACGATGAATTTGCCTTGCATATTTGCATAGAACATTAACAAACTGGAGGACAGAAAATGCTTCTTCATATAATATTAGTGTAGTTACGCTTATGTTTCCTTCATAACTTACTGTGCTGTACGCAGAACATCTATTTCTGAGAGTATTTGATTTCATAGAAATACAAACTTAGCAGCCAGAAGAAAATGGAGGGGTTTTCTCATTATATGACAGATATGCAAACACAGCTATACAGTGCAATTGATGAACTGCTACTGCTGAATCCATCTGTTTATGTTCTACCAAGGGCACATTTTCATGTCTGTCTGCATGCCTGCATCCAGCCTCCTTGAAGGTGTCCCATGGGTGTGCACAGCCCTCTTCATGAGCTGTGCAACACAGGTTCTGGCACATCTGCCTCTGCAGTTTCCCTGCCAGAGAGAGCAATTCTCATTTGAAAACTGCTGAACTCAGACAGCAAAGCTCCTGTGCCCATGTGCAAAGATAATACAACATTAGCTGGTGCAGGATAAATGGATCCATGTACCTCCAGCATTGCTTTGTCAAAAACAGTGCTAAGAAATAGCTTGGCACAGAGAAAAGTGCTGCAGAAGGCAGCACTGCACAAGGGCAGTGCTTATCTGAGATGTAGATGTGGCACAGTTGCAATTAGAGCAGGTGGGAGCTACCTGTGTGCCGTGTAAATATGAAAAGCCGTTTTATATTTTCCAGCAGATTTCCTCTACCATCAGATTCACCTGGAAAGAGGGATAGATAAACATGGATCTTCACGTGACAAAAAGCTACAAAAAGAATGCTTGTTCAAAATGTGGTTGGCTCTAGCTGCAGGTTATTATCAGACTTCAAAGTCTGGACTGTTTCTTTATCAGACTGATTTCATGGTGTGGTAAGCCACTGGACTGTGTGACAGATATGAGGTACAATTTGCTCAGGCATTTTCTGCAGTCTTCTGATGTACTCTTCCTAGAAGTCTCTAAAACTCGTGTTTATTATTAATTGAAGCAAGCCAACTTTTAATCTAAAGATATTGGTAAGCAACAAGATATGATGTACATCAATTTAAAAAAAAATACAAAAACCATAAATCAAATCTTCCCTTCCTAACTACAGTTAGATTCCCCTGCAGAGGCATTTCTGTTCTCTTACTTTTAAGTCAAGCAGTATTCAGTTGTCACCAGAAATAAGCTTTACACTGTGTCCTGCAGAAAGGCTGTGCTGATTTTCCAGGAAAGTCTCATTCTTTCCACCACCTCTTAGGACTGCTACAACGATGGTCTCTGGAGCAAATACATCTATTTTCCCTCGCACCGCCTCTCTGTTTCCAGTACTGCAGTTTTTCTGCTTTCCACGCTAATCTTGCTCTGCCTGTCCTCTTAAAACCTGGACATATTTCCAAAATGGAGGAGCAGTTCTCAGAGAAAGAGCAATTATCCCAAGTGGATGTAATTGCACCAGAATGCAGTTGGCAATGGAGTGCAGGAAGCCACAATAAACTGTAAACAAATCCATTAAATAATCATGCTCTCTATCACAGATTGGCTTCCAGTGTACTGACAAGCCTTACAGAGTCATTGAATTTTACACAATTATTTCATATTCTACTTAGTATTAGCATTGCTATTTGGTTTTTTCATGAGCATTTAACCAGAGAGTCATGGGTGTGAAACTTCAGGGTTTGCCATGCCAAATATCAAGACTGAACAGATGGGCATCATACTCATATTTCAGGTCATGTTCTAGTATCTGTAAGAAATCTGGACTTTTTTTGAACTATATTTTTCCCTTGTGAACAATCTTGAGTACCACCCTACACAGCCAGACATCTACTGAAGCATATGATAACAATTATTTCAGAAGCAATATAGGAAGCAAACCAAGGAAATCTACTGCAATTAGTTTATAAAGAAAACAGGACAGGTAGCTGAACCTGTACTTGTATAAGAAAACTTCAGACTTTTCCATTTTTAATTTCATGTGAACAAATTATTATTGATTCAAAGAGACAATTTCAATACATTATGAAATGTGCTTTGCAAGAAAGAAGAAAACAGTTCATGAATATCATAAAGTAAGCAGCTATTGGTAGTAGTAGTAAACTGTTAAAATAAACCATATGTTACAGCAGCATTATAAAAATGAGTCAGTAGCCCTGACAATAGAGCTTTGAGTGCCATTTGATATTTTCTCATTGATGTCTGTAATCTACTGACGATCTGATAATTTTATCATGAACAAACCATTTGCCAATTTGATCATGAACAAGCCATTTGCTTAAAAATCTGAAATATTTCACTTGAGGGCTCTGTGACATAAAAGACAACATTTCAGTCAGGATTTTTTTCTTTGGTAAGTCAATCAAATGGCTTAGTGAAATAAAAAATCTTTGAAGATTGATCAAAATCAACTGAAATTTTCTAAATATTTGGAAGCAAAAACTTCCTTACTTTTTGCTTTTCTGCTTTTCACTTGGCTACAGTTCAGGCTCGGAAAAACACGCAGAAATGTCAGAGACTTCTAGCAAGGACTTTTGAAGCTTTTTTAACCATCACAGTTCAGAAAAATTTTAAGTAAGCATCCTAAAAATTGTGTTCCTTCTATTTGAATTGCACAAGTTTCTCTTGTCAGTAATTGATATTCCCTTTGTTTTTAAATATTGTAATAACATTAAAAAGGTAAAATAAGCTCTATTAAACCATTAACACTATTACATTTCCCTCTCATATTCATAACAAGACCTTTTCATTTCAGAATTATAACAACAGTGGAACTCTGGTAGATTGCAGGAGCATTGTGAAGCTGCTGCTCTATTGCAATTTTAAAAATTATTTTGTAGGTTTGTTTTTGGTTTTTTTCTTGTCAGGTTCTCTGTGAAGCATGACCCACTTACTAGACTCATTTTAGTGTTTTTCACTCAGCCCTCTGCCCACTTGTGATACTATAATATGGACATTGCTCTTGATATCTTCAATAGCATACTGTAGTTTTGCAGATATTTCATCTTTCTTCTTGTGAAGCATTAAGTTCAAAGCCAATCAATGCACTTTTTTTCTAAAATTCCGTGGTTGGAGAAGTGTAAACTAAGTTTGACTCTCTTGCCAACATTTATTTTCTGGTTTTATCATTCCATCTGTAACATCTTCTTCTTCTTCCTTCTACTTTCTTTCCCTCCCAGCACACACATTGGAGAATAATCAAGACCTTTGATGCACTGTAGTGGATGGCTCACTGCACAGTCAAGAATTTAATAACTCCTCCCAGTGTAATTTCTGTAACTCAAGAGACTGTTTTCCCTCCAATATGGTATTAAATAGAGAGTTTGGTTTAAAAATAAATGCTGCATCTTTTGAAAGGCCATCTGATAGGACTAGTAATTCAAGAGTGAAAACAGTATAGCTATGCTTTTTATGAGAAAAATAGTATTGAAAATCTACTGCGTTAGTTCAAGTGGATTGAACTGAAAAGTTTTCTACAGCAAACATCAACTAAAAAAATTCTTCCATTTCACTTTTCCAGCAGCTTACTTCTGGAAATGTCACTGAACACAATTGTCCTTGGAGTTCTTAGGGTTACAAGCATATGACATCACCTAGCAACAGAAACATCTATTTAGGATACAAAGATCAAGTGTGTTCTTTTAATGTGTTGTAGATCCCACAAGATATACACAAATAAACTCCCATAGAAATCCACGTAGTTTGCAAGGCAGTCTGTTTCTTTGTCCTTGATGCATCAGTGCTTTTCATTTGGAAGACTTTGACCTTTTGCTAGCAAAACTGGTAACAGTCTCCTTATTTCATTTATGTGTTTGTTTATTTATTTATTTCAGGTACCGAATCTGTACTCAGACATTTACTTACTGTTCTTTGTAGATCGTTCCATCCACCTCATTGTTTATTCTTCAAACTGAGATTTTATTGAATTTTGGAACCTTGTGTATTTAATAACTAGAGTGGGGCAAACAGCAAGCTTACTGTCCTGTCAGAAACTTCCTTTTCTTTTTTAATTCAAAAAAAAGTATTTAAGTTCTCAGCAAACAGAAGTTATCAGTCCAAATCATCCTCAAACACACTACTGGCATGTGGTGGGTTTTTCAGTCAATACCAGTGATGGCACATCACAGAATAGCCTTAAGACACTCTCAGGGTCCCTGCAATCAGGTGCTTCATTCTCATCTGCCCTGTTGCCATGGATCTTGTAATTTTGTATAATCAGGTCAGACTCACCAGGAATGAAGTGTCCTTCGCAGGATCATTCAGAGCAATGAAATGGTTATGCAGACAAGTATTGATAAATCTGGGCTGACTTTAGAAATCCATGGAAAATCTCTTTCTGGGTATTAAATGGTGAAATTCAATACTTCATCCTGATTCATCTTAGCCATCCTTTGTAGTCTGCAGTTAGCTGTAGCTTACAGAATACCACAATGATATATGACAAGTTCCACTCTTCTTACACCCTCTGAGTACATGCTACACTTTTATTAATCTTATTGAGCTGGAAAGTGTGTGTGGGGGGCAGAGCAACCTGTCTTGTTCTTAACACTTAATGACTCAGAAGTGAGTCCTGACTTTTCTGTGTGATTCTCTAAGTGTGTCTTTTCTCTTTGTGCTTTGTGCCCGGGTTTCCAGTTTGCTTCCTTACTTTAAGGACAGACCTTCAAAGGGGTTAAGCATCTTTGAAAATCTTCCCATAAGGCTGTGAAATTTTAAGATCAAAGTCTTTTTCCGGAGACTAGACTGAATTTCTTTTTACTTATTCTTAATTGATAGCTGTATGATCAAAAGCTGAAGTGTAGATAAAGCCAAAGATGGACTGAAGTGGGATTTGAAAACCTATGCAGATGCATAGTGACCCATCAAGACACTAGGTGTGAACATGAATCCAAAATCAATCTAATCCTTCTAGGAATCCAAGTGAATGTGCAATTGTAGCATCGACAAAATTCAGTGGGCAGAGGATCTCATACTGTGGGATTCTGCTGTCTAGGGCAGCTACTAGTGGAGCTTCTATTCAGCACAAAAAAGCAGAATCCAGCCTAAGAAGTTCCTGTAGTTTATTCCATCATTTGTATTGTTTTTAGAAGTGATGAGTGTATCTATGGCATAACCAAAGAGTTTACACTGAAGTCTATTAAAAAGGAGAAAAAGTTTTGTGGTTGAGTAATTGACAAACTTCATCTCTCAGACGTCCAAACTTTTAGTCATTCTGGCAAATCTGTTTATTCTACCCTGCTCACATAGTGTAATAATAAAAAACCAGTACGTTAAATTTATTTTATATGAGGATTATAATATAGTCTAGACATAGAGTTAGTAAATACATCAAAAAAATAGGACTAGTGTTCCAAGCCAAGCACACAAATATTACTGCAGGCAAACATACTTAGGAGGTTGATATACAGAAGTCCCTTGGAGATAACTAGCTGATGTATCAGGGAATTCTCAAAGACTGATTATTAATGCACCAAAGCCATATAAATTCAGTGAAACAATCAGAAGACATTAAAGAAAGGCAGCTTTATGTCTACTTTGGGCCCATTCTTCATATGATATAAGTCAAGACAAATCCCTGTCACATCATATTTTCTTGCTGTGGGATGATGTGAGGGAAATAAGGGGCCCACTTAGCTCTTTTGTGTAGCTCATTTAAAATAACCCAGATTAATGGGAACCTGTCTTTTTTACCCTTGTAGGGAATGATAAATACTAAGAAATATTATTGAAGCCATTCAGCTGCCCATTAATAATACATTAGTAAATACCATATGATCAAATTTCAGCTTGCAGCTGAGCCAAGTGTTAGCTTAAATACCAGCAATATTTCATTCATGAAGGGTAAGGGTCCTGCTAGCGTCTGCATGTATACAGGATGCAGAAAGGAGAAAAAATAGGTCCCAAAATACCTGGAATACTATTGTATCACAGCTGAGGAAGCATGGAGAAAGTTTCCCAAATGGGCAGAGCACAGAGTGTCACAAAAAGTGTGATGGTCCTTCTCTTGACTTTCTCCAAAGCCTAATGGCCCAATGTTTTACTCTGCTTGTACAGCCCAGTTCAATCCTGAATTTTGCCAGAAAGAATTCTTCCAATTTCAAGGGTTTCTTCCCTTTGCATTCTTTAAAGACTATTAAAGATTTTAAAATACTATTAAAAGATAGTAATCCAAATCTTTGGCAATGACTACTATTTTTGTTCTCACTCCCTCAGGGACTGTCACAGATTAGCTCAAAAATCTCAAAAAATTTGTATTCTTCCCTGGAGTGGCTTCTCTTTTCAAAGGATCTGTGCTCTTTTTATAACTTCTTAGAAGATCAAACTTTTTCTTTCCAGGAAATGGCTGATATTCTGTTTTGTGGGTAATGACTGTGCTTCTTTTCATCTAAATTTACTCTGTTTATAAGCAATAGTCTGTTGTCAAGTTCTTGCATTTTTTTTGTCAGTGACTGTAGGTAGCACCCTTCTTCATGCAATAATATTGGTCATACCTGAAAGGAAGCTATTTTTTATTCCCACCTTCCAAAGGAATGAGGCAAAAGCTTTCCTTTTTCTCTTTTTTAAATATTCTTCAAGTCAAATTAGTGTCTATATATACTTCAAATTTCTTTATTGGACTGACATTGTAGTAGGTCATCCCATGCCAGGAGAAGTCCTGTAGTAGTGCTCACTAATGTGTATTATTCATGTAATTAATTCAGTCTTTGAAATTGTGACTCCCTAAAAACTAATAGAAAAAAAAAACCGACCTGGAATTCACAAACAATGCTGCAGTTTGCCTGTTTTACTTATTGATTATAAAAGTTCATTATGCTTTCAAATCTGTATTGTTTTAATTTCCTTCTATTAAGAAAACTTCTGGTTTTACAAATGTCTGTGTATCTCTTTGTGTATGCATGTATATCTAGTAGGTAACACACATTTTGACTTGGGAATTTTTGGAGACTAACAAAGGAATTTTTAAGAACTGTTGACATAAAGTCTGTGACAGTCAGATTTTAGATAACTTTCAAAGAGACTTTATTAGGGATTGAAAAAAAAATACATTTGGTTTCATGAAGTAAGAAAGTTGTTAGAAAATTAGGTATATAAAATTAGACTAACAAAATTTTATGGAAGCATAACTACCCTGACTCAAAAACATACTACAGATTTAAAATCCTCTCCAAAGGAATTTTTTTCTCATTTTAGGTCTCTTTATTTTTTTTTTTTCTTTTACAGTTTAATACTATGGCTTACAGATCAGAGATGAAAATCCAGTCAGTGGTCATATAACCTGACATTGATTGACCCTCTACATTATGTGACCTACATGTAAATAAAATACTTTCAGTCTCAGGCTCTTTGTTTTCTTAGCTCAAAAGTCAAAATTCTGTTCAAAACTTGCATTTTTTTACCGTAACTACTAAGTGCTAAATTTTCTCTGCCTTACTGTTCTTATCAAACCAAACAGACAGAGATGACATCTTGAATTTTGTCTCAATAAGTACTTTAAGCAGAAAATCCCCCCTGGAAGCTGAAAAAAAATTCTTGACGGAGAGGTCCCTAAGAGCTTTTTCACCTCCCTCAAGGAGTGAGGCATCGTGAGGCAATAAATAAGAGAAACCTTAGCACTGGAAGGAATCCTGAAATAGGGGGTTCTTCCTCTAAGGTGAGTAAAAATATGTGCATTTCAGCTGCAGGTTGCAGGGCAGGAGAACCTAATTTGTTTGTTTTATTTAAACACCTGGTCCTCAGATGAGTGAACACGTGTAAAGTGTGGAACTTAACCTTTTCGTTTCCAAACTAAAATGATGATCTCTTTCAAATTTTGAGGAGGCCCGTGGACAGAGAAGGTATGCTCTGCTTCATTGCATTTATGAGGCTTGTACTAAACTTGACTCCTGCCTTGAAGAGTAGGGGTGTAATTAATTCCCATTAATAAAAAAAGAAGTCAAGCTCTCACTTACGTTTGTCTTCACACAAAAATGAAGCTTCATTATGAAGACAAACAAGAATAGATATTTAAAACCGCATCAAAAACCCCCATAGTGTTTTCAAATTCCCGTGTTAAAGGAAGGAAAGAAATACATCAAATAACAAAGCATTTAACACATTAGTTAATAATTTAACCAGAACAAAATCTGGTACATTAAAAATAAAACACTTACAATATCCCTGAGTGTTTTCCAAACATTAAATTAACTATAAATCTCTTGAACTTGTTTATACACTATAACCCTTCAGCAAAATAAATGCAAAACTTTACAAAGTTTACAGATTTTACATAAATCATAAGGTTGGGTGATAAAAGATCAAGAGAGTAAATTTTGAGAGATTGCAGGACACGGGCAAATATATTCTCCTAACCTGAATTTTGGCGTGTTAGAGATACCTAATTGGTTTGTCTCCTGGAAAAACCTTGTGAAATGTTCTAAATACACACTTTTTTGGAGTTCCTCTTAGGTGGTTTTGTATACTGCCTGAAAGAGTCATATACAAAGTATACTTTGTATGCAATGTATGCAAAGTATACAGGTATATGTATAGTTATCTTGAGATGGCTATAATTTTGCTAAAGGATTAATGGATTAACCCCTAGTTTTGCTTCTTTAACTCTTCCTGAAGCCAGGATAGATGATTTGTTTTTCAGTTGATGCTCTGTAATGAAAGTATAACTTAGCAACCATAACCATTTCTAAAACATTACTCATCTTAAAAGACGGAGTGTTATTGTGTTTGCATAAACTCCTGGAGTAATTCACCCTGATTGAGTAAAAACTCTTTTTTTATCCATTGTTCTTAAATATTCTTTCATTCCAGAGTAGACAACAGCAGCTAATAGACATGGTATCTCACTGCTGTGTGATCGAAGACTAGCTTTTAGGACAAGAAATAAATGGACGTCTAATCTTTCTAGTGCCTTTTAGAGGTACTTAACTTTGGTCTACAAAGAACATTGAATGAAAAGAATTAGTAATGGAAGAGACCTACACAGTCATTTGTCCATTCCTCTGCCAAAGCAAGATTGCTTGTCCATGATATACTGTGTTTTTAAGTGTGATGTCCAGTCCAACCCTAAATTATTCATCTGATCTGTTACTGTTTCCATTATATCCTTAGACATACCAGATTATTTTATGCTGTAGCTTGGATTTTATTTTTCTTTATTTAATTTCATTCCTATAATAGTATACTTTGCAACAACTTACACGGTCCTCTTTCCCCTTTTACTTCTCAGATGCTTGCTGAGTTAGCCAAGCTACACCAGTGTGATCATTTTCCTTGGCTAGTCAGTCTGTGAAATAACTCTGCCTTGCATACAAAATCACAGGCTTTTACACTGTGTTGAGCTTAAGGTCAAATTTTATTTACCATCTACTAAATTCATCAAATTTTATTATGCTCATACATGTTTCTAATGGTAGAGAGATCTTCTATGCAGCATTATTTTCATATGAGTTATCCAAGACATATTTGTAAACCTGTGCATTTAATGCAGGAAACTTGTGCCAAGGGAGAAAACTGCCCTACACATACTGAGTGAAGTTCTGCTTACTTTTTTGAACTATATATATTAAGCAACCTTATCTCCATAGGTGACATTTTGATAAACTATGCTATAATCATCGCTATAATGTCCCTGCCTTTAAATATATGCAGGTTTTATTGTCCCTCTCTTCAATTTTATGTTTTAGGAGATATTTCCTTTTTTCTTTAAAATTTCTGACCTAAAATAACCTAACTCTGATTCAGAAAAACCAGTGAAGAAAGAACACCTTTATACTCTAGTTTAGAAGAACCCATTACATATCCTATCTGTGGCATCATTAGGGCTGCCCACACAAATGCAATTGAAATGAAACATCCAGGGAAATGTCATTGTCCAGGATGGTTATTGGAAGCAGTGTAAGAGAAGAAGAGTTTTTATCTTTCCTAAAGCATTCTGGACAGTGCCCTGGGGTGATATGACTTGAAGGGCTTTAACCCCTTATCCTGGGAATGTATATGAGAAGCCAGCTGAGGAGAAGGAGGGAAGGCAAGAGGGGTGAAAAGCAGCATGCTGGACTTCTTCCAGATGCCACTGTGCCCAAAAGAGATGGCATCTCATTATTAGTTGGAAAAGGTTCTGTGTAAAATGCCAGTACAAGAAAGAAAGCCAAAAACCTGAAAATAAAGCCAAACCCAAAAAAACACCCCGAAACAAATACAAAAAGCAACCAACCAAACAAAAAAATTGATTCCATTAATAAACTACAGCATTCCCAACTGCCAGAATCAATAATGCTTAACAGCTACATGCTAGTGAAAACTAATAGCTACGTATTTTTCTCTTCTAGGATAACTCTTTGCCGGGTTTATTAGAGCACAAACTCTTTTTTCAAAATTGAGAATATCACCATCGATCATGGAGTGCAGCATATGTGGAACATCAAAGCACAAAAAAGCACAGAGATCTTTCTTTAACAGCCCGCTTCTCTTCACTTATGGACATTTTATACATAGAATATTTGGCCCTCCTCCTTTTGTACATTAAAAATGCAGAGTTTTGTTTAGCACTTGCACACAGCAGTAGGAAAGCTGCTTAATAAAGTAAATTTACCATGTTGATTCAGAGATTTCAGCTGTTTTCCAAGTTTGCCATTCAAGAGATTTTTCACATCTGCTCTTAGCATGCTCTTAACAAGTACCATTTTTTTGAGCTGCAGACTACATATAATTGCCAGTCACTGCAATGAGGAGTCCTATGCAGTATCTGTCCTATAACTGTACATGCCAGCTAGATCTAATTCACAAGAAATCACATAAGAGAGTTTATTAGGTAAGAGTTAAAAGCAGAATATTTACATTGATTTACGTCATCCAAAATTCTAATCCAATGCCTTAATTATTGAACTGGGGGGGAGGGGCAGGGGGTAGAAGAGAGTGGGATGCAGGGCAGGGGGAGAAGAAGTAAACAAGAAATGTTTGTTTAGTTGTGTGGCACTGATAACAATAAAAAATAATAAAGCAATTGTTGGGTATTTGGCAGTATTTGGCAGCATCACTCTGCCAGCCTTTAAGAGAGGAAAAAACTATCATACTGACCTTAAGGAAGGTGAGTGGAACAGCAGAAAGAGTAATATTTCTCTGGGAATAGCTGGACTGTGGAGGACACTCTTTTCCTGCTTCTTTGTCTTTGAAGGTTCATCCTTGTCCAGCCTAGCAGAAGATTTAATAGACTGTAGTTGATCATCCCTGTAGCCAAGGCAGTGATGATGATTTTTGACTTTTTCTTGCTCGGGAGAGGGTACATGCAGCTTGTCCCATATCCCTGGTATTATTATATTTCCCAGGTTTATACATGCAGCAGCTGCAAATGCTTTATTTACTTCCTGTAATGGCCAGTTGCGGGAATTTGCTTTACTTATGCCTTGTTTTGACCTTTAAATAATCCCTTGATGGTTTTGACCATTACCAGATAGAAAAAAATCAGGCTAAATTACCACATGGTCAAGTAAAGTAAGTATCATTTTCAACATATGCTTTTACTGAATAGCTTTCAAAATACTGTGCTTATGGGAATTTGAAATTATTAAGTAAACCAGAACAGAATAAGGAAAGCAAAAGAGAATATATCAAAACCATCTTACTTTGAATTATGGCTATCACAAAGAAACCTGAATATAATCTGTTTTGAAAAGGCTGAACTTCAATCACTTTATGTGATAGTTTTGTATAAAAGTGAACAAGGAACTGTCATTTGTAAAATAATATATTTTACCCTCTCTGAAAAAAAAATAAATCATGGTCACAGAGATTGTTTTGATTAATTGTTAATATATTCTGTCATTCTAGTTTTGCAACTCTGTTAATAACCCAAGCCTTGATGGCAGCAAGATGGTCTAGCAGAGAATAACTATACATGGGCTTCCGAAGTTGTATCCAGGAGCATCTGTGTTTGAGAAGAATGGAGGAGAATAGATTACAACCAGAATTACAGCACCATACAATACCTACCTTCTGAGAGAACTGGAAAGCTCAGTAAATATCCACAGCACAAGTTTTGTTCTGCTTCTTTTCCTTGTGGCCCAACACCTTTGCAGCAGGAATAATTCAATGCTGAGAGGCGTACCACAAAGAGAAGCGCAGCAGAAATTCTGTTCCTAATTCTGTCGTCTGCCTTACATGATGCCAAGCAGTTTTGAAATCTAAACAATTAGCTCAGCTGGTAACAAGTGTAACAAAGGTGAGGAAAATGTTATCTGTAGCAGATAGGAAATGGAAAACAGAGGGGTGATGGATGCAGTAGGATTTGGTGACAGGGCAATGTGCTTTGAGGAATGTGATCAGGGAGCAAAGAGGAATGAAACAATGTAAAAACAACAGCACTATAAAGAGAAGTGAGGCAGAACATAACATTATTAAGCTAATGGTTTGAAGCATTAGAATACTGAATTCACTTTGGATGGAGGCAGTAAAAATATGCACAGTATGAAACAGAACATTATGATAAAGAAAAAGGAAGAAGTTAGAATGCATTTTCCTGAAGGATTAGGTTATTTGTTTGGATGAATGTACTGCAGGTTTTGGGGCTACATTTTCAAGCATAGAAATACCATTTATTTCAAGAGTTCTCTGCTACATACAGAATGCATTGATACATTTATTTATTTATGCACATATGTGTAAATACAAACAATGACTTTAGTAATTTTTGACACAGAATGAAGAGAATGTGACTATGTTTTCAGCAGACAGATACAATGAAGATTATTTTCTGGAAATAATAGATTCTCAAAAAGGCTGAACACAGCTCCCAGAGTGAGACACTCTGCATGTTTGAATTAATGTTCCTGAGTGCTCCCTTGTTAGTGCTAAGCATATAGTTTAAATAAAGAAATCACATTCCAGGCTCCAAATACAATTTGTCAGCTTTGCTTCTGGGAAGTGTGAAAGCAGCAAAAGTGAGAGTCATTTATTCACCATCTGTTCAGCAGCTCACCTCTTTATCATACAGAGATGCAGAAGATACAAAGTTTAGTAAGTTTTCAGACATCAGGCTGGTAAAAGTGAAGACAGGACATTTTTTATTAACCTTATGAACAGAGATTCACTGGGTTTCCATATGTTCCATAACTTAACAGGATCACTAAAAATATTAATCGTATCACCCCACTGCATCTAGTTTTTACAGTAGTATGTATTTAATATTTACAGGGACTAACTGCAAAATACGGCAGTTGAGTGATTTGGGGTAATTTTTTTTTTAAGGTTTAAGAAGTGAGAGAAAGGGGAGATCATGAGGGAGGGAGTGTAATTCAGAAAGGAGACTAACAGATGAATGTTCACAGCTTGCTTACTGTATAAACTAGGTTGCACTACTTCTTAATCCAGCTGTTAATACCATTCATCTGTGTATGTAAACCTAGAGAGTACATCTAACTTACAATGTCTATCTACAGATACTTCTTGTTAGTCGTGATTACTGACTGTCATTTCTATACATTCTCATAATAAAAAAATATAATTTTGATCTTTTATAAAAGTGGGTTTCTTTGCACTTGGGAAAAAAGATTAAATATTCTAGGTTTGCAGTAGTTCTGTATATACAATGTATATACAAGTTTCACAAAACCTGATCGAAGCATGAAAAATGCCTTCTTGAAAATTTAGCATTACTGAGATGTGAAAGAGTAACTCGTTGCAGTAGCGGGAACACCATTTTACCCTATCCAGAGTACTGATAATAAAACAGATATTTATCAGAAAAATATAGTGGGATGCCTCATATTTATAAAAATTAGTGACACTCTTCTTGTGTTGTCACATTCAGTCTCTCCAGACTGCAATGCAGAATGAGATCTTGCGCACCCCTGCACTCAGACTTAATCTGCAGTAACTTGAGTGTTTCCATAGGAGATAACAAAATCCAAGAGTGGTTCATTACCTCACAATAATGTGAAGGTTAATGGGTGTCATCGCTCTGCTTGTATGACATTCAGGTTTACAGATCAGTTTGAGTTCAAACCGAGCATCACAGTCAATAGGAAGTGACCTCTCTTGCCCCATCTACCTGGTTACATTGTCCACGTTATTGCTATTTTCATACTGTTAGCACTTTTATACTGCTCCTTGTTCTTATGATTAATGCACTGACTTTTCTTTCTGCTGGGAATACAGACTTCTGCATCCATTCTTGGCTGATCAACTTTGTTGCCTGTTTTCAATTGAATGTCGAGGATGCACAGGCGGGGCTGAGAAGCACCTCAATGTCAGACACAATGGGAGGGGGGAAAAAACCACAACAGGAGTCAAAGAGGCAGGCTTGTTCTGCAGCTGGGGAAGTGAGAAGTAGTTCTTGGACTCCCACACAAACAACCTGACAGTCTTCATTGGGAGTGCTTGTGGAGGATAGTCAGGAACAGAAATAGGTCACATAGATAAAAACTGTAACATATAGTGCAGCTTGAATCCTTAATGAAGCTACAGGGCAGCAGAGCTGTACTGACCTGCAGATGAATTGTACAGAATCCTCCCTTGATCACATCCAAAGCATTGAACAGCCCATTTGCCCTGGTACTCCAGGGTAGCTTCCAACAGAAAACATTGTGCTACTTGAGTTATTGTTCATCTCTGCCTCCCTCCAGCAGCTAAAAGGAGAGGGTAAATCATGTTTAGCCTCTGTACCTGCCAAGCAGTACTACCACTTTGGGAAGCTGCCTGTCGCATCTCCTTTTAATGAGCACAGAACTCAGAGCTCCCGACCTGGGAGCAGCAGTATCAGCACATCCCCTGATGCTCCTCCTGGTGTGATAGACAGTGAAGTACCTGCTAAGTCTTGTGGCTGCATGCCAGCATCCAACCACAGCAAGTTCATATTCTGTCAGAATACATCTCTGACCGGAAACAAGATAACTGTGTGAGTTTTGGGAAAGGAAAGAATGCAGGTGATGATGTCAGCAATTTTCAGTACATTGAAAATAATAGAATTTTCAAGAAAATGAGGAGGTTGCCCACTTGTTTAAGTCCTTTCTGCAGTCTGTCTAGCAAGGAACTGTGTCAATGGCCCTTGATCCCAATACGCCATGAAGCAGCTGCTTTCTTGCCCCTGGCAGCAGAGAAGGCTAACAGCACCCTGGGTTTTAATACAAGGACCGTAGCCAGTAGACTGAGGGAAGAAATCATAACCTTTCACTCAGTGTTTTGAAGAAATTAAAAAGAGATCCCAAGAGATAAAAAATCCCAACAGAACAAGAAGGCCAGTGGGGAGACACCAAAGTTCCTACATGTAGATATGAGATCAGATGAGATGTGAATACTTTTTTTGCTACTGGGACACATGACTCTTACAAGTCATTTCTAGAAGGACTCAATGATCTGTCTTCTTTAAGTGCATTCCTCCACACTGCATTTATCTGTGATAGTTTGGAATTGGTGTATGTAACCTTATAGGGTGCAAGCCAATGACTCCTCCTCTCTCTTTGGTGAAAAATTACACCTCTGGAAAAAGGCAATGAAGCAAAAAGACAAAATTGTATTAAAAAAGCAGGTTTATTTTTCATGTGCCTGTTATTAAACATTAACTTTTCATTGCTTGAAAGCTTTACCTTAAAGTCTAGTAAATATAATCAAGCTCTAATTAAATGTTAATGTAGAGTTAGTGTGTTAAAAATTCATAAGGAGTGAGCAGATGCTGTGTTTCAGTCAGCATGGTCGAATCGACAGGATCAGATCCCAGCTGTGGAAATCCTGTCACTTGACACACCGGCAGAGCAGCTCCTGCTGGCTGTACGTTCTGAACCACTTCCATGGGTGGCAGCACACTAGTTTAGGACACAGAGGCAGAGGCAGAGCCACCTCTGACCCAGAGGCTGTGTTCAGCCCACACTCCAGTAGCTGGGCCATGCTACTGGCAGCTGATGTAAGAGTGGAAAAAAGCAACTGATGATCTGTGCCTACTGACACATATCATGTCTCACTTTTGCATTTTAACAATCAGTTTTAAGTTCCAATTCTGAAAATAGAAATCCTGCGCTGCACTTCTACTTGACATAATGATCATTATTTCCAATAACATTTTTATGAAAAAATGATTTCTCATTAAAAAAATTAATTTTGAAACTGTTAATAAAAAATGACACTGGAAAAAGGTCAGATTTTCTCTTTCATAAAAAGTACTGATGAAATGCCAATAAGACTACAAGATTAAGTTTTCACAAAAGCTTTTATTGTTGTATTTGTCAGTTCTAAATGAACACTAAATAAAATGAATATATTTCTCACTAATGGGAAATGACTAAACTATTACTTCTTCTATTATTGCTCATTTACCTGTTATCTTGGTCTGATTTTAGTCTACAGTTTAGGTTAGATACATAACTGAATGCCTTTCTAGGTAGTGCCACCATGGAGTAATAAAATTTCTTCTGTGGCATCTTTTCCCTCCTTCTTATAATTGGGACCTAGAACTGTGCCTGACCCTTTTGTGCATGCTATAAAGATGAAGGAAGTTTCCTTACTCCTTGCCACAAAAAGCCTGGCCATGCACAAAACAAAGCACAGCTCTTCCGCAGCCATCACAGCTTGAATAATTAATTATCTTAGTGGGAATAACCCTGACAGCCATTTTGCTTGACTCATGACCTTGTGCTGTGTCTGCACAAACGACAGTGTTACAACCAAGTCTCTTTAAAGTTTTATGTTCTGCAACAGTGCTGAGTCAGGGAGTGGTTACTATTGCAAATGTATGCTGTGTGCACATTTTTCCTACTGTTTTTGGGTCCATGATGTAAAGAAAGGCAAAATGCAGCAGAAATTATGAAATAGCAGTGTCTGTCACTATGGTTTTTCATAGAGTCATAGAATGCTTTGGGTTGGAAGGGAGCTTTAAAGGTCACCTAGTCATTACTGATGCTGCATAGAATTGCTGGAAACATTTTCACAATCATTAAACCTGCCTAAAAAAATGCTGAAAGTCATTATTTCTTTTCACAAAATGAGTCAAGCAAGAGATTGTTTCCACAGATGTTTTAAAAGTGTATTGTCTCTGAGGGAATCTTACTACAGCACTTTGATTAAAACTTTAGAAGCTTTTTCTGAGACACCTCTCATTATTTCTCTGAATTCCTTCTTTCCTTTATGTATGCATTCCTGAATTTTACTGACACAATGTGAAATCTGTTGCAGACAGACTACTTTGACTTTTTTAAGTTGTTTTTTCCTATGATTTTAATTTCCTTACGAGTTGAAACTGATTTTCCACGTATTGTCAAATATCAATACGGTGGAAAAAGGAAGAGGTTCTGGACAAGCTGGGGTTTTTTTTTGCTGATTGTATTCCTACATTAGATTCAGTTTTCTTCAGTTCTGGCATTTAAGATTCCCTACACCAGTCATCATTGCATGAGTGGGTGTACAGTACAGTAATGCATGTGTGTTTGGCATCTGGTGATCTTTCCCTGGGTGGTTGGTTTACTTGCCAGGGAAGAATCAGGGAGTGGGACTGTATCTCCTGGGCCATCTCCAAGGGGAATATGCTGTTCTGTAAATATGTGAGCTAGAGCTAGAAAGCTAGCAGCAGAAGTATAAGGCATCTATTGCAGACAGAGTGAAAAAAAAATAGGGTTCGTTAAGCACATTAAAAGTTCACAAGAAATTGTGGGTCTCACAGAAATTCTTATTGATGTGTAGTGTTGAAAGGCCTCTGAAGGGGTTTTCTTAAGATCTGCATTTGTACGAAAATGCTTGGTGTTGCAAGTGTATGGATGTCATGGAATCTGCTTTGGTTCTGTAAGTCAATACAATCCCATCACTCCTCAAAAAACCTCAACAAACAAACCAAAACAAGTAAACAAAAATCCCACCCAAACTAACCAGCCAAAAAAGCAAAAGCAAAAGAAGCCCTATCCCCCACTTCTTTGCACTGGAAGTAGATAATCTCTTTCCTTGTGCATCATAGGGTACCTGACTTCTGGATGAATCCACAGAAAGTCCCCGTTCCATATTCTTTCAATGTGAACACTATAAAATAGCTCATGTTCTTACTGTTTCTTTTGCTTTTTTCTTCTGACAGGCACTGTGCCTGCAGATCCCAGATGTAAGAAAAGTTAGCTTTAAAATCAAATTCTGATGGAAACAGAAGCCTGACTCTTCTCCAACATCAACATTTTCCTGGGCACAGAAACATCCTTGTGTTTCTAGGCCTGATTTTTTGTAGGAAGCGTTATTGTTGCCAAAAGAGAGAAAAAGATCTGACACAGGCAGCCACACCTAACTTGTTCAAACTGGCCCCATTTGTAAAAGGTTTTGGATTTTGAGACTGGTTTCTAAACAAGATGTTACCCAAGTGTTTAGTGAGGTGTTGAGTTCACCTTGTAACCAATATTTAGTTTTTGCAACACCAGTGCCTTCCAGTTAAAACTCCCGTGTAGATGATACGCTGAGAATATTTTATATTCTATCATCATGCCTTTTGCCAAAAAGATATCACCAATCTTGTGCATTTTAAAGTTATATCAGATTTGTAGTTTTATTTAATCTTAATGGTTAACTAAATAATAGTAAGAATTTTCTTTTAAAATCACAATAACAGCTTTTGGGGGAAAGAATTTTCTGAAGTTGAATATGTTAGCTTGATTTTTTTTTTTGGCATCTGATTAAAGGATTATATAATTAAATATAAAAAAAAGGATGAAATCAAACTAGAAATAAATGTATGACAACAACCAAATAAATGAATGAATGAATAGAATAACTTTCTGAATTAGATTTTTATGATCTGAGATACGGTATTCTGATAGTAAAACTTACACAGTCTTCACAGAACATAACATTTTTGTTTCTGAAAGACATGATGAGAGCAGAGATCATTTCTTTTCTGCAGTCAATTGCAGTTCAAAATCACCGAAAATGATTGTAATCTCAGTGCTGTTTAAATCAGTGACAAAACTTCTTCAGTGCAGCTGTTTTTTAGTTAGGTTATCTTTTTTAACACACCTTGGATGAACAGAGCTGTATTTATAATGTAGTAGTTTCTCTAAGCACATTTTTAGTCACACACATTAAGTCTGTGCATGTGATTTCCACACAACTGAAGCCTTACAGACAACTTTGCAACTTCCTTCTTTTTTAAACTTGGGTTTCTTCTTTTTTTTTTTTTACTAATGCTTTGAGTGCATTTCAGGGCTCATTTACATGTATACAGGCTTTCTTGTGAATTTTGTAATTATTTACAAGCACAGATTTATGCTACATAGTATGATATTAAAAGGCAGGAATGCTTTGTTTCTTGCTATATGCAATGCTGAATGAAAATTGTTGAAGTCACAGCAAAACCAAGTTGAACACAGGTTAAAGAGCATTTACCATCTTCAGTATTTGCTCCGGAAGTAAGTGAGTTTCCTCAGCATTTTATTTTCTGCTGCACTACTAGCTGAAAACAAGGAGCATAATCTCTCTGTCTCTTGTTGTTCCCACTTTAACACTCCCCACGGGACACATCTTTCTGCAAGATCAGCATAAAAAGAGTGGTTATTCCTCTTCATACAGCTGGCTTCTAAAATCGTTAGAATCATTGCAAGTTGGAGCAGAATCTGGTCCATGCAGTTGACTGGGCTTTCTCTTATGCTTGACTTCAAGCGCCAGGTAATAGGACTTGTGTGTTGAGATGAGAAAAAGAGGGAAAGAAAATCCTACAGGCAGAGATTTCCAAAACCAAGAAGAGTTGGATATGCCTGAAGTTGTTTGACACAGACAAAAAGGTTGGACATGCGGCACAAATATATGAGTGTGGCCTCTGATTTCTATTCCATTGCAAGATCATCAGCAAAGCCCCATAAACTGATTATTTTCTTTACAAGTGGTTATATTTTATCAATTTAGTGGCAAAAAGGAATGCAAAAGCCCTGGATTTTCAAAGACTAGAGCACAGATTCATTTGCTTTGTGATGGTGTGCTAATCCATAGCGCTTCTGCTTTGATAAGGATAACAAGAATGGACAAAAAAAAATCACATAGTAAAAAACTTGGATTTATACAAAGCTTTCTGTACAAATAATGATCTTGGAACACTTTATGCAGGAGTCAGAGAAAAACAAACATTGTCTTAGCTCGGGGGAAAAAGGTATGATCCTGACACAGCCTTAAAATATGAAAATTATTTGCTGCACTTCATTATTTTCAAAGAGGAAGAGAACAAGCATAAACTGATGATGATTAGCAACAAGCAATCACAGACAGGCTCCAAGGAATTTGTTGTTGCATAAGCTGTTGTACAAAACATATTTTTGACTGTGATTATTTGCATCTATTTTAAACTGGATATTCTTTTTCTTTTTTTTTTCTTCCCAGATTTCCAGATTAAATTTAATTACAAAGCAGCCAGATTTGTACCTACAGTAGAAGTCAATAGACTGCAACAGCATTAAGGAGATTAATGTGCTCTGTGAGTTAAAAGTTCTGCTTTCTGAATGAGGATTTTCCTGAAGTTACTTGTCGAAATTATCAGTCCAGTGAATACACGAAAACAAGGCTGGGTGTGCTCCCTTCATTAAAAGCATCGCATGTTGATATGGAATTAAAAAAAAAAATATTTGTGGTTTCATCAATGTTTGGGACAAATGTGACAAAATGAACTGCATCAAAATCAAAGACCCAATTCTGCAAACCACTGTTCATGAGAACTTCAATGCTCAAGGGTAATAGTGAACCAATGTAAAAATTCCTTCCAGATTGGTTTAGTTCTCCATATCTGGCTAACAAGTGGAGATGAAGAAATGCATCTGTCTCAATATTGTTAAGAGGGAGTTGAATTTAATGATTATGGAGCAATAATAGAAATGAATGACTCACACAATCTCACCTGTGTGAATATGCAACTTAGAAAAAACATTTTAAACAGTTTAGCATCATTCACAAGGAACAGCGAATATTAGGGAAGGTCAAACATATTTTTCCAGTCATTATATTGAAAACACAAACACTTATTGGGTTGAGGCCTGGTTTAAATTACATATAATCATCATGGGCAAGCAAGTGGAACCACGAGTCAGCAATGTGTCCTTGTGGCAAAGAAGGCCAATGGTATCCTGGGGTGCTTTACAGAAGGCATTGCCAGCAAGTTGAAAAAAGTTATCCCGCCCCTCTACTCAGGCCTGATGAGGCTGTATCTGGAGTGTTATGTTCAATTCTGCACTCCTCAGTATGAGAGAGACATGGAGCACTGAGAGTGGGTCCAGCAGAGAGTGACAAAGATGATTCAGGAGCATCTCTCTTACGAGGAAAGGCTAAGGGAGATGGGCCCGTACAGGTTCAAGAAGAGATGACTGGACCTTATAAATGCTTACAAATACCTTAGGTATTTGTCAAGAGGGTGGGCCTGACTATTTTCTGCTGTGCCCAGCAACAGGATTAGGGGCAATGGACACAAACTGAAACACAGGAAGTTCCATCTGAATATGAGGAAAAAGTTTGCTTTGAGAGTGGCAGAGCACTGGAACAGGCTTCCCAGAGAGGTTTATGGGGTGTCCTTCTCTGGAGATATTGAAAATCACCTGAATGTGACCCTGAGAACCCCATCTGGGCAAATTTGCTTTAGCAGAGGGTAGAACTAGATGATCTACATAGGTCCCTTCCAACCCCAACCATTCTGTGATTCTGTGATTTTCAGTAGTTGGCACATACCTTTGTTTGTATTAGTACCCTGTAGAATGCCTGCTGAATTGGGATTAGTTTTACAGAGGGGAAGAAGTAATAAATGCTCACTCTATAGCTTCTCTAGACAGAACCCGTGGCTCCATCTTTCCTTTTTTTCCTCTTTTTCTGTTTTATTTCTTCCTTGCCAGGCTGCCTAAATTTTGGAAGTGATTCTGGAGAACTCCAAAATTTCTAAAAAGTAGTTTCAAGCTGGTACTGTCTCAAAATAGGAAGCTAGACTGATATGTGGGAAAATATTTTTACCTAATGCCGAGGATATCAGGAGTAGGCATTCTCAGGTGCCCAGTCTTCTTCCCTATAAATAGATTTTGTTGGAAAATTAGGTCTTTCTGGATTAGGTGTACTTAAGCTGCAAGCATACATGATATCTGAATAATAAACTGCCGCAGTAAGCAACACACTGTTTTATGGATATGTTGTCAAAATCTTGACCTCTAAACCCCATTTGACCTCACTAGGAACCCACCTACATTTCGCAGTTGAATATTTTAGAATTCACTGGTGTTCATCTAATCATAAGGTGTTTTCAGGTCTGGTTTTCTTCCACATTGTGTAATGTAAATTTTCCCAAAAGAACATTTTAATATAATTTTATTTGTATTTTTCATGTCCTTGGTGAATCCTCTGCTTGCCTAGATACAGCTCGCTTTATAATAGACAGCCTTTAAATTATCTAGGTAAACCTAGGAATTTCCTGGTTTAAGTTATCAGTACTTGTGGAAGCGGTTGTATTTTTCTCAGAAATTTTAATATGAAATTTTTAGGCCTGTGGAAGGGAGAGCATTGTTTTCCATAATTAACCCCTGCTGTGCATTTCTTGTCCCTCCCCATCCCTCCCTCTTTAATTGTCCTTCCATAGGTGCTTGGATTGTCTAATTCCAAACTCTCAGTCCTTTTCAGTCTGTTCATATTCTTAATTGTCACACGGAGTATCAGAGCTTAGGCAACTTCTTCTGAGTCAAATTCTTTGTACTTGTTTCTGAGGGTATGTTTATGTGATGTCAGATGAGTGAGTTAGTTTGTTTAATGAAAATACCTCCTACAGCTGGAGATTTATGTTGCTCAGCTGAGACATTCTAACAGCATGTATATGTTCCTTTTCTGTTGTTATGACAGGCACAGTTGATTAGCTGAGCCCAGTTACATCTTCTGTATGTAAATTCTGGGGTGCTAGGCGCTCTCTTGTCAGCATTCTGATTTTCACATCAGGCAAGTACGGTGCAACCTGACCCTGGGTCTTCACATGGGAGCAGTGTGTCTGGCTCGCTGTGCCACCTAGCCTTCAAACAGTAAATATCTCCATGAATATCAATCGTTTGCAACCTTTGTTTTTGCATCTACTAAGTGCTTCACTGCTTGAGGTTTGCATTAAGTTCTCTTTGACACAGTTGAAAAATTCATCTTCTTCCCAGACCTTGCAAGCATCTACAGCATCTGTCAACTGTGGAGAGATAAATTATAGATAGGAATGGCTGTTATTCCAACCAAATAAAGGGAAAAGGACTGGCACTGAAATCAGGCTGGGGGTGGGGGTGGAGGATGGTTCTTTCTTTTATGTTTTTCTTTTTTATTTTACACAAACTTCTTGGCATTGCAAATGGCAATTGGCACTAACTACATCAGGAACCTAACGACCATTTCTCCAAGATGTATTTACTAAAGCATGATACTCACAATAAAATCTGCTCTAACAGTTTTACAGTACAGTAGAATCAAGTTTTGATCTCTCACGTGCAATCAGTATTCTGTTTTGAAATGGCTGTTTTTATTTCAAGAAATCAATCCTGAAGCACAGGAACAAGAGGAATTCTGTATGCTCCATCCCTGGCAGGGTTCAAGGCTGGCTTGGATGGAGTGCTGGACAATATGATCTAATGAGAGGTGTCTCTGCCATGGGCAAGGGGATTGGAATTAAATGATTTTTAAGGTGCCTTCCAACCCAACCCATTCTCCGATTCTATTATTATTAACTGCTATCATTTTTATTAGTATTAGTAGTAGTAATACTATTACTGCTACAACTACAACTACTACTGCTACTATTAATTTTCCACAAGCAAATGTGATAGAGACATATCAGTCTATATGCAAAATATCTGCTTTAAGGAGAGGAATAGCAGGAATCTAATGTATTTAGTAAAGGAGAGCAGATGTTCTTTTCCTCCCCCTTTTCAGAAGGGCAGGCAATTGCCCTCTTTTTTATTATCTCAAAAGACTGATTAAGAAACTTTCTACCTAAGTGGTCTTGGCAGTCATTGTCTTGGCTGGCACAATGTCATAATTAGGCTTCTATAAATCTTTTAATTTCACCCATTATGTCCTGAGTGAGGTTGCTCTCCTGCCTTAATTTTCATCTATCCAAACTTAGTTGAAGCAGAACATAAAAAATAAACATTAATTTTACATTAAACAGAACCAGCAAAATATGATGAGAATTCATTACTCCTTTTTCACAAATCTATGAATGTCTTCGTTCCATGAGAATGTTCCTCGATATACATTATTTTAATCACCTTTAAATAAGCATATATTATATCGGTACAATAATTACATTTAAAGTTTTCTTGTACTATTCTGGGTGACGTATTTTCTGCTGCCTAATTATCTTCAGAGTTCATTATGTGCCTATATTGTTATCCAACAGAAGAATAGATTGTACCAAGCTACTGCTTATGCTGGAGAGATTGAAGTCATTTCCACATACATTCTGAGGCAGCCTGATATGATCTGCTCTCAACAACCAATATCTTCCTGCTGCATGTCCAGCTGGAATTATTGTCCTTGAGATGGCTTATTAAAAAGGTGTATAGATGGACCACTGAAGTTCTCAAATTTTCCCTGACACTATCTCTGTCTTTGTATGATTTTATTATTCTCCCTCGCTCAGGATTTCCTGAAATAAATTATTTGAGTCTCAATTAATTGCTGCAACTCAGAGTTGAAGCTATTAGCAGGACTTTGGCAAATAGCTGGGCATTAGTATTTATTACATTAGATGCATGAGAGATGCAATCAATTTTGTCTTTGTTGGATTTCAACTTCAGTGAATTGTTCATTGATTTTGGAATTTGAGAGGATTCTAGGAAACTATTAAACAAATGGGCAATTTTGGGAACCATTTTATAACACATATAGTCACAGCCTAGACATTAGATGTCAAACCATTTACACAGAGGTCCTTTTCAGCGTCACTTGGTGCACATGATCTTCCACCTCTTGACATATTAGCCCATGGTAAATTGTGTTCTTTAGGTAATTTCTCCTTTAGGTATGAATGAGAATTAAAAACCAACATGGAAATATCTCATGTACAGATTTTGCTTGGTCACAATTTTTCTTCCCATTAATACACTATTATTTTTAAATTTTGCTATTCTAATATTGTGTCGTGACTTACCTGGTGCATTAGAATTCCAGAAATCAAAGCAGTTTTAAAATAAATTTTTCTTCCTATGTTTTGGGCATGCAGTTATTTTCCCATTTAAAGTATATGGAATTATTTGACAAATTTCATGGATTTACACAGTCAGTTTACCCAAGGCACGTTCTCTGAGTTTTGTGTGGGATGCATTGTACAGTTTTGCTAACAAGGTGGAGATACATTTTCACATCAGCTTGGATTTCCAGACCTGAAAAATCCTAGAGAAAAAACTCCTCAAAACAAAACTCCCAAAATGCATTTAAATAATGCTTGAAACACTTAAGCATATAAATATCTTCTAGAAACTGTCTTTCAAGCACTTTGAAAATGTGACTCTGCCACATAATTATTCATCAAAGAGTTAGATTTTATTATAGTCTATTCAATATTTGTTGTAGTGTGTAATTTAGAAGAGCATTAATTTTCTCTTCTATGGCTATAAACATTTTCATGGCCAAGAAAGACTGTATGTGTTGGTTATAAAAAACTTGTTTTTTTGCAAGAGGGTAGGAAAATAAGGAGCAATCTTTTAAAACAGGATTAATTTTTCGCTCCCAGGATGTAGAATTTTTGATCCCAAATTTTATGCTATCTTCTATTGTCAGCAGCGTGTATAAGCCTATTTTAATAGACTAGTATATCTCATCAGCAAAAATTATGTCTTCAAATGAAAATCTATGCATTTGTCCCAAGATAATGGTTCTTTTTTATTACCTCTGCACTCATCTTTATAAATTTTAACATCATTTTCTTTCAAGAGTGTGGGGTTGGTTTTTTCCTCAAATATAAATCACATAGAAAACAATATAATTGACCTCTTTTTTATATACTTTTTTTTAAGTTTTTAGCACACAAAGTTTCTTCTTATGCCAACCGTCATTTCATATATCTTTTATTTTCTTATGAAAATGTTTTTGTTTAAAAATAAACTTTTGATAGTTTTTTCTTAAAATGAGCCCTTACTTCTTGAACTGATACTCTGGAATACAGGAGTATAGGCTGTCATTAATCTCAGTATTTTTTTGTTCAGATGCTGTAATGCCTCCTTATCAAACACAAAGGTTTTGTGTTGACTGCTTTTTTTTCCCCCTTAGCGCTAATCCGATTATAGCATTCTCACATTGAGACCAACCATCTTTTTAGTGATTGTGTGCTAGCTGAGCATTCCCTTTTCATTTCATTTTCTTAGCCTGCTCCTTCTTCAGAGAAAAATGGATGTTAGATAGTAAACTTACCATCCTTTTCTACCAATCATCCTTCATGGAACTTTAATTTTCCGAAGATTTGGAGATTTTTTTTAATTAACAAATTTAATAGTTACATTTGTAAACATCTTTTTAGAAATAGAATCCTCATCTTTAGAATGAAATAAGCTGTTATGAGTTTTTCATACTATACCAAAGATAGTAAATAAATTTTTGTAGTCATGGTTTGTTTAAACACCACTTAACAATAGGAGTCAATTTCTCCCTTATGTATTGTCAGATTAGCAGGAGAAATACATTGTGGGTTAATGAATAAGGAAAAGAAAAGCTATCCTGATACATCCTTTCCTATTATATTACTAAGTAACATTACCCACAGTTAGCTCTTGAGTATGAATCTGCTGTGTTGTCAGATGTGATGAATCCTTATATCACTTTTTTACTTTACGTAAAACTGCTACCATAGACTCATGTACTGACACTGCTTGATATAAATAATTTTTTCAAAAAGGAAAAGTTTTAGAATTTTAAATATCCCAGAAGACCTTTAATGTTTCCCTTTAACCATCTTCTCTCCTGTCGACTTGGTTGCTAGTCCTCTTTGCTGCCTGTGCCTTTAGCTCCTTGCAGAAGATGCCATTTAGTTTTCTGGTTGTGAGGCTGCTGAAATATGACCTATTACCAAGTCAGGAGAGATCCTATCCTGGGTTCATTTATCTCTTTAGAACCTTTTAGCTCAAAGCATAATTTCAGGTTTTCGAGAATTTTTACCTACGAACAAAGTTGTGTGTAACAGTTATGTTTTTATCGCAAGGCTATAGTTTTATCACAAGATTATAGGTTTTATCACATCACCTGTATGAGAACACCAGCAGTGGATTTTATTAAATTAGCTGAGTATTTCTTTGGCTGCTTTTTAATGTGATGGGGGAAAAATCTTGAAAATAACTGGTCCTTGCATTTACAATACAACATTTCATATCCTAATGACTCTCATTAAGTGGTCATCCTTTTTTTCACAGCTATGGAGGCAGGTAATACTCCTTTAAGGAAATGCTAGGTGATTCTATATCAAAAATTAATTCTTTCCCCTTTGTTGCAGTGTGTTTTGGAGTTTTTTTTATCTCAAATATTCACTTTCTGAGAATTCCTTACTTATTTTAATTGGGATTCCCTTCAGAATTAAATTGGTGGCTGCTATCCACATATTGCTTTTTAATAAGAAATATTTCTATTTCCATCTGGTCTAATTGCTTAATGCAGGTAATTTCTACCTTTGGATTAGGTATCTTTTTTCCTTTAATTCTCATGGAGCTGTGGCTCTTTTAGAGGTTTTTCAGATTCCTCTGTGGCTTATACACATTTTTTTTCCTTTGTCACTTTCTGCAGAGCTCTGAGAAGTAGACCGTGGACCCAGGTGGCCTATACAGGAGAGGGGAGCATCACTGTCTTAGTGTATCTGAGAGTTTCTTTAAGCTGTTTCCAGCTTGAGTTAGTCTATCAAGTGCTTCTACCTTTCTAGTTTTTTGTCAGTTCCTAGAAGAAGATTTGCACCTTGGGTGCCACTGATTTTATTTTAGGTGCAGAATCTCTAATATCCATCTTTGTGACAGAAGCTTGCCTGTTCAGTGTCAAGATTTTTGTTGTTGATGGTGTTAGTTTTTGGTATTAAGATAACCCTAGAGACTGTTCCAGTTACTCCCTTCAATGCCTAAAGGGAATACTTTTTGTTGGGGTTTTGTTTGGTTGGTTGGTTTTAGTTTCTTTTTAAAACACGAAGATTCTTTATAGGAACAACATTCTTATACTTGGTCTCAGGGATCTTTAGAGACTTTTTGGTTGGGAGCCTCAGGTTTCTGAAGAACTACATTGTGGATAGGGATACTCTTTGCCAAATATAGGACTAAGTTATTCTTTCCTCCATTGTAGGGAGTGAAGAGGAAGATGACCAGTGGACCAAGGTAATCTCTCTGGGGCTTAGATCCTTTCACTGAATGTAGCAACCTAGTTTAGCTCCAGATAAGTGAAATGACAGCTGATTTTTAAAGTAATTTTGCATTATTGTAGAAGGCCACCATAATACAACATTGCTATTCCCATGATGTCACTTGAGTCCCAAGCATTTTAGAGAAGAGTGGACTAAAGGAGAGGAAAATACTCTTCCTTCTTCAGGAAGTACTTTACTTTTACATTCTCTAGGTAACAGAAGAAACCAAGAAACCTGTTTCTGCTTCTTCTAGTTTTGCTATGGACTCTCTGAGGAATGTGTTAAAACTTTCCTGTATCAAGTTTTTAATTCTTTGCCAAATTTCTCTGACGAAAGTGTGTGTGCTCGTTGAAATTTCCTGGGCTATTCTTGTTTGAGATATCTGCTTACACAAGCCAAGGAAAACAAGTGACCATTAGCTGTGACAGGTGATGGGTCACATGCTGGTGGGAAGTCTTGTTCCAAGGCTCACCAGCCACAATTTCAGCAGTCATCCTGTCTTAATTCCTATTCCTCAGCAAGAACTGCGAGACACATCAGTGTTAACACCAGGGGACGCACCAAAGGAGGGCTGTTTTGATCAGACCTCCTGTACACCAAGACAAGTTTCAGTGAGCTCACTCAGGAAGAAAATGAGGACTAGTCCCTGTCCACACCTAATGCTGTTAGTTAAACAAGTGTGATCATCCCTGAATGAAAGGATGAAAATTGTTTTGCTTGAGGAAAAACAATATTGAATTCAATTGTGTAATACTGCACATCAAATTGACTACAACACTCCCTACAGTTAAGTCTGTAGTTTGGCTGTATAACAGCTGTATTACAGTCCAAGAGGGAGTTTAAGAAGCCTTTTAAACAAGAAAGAACATAGTATGTTTGATATTGCTATGGCGCTCTTATATAAAATAAAGTTATCAATAAATAGAACCTGGATTCAAAATTTATTTTGTAGTTGGCTTCCTTCAGGAAAATATAAAGTATTCCTGAGTCTGATTTAGTGGAAGTCCCTGTACTTATTGATTTTACAACAAAGAGGGGGAAAATATCAACAATTAAATTAAATCCAGATGGTGAAATAAATCAGGCTGATTCAGTCACTTAAAATTTAAAATTTATAACAATTGAATGACATGGCTAAGTCAAATAAAGCAAGAAGTAAACATCAGGGTGACATAAATGAACACAATAAATTTTTGAAACTTAATATATTTTGGTGATATAAAGAAGAATATTAAATACATCTACTGAAATTTTCTTTAATTTGTCATTAAGTAAAGAATTAAGAGAAAAGACAATAAAACATCTATCAACTGCTCTGATTCAGACTGAATTGATTAAAAAGAAACATGCCTCCTCATAAAGGCAATTCTACCTTGCGTCCTGTTATTCTTAGAGGATGGATCAGATGAGTAACTTATGGCTAAGTCATGATCTTTAGCTTTACGGACAAATTTCAGTAATAAAAAAAAAAAGAGCTTGACTCGGGACAGAGGACGTGTGAAAATGGCCAAAAGTCATTTCTACAGTAAATTAGAAATAAATGTTGCTTTGACTTCGAATTTTTGGTCACTTCTCTTCCATCCCAGTATGAATGTCTTCATCTAAATTTATTGCTGTTTCAAAATCTGGATTTTCTCAGAGTAACTACTACCGGAAGATCTGGAAGAGACTGAATTATTCAGTTTTAAGCAAGGAGATCGCTCCCACTTCTCTCCAGTCCCCCAGTTTAAGTTCCCTGATTCTTTCCCTCCCCTTCACTGTTCATGTTTGATCATCCTGTATTGTTAGGTACTAATGCTAGCCTTGGAGGAAAACTGCCCATCAGACTGTGGAAACTGTCCTCCTAAAGAAGCTCAGGACCTCAGAGGATAGGATTGGCAGCACACAGGAAATTGGCTGGGATAGGAGCAATTTCTCTGACTTGTAACAAACTGACCTGTGCAGGGGACCAAAGCCATGTGGCAATGTCAGCATCCATGACTGAACATGGTCTCTCTCCTCTCAACACACAGGTGAGGTCTGGGTTAGGGGCTTGGCAGTAGGGGCCTCAAGGAAAGCTGTGACAGGTGAATGTGGAGCTCAGTGGTTGAAGCCCTGGTTTCTGGAGGTGGAAAGAGATGGAAAGAAGCAGACAGAACGGATGTTTGATTGTGGTTCAAAAAGACAGAAATATAGGGAGATACATTCAAAGATATGAGGAGATAAGGGTTTGGGAGATTAAGGTTTGTAAATGAAAATTATCCTCAGATTGCCCTTGTCACAGACAATCTGTGACTCAGTAGTACATTTTCGTTCTAAAAAACAAATCAAAACAGCAAACACAGGCCTTGTTTTTCCCCAGACTATCTACTGAACACCTTATTTTACCTTTGGAGATCTTGATGTATCATTTTTCTCTCAATACCTATCTTCTCTTTCTGTGGATGTGGAAATTCTTCACTCTTGTCCAAGGTTTTTCACATAAAACATCCTGAAAGAATAGATCTCTTGTTGAAGCTTTTTTCTATTCCTGTGTGCCCCAGAGGAGATTTGCAATGGAGAAACTGAGCTTACAAAAAGACTCTGAATTAATGTCTTTCCCCAGAATGCAAGCAAAAAAAATTTCTTTAACAGAACTGAAAGTTGTTAGAGATACAGTTTCTTTCATCATTAGAAGACTACTTCTAACAAAGAATATTTTGCCAAATTAATACTGTAGCTACTCGCCTACTCTTTCAAATAGTTTTCCTTTCAGATAATTATAGAGAAAATAAATTAAACTTTATTTCCTCTGTGGGGAAGTCTGAAAGGAAGAGGAAATACTGGACGTGTGACAGGGTAGGTACTTCAACCAGTCCTCTGTAGTTAGAAACATGATTTCACATAGGACTCAGCCTTACTCTCTGAGAGTTTCACAAGACTGTTCACTCTTCCTGAAGTGGTCATCTGATAGTTTTCCTGTTGTATGCTGTATGCCAGGTGTCTGTTTTTCTTTCTATGTAAAAGCTGGTTTCAAACGTATGTTCATTCTTGCTTCTCTACCTTCAATATTAATCCAAGGATGAGATTTTAAAAGTTGCTTATTTTGCTATTTAGAGAAGTTATGGGTAAGTGTGAAATATATTTCACTACTTAAATATCTGCATCTCTGCCATCTGAAGAGAACACTTTTGTTCAATAAGAAATGCTTATGGCTGATTCTCAGAAGAAACATGGCTATAAATGTGTAATCATATTTGGGCCCTTCAAGATTTTCTCTACCAGTGAGTTTCTCATTACATTACAGAACTAGATAGAGGTGCAATACAATGCAGATATGACCTGTGTTTAAATGAGAAAACCTGAACTGGGCAACTTACCATATTCTATACCACAAACAATCTTGCAAAACTAGAATATCCACTGAGCTAATCGTAGACAAGAACAAGACATACGTTTTAAACATCCTAACACGCTTCCCCTTTGGATTTTTCAAGACTCCCTTCCCCTCCTGGGATGCAACACAGCAGTTGTTTGATCGTGCACACAATGGTTTCAGACAAGAAATTAAGACTGACACAATATTCAAAATGAAAGAAAAGCTTTCATAAATCTAATGTAAACACTTGGCAGGGTTAAGACTATTTGAATAATGGTGTACTCTTGTAAAAGGCTTTATTGAGTGTTTAATGGCAGCAAAACTATTTTTTTATGCAAGTGACTTCCCTGTAACACATAAGAAAAAACTCTTCTAACAGAATGGCACATAAACCTTGATTTCCCAGTGATTACTCTTGCTTTTACACAAACATTCTTTTGAATCTGTGGTTATCTAGATGGGTGAAACTGATGAACAAGGAAAGAATTTTTCAAAAAAAAATCTGAACATTAACTCAAGGGAAACATATTGCCTAAGATATTTCTTGCCAAGCTTTATTTAGATCAGATCCTCTGCTAAAATAAAATACCTCTCTAGGTTTTCTATAGGAAAACAACAAGTTGATTTCACATTGCTTAGTTCTTTTAAGTTGCTAAGAATCAGCCTGCAGGCACCTATTAAATACCATTTAGGCAGTTAAATGTTCATTACATCTGACATCACTTTCATAGACATTATTCTGGTAGTTAGTGACGTAATCATTAGTTTTTAGAAGATTTACATGTCAAATTTTTTGGTTACTTGTGTGTGTAATTGCTACAATAAAGAAGTCAGACAATGTAAAGAACCTCAGGAAGCTGAACAAGAAGAAGGGCAAAATTCTGCAGCGAGGGATGAACAGCCCTATGCACAAATGTATGCTGAAGGGCACCTAGCTGGAAAGCATCTTAGTAGAAAAGGACCTGGGATCCTGTTGGCCATCAAGTTGAACATGAACATCAAGTTGAACATGAACATCAAGTTGAAAATGAAACAGCAAGTGCCCTTGCAGAAAAGAAGACCAATGTTACCCTGGGTTGCATTAGCCAAATATTGCCAGGTCAAAGGACATGATCTTTCCCCTCTACTCAGCACTGGCAATGTTATATCTGGGATGCTGGGTCTAGTTTTGGGCTCTCCATTATAAGAGAGACATGGACATACTGGAGACACCCCAGCAAAGGACCATGAAGATGCTGAAGGCGTTGGAGCGTCTTGCCTATGACAAAAGGCTGAGGAAGCTGGGACTGTTCAGCCTGGAGAAGAGAAGGCTCAAGAAGATCTTATCAACATATATAAATAAAGGAAGAGTGCAGTGGCACAATGAGGATGGAGCCAGGGTCATTGCAGTCATGCCAGTGACAAGACTAGAACCAAGGAGTAAAAACTGTAATAAAGACTGTTCCCTCTAAACATCAGATTACACTTTTTTGTGGAGAGGGTGACCAAACCCTGACACAGGTTGTCCAGAGAAGCTGTGAAGTCACCATCCTTGGCAATATTCAAACACGACTGGAAACAGTCCTGCTTGAGTAGGAAAGTTGAACTGGAGGACCTCCAGAGGTTGCTTCCAGCCTCAGCTCTTCTGGGATTTTGTCACTGCACACATAAGGTTACACGAAGTTACATGTGTACTCTCTGTATCTGTACAGAGGGTATTTGTATTTCTGTACAGCATATATTGATGAACCCACAGCATTTTTCACAAAATTCAGTATAATGCACTGCAAAGACATTTTAACTTATAACTGGATGTAGTAAAACTTACTGTGACAATACAGATTGCATTATTTGAGGTGGGCGTTTACCAACAATTTTTCACTGCTGTTTGAGGGGTTTTGTCTTATGAAAATCTGATGAATTCATAACAGGACCAGTATATTCATCCAGTTTTATCACCTAGGAATAATATCAAGATGACTGGGAAATAATGTACTGGTCTGACAGAGACTGAGTTCCTTGATATGGAGTTTGCGTTCTCTGATGCAGCAAGATAAATTACTGAGGTTTATTTTCATTTTAATACTTTCTCATGATAGCACAAACAAGGTGACCATAGAAAATAAATAATTAACTAAATCAAACTGGTATTGACAAACTGCAATCCCTTTTGTCTGGATTAGATACATTTTTGTACCTTTGTCTTTCTCGACTGGCTACATTACAGTTCAGTTAATGTATTTTACATTTGGGGAGGAGGAAGGAGGTGCACAAAGATGTTTCACTTGCTTGTAATATATACACGATTTCTTGAAAGCAGGGAGAGCCTTTGCTGTCTATGTTAATATTTGTGTTACTATCTCAGTGTTACTATCTCAATATTACTATCTTCCTAAATGTTTAGGTGATTAGTGTATTAAAGTCAAACGCATAATTCAAATATTTTAGCATAAAGTTTTCTGCTATTCATTATTCCTACATCACTTTTTTGCCCTCTGATTTATGATACACTCATAACATCATTGAAGCTGTTTTATTTTTTGCTAGAATTTTTGTACATTTAAGTGCAAATAGTGCATTTTAGTGCATATAAGTGAGGAGAGGAGGAAAATAAAAGAAGTGAGCTTTAAAAGATAGCCCTGAAGTTAAGAAAACAAGAACTGAGAATTGGATAGACAAGTGAACAGGAAAGTGCATTTGAAATGCAGTATAATCAAAAGCAGACCCAGAAGTGCCAGAGTAACCAGCAGGCAGCAGGTGCAGCCTCTGTAGGGGACTGCACTGTGTTTCCCAGGTTTGACTGCAGGAGAACCAGCAGAGCACGTACAGACCAGCAGTCATCTTCAGTAACTCCATTGTTTATGACTCATCCATGAAAGGATGAGCAGCATCTGAAGGCAACCACAAAGTGAACATCTTAGAGTCATAGCAGGCTGGCTCGTGCCATTTCTCCTTTTTTGTTACCGTCGGTCACCTGTGTAGATTAATGTAAGGTTATTTCCTACTCTTGTTGCAGTCTTTTGCTATGATAATAAAGCATGAGAATTTGAATGTCTAGCATGTCCTTGGAGAACAGGAGCATTTGACATTTTCTGTTTTAGTACCTAGCTCTGCCTTCCCCAGAAACGAGTGTGGCTATAAATGTTGATGAGTGGAATGAGTAGCCAACCAAAATTAAGAACATTGTAAAGGTCAGGGTAATTCTCCACTACCATTCTCAGTGTGCCGTATTCTAGCCACTAAACGCTATCACAAAGTCTGCAATAAAAACAATGCAAGAGCACAGAGACTTCTGTGTAGGGTTTTGGATTTGGTTTTGGTTTGTTGGTTGGTTTTTTTTCTAAAAATGATAGTGACAATACTAACAGAGTAAAAGCAAGACGATTTATTTACAATGCATGTATACTAAATGAATGGTCTTTGTGCTACAGAATAGCTTCCATCTTCTCTGCATCTGAAATGACTTTTGGAAAGAGAGTATAACTGAATAAAGTCCATGGAAACAAAATTTGTAAGACCCAAGAATGATAAACCAAAACTGTTCTTCATAGTGTTTCATTTTAATACTGAGTGGTTTTTCTTGTTTGGTTTTTTTTCCTTTCTTCTTTTTTTTAATCTCATGCACATCAAAATTTAAAATAAACAATCAACTGTAATGGCATCATTCTAAAGAGAAATGGAAATATGACATTTGTCAATCCAGCCCAAAACTGTTGCAAAGAATTTATGCATGTTCTCATAAAACACAGCTGTGATATTGCAGTAATTTGAGCCAAAAACAAACTGTAATTTTAATGACAAAATGCTTCTGTTGTGTAAAGTTTGCACAAAAACATGATTATGTTTAGTATTTTGGTCTCATCAAACTGGAGAAAACTGCCAGTTGACTCTGGACATATGCTTTTATTATTAAATCTAATCTATTTGCACAGCAGTTGCACATCTCTTAGTTCACTGAGCACTGCAAAAATATAGGCCCACATTTATTTGGAACAGATTCTGATACAAGAAGAAAAAATTAATCCACACATTGGACTGGTGAAAGCCCTTGAGTAAAGTGCATTTCATTACAAATAAAAAGCCCAGTGTAGAGAGGACACATGTCACTGTTCTTGCTCCTCTGACATTTTCTTGAACAGGAATTCATAGCCGCCATCTTCAGTGTGGCATGCTGTGCTCTCAGATTGCTGAAAGAATAGGAAAATAAAGTCAGCCTATCTATCCTTTTCAATTAGATTGCCAGGTCTTTTACAAAATATCTGTGCCAAATTGATTTCCTTAAAGAAAAATCACTAGATTTGATCCGAGTGTTAATGAAAATGGTGCCATTCTGAGTTGAGCTTACAAATAGTTTTGTTGGGTTTTTTCAATCCAGAACTAAAACCTACTTATTTTTATTACAAAAAGGAAACATAATTGCAGACTATATTAATTTAGAAAAATGCTAATGAGGATAGAGTAAGTAGTTGGATTTTGTGGAGACTTGTAATTAAAAAATTCATATATATTTTGGGGGGGTTTTAAATTGTTTTTAAATCATGCAGGTTCAGTTACAACTTTTATACCAAGACAATCTTTATAGGGGTTTATTTTACAAAGTTATGTCAAAATTTCAGTGAAAGCATTAAAAATGTTACAACATTGTTAAAATAGAATTTATTTTGTTGTGGTTTGGTTTGCTATAAATAAAATATAACTCGTGCTTTCTATATAACTTTACTGTGAAAGAAAGAGAAGTGTTATCAAAATAGGTAACAGTTCTGGGTGAGAATATAAACACAAAAGAAAGCCTAAATCCAACTCAACAGCAGATTGCCCTACCAGTCAGGCATAAAAGAAAATGTATTTTTAGATAAAGTGTTTAATTTTGTGCTTCATTTTTCCTATGTTCTTCTCTTCTTCCTCTGACTGAAATGTACCTTGCTTTGGGGACAACTTGACATCCTTTTCTTGATTAACAGATGTCATTTTTGCTAACAGATCATGGCTTCTGAAGGCAGACCCCACTGGACTGGTTAGTGACCAAAAAACAACACAAATATTATTTGTCTCATTGTAATTCATTGATTTTAGGATCTGCAGTGCCTTTATATCTAGATTTACTTTATATTAATTGAATATAATTTCTTAAATGGAGTGATATTTAGAAAAAACTAGGATGAATCCTTAAATCATCATGAAGTTTTAGGTTTATCCCATTTCTCCTTAGAATTGGCCTGGAAACATATTTGTCTAACATCTTAATACATCCTCATGCTGATGGAGTCCTTACCTTATACCATTAATATTCCTGATATTACCCAGCGGGATGGGTTTCTCTGCTACAAGATCCCTCGAGTAATTTTCAGAGGTGGCGGTTTTCAAGGACATCTTTAGATGCCTTAAGAAAAGTGGAAACAGGAACCTGCTATCAATCCTTCTTGAAATTTCCATCTGCCCCACTGTCTTCTGGAAGATAACTCAAGTTCTGCCAAGAGGGTAAAGGCGACACAGAGCTAGTCTGGAATTTGTGCTTCACTTCACAATTGCTTTTTAATGACTTTCAGAATTTTGATCCAGGGCTGGTGGCCCAGTGCCATGTAAGCAGAAAAGAGAAGACACGGTTGTTCTGGTGCTTCCTGAAGGTCTTGGCCTGGAGATCCCATAGTATCACACAGCACAGCTGGGTTTTGGGGTCATCAGAACTTAGCTGGGATCAGATTTACTACATTCCACTAAAAAGTTCTTCACAGTGATAGTGGTCAAAAACTGGAGAGACTGCCCAAGGAGGCAGGGAATTTCCATCCTTGGAAATACCTAAAATTCTTGGCCAAGGCCCTGAGCAGCCTCATGCAATTTCAAAGCTCGCCCTGTACTGAGTGGATCAAACTTGATGGTTTCCTAGAGTTCATCCAAACCTATGTAAATCTGTGACTAGGGTCCTGCAGACTCCTGAGCTCCAGAGAAATCTTAGAGTATGGGGGGGAGAATTATACAGAAGGCATCAGTCCTGATTCATCTGGCATTGCCTTGTATACCAAGATGAAGTAGTCTACACCTGATAAAGGCTTTGGTATCTACTGATGTGCAAGCTGCTATAAAGACATAAAAATATGAATCATTACTAGTATTAGCTCACTTTTCATTACTGAGCAATTGTCTGTTAATTATTCTTTGTTTAACCTGCTCTTTTTTGGGGGCAATAATTGAAGAACTAAAAAAATGTAAGAGACTCAAGAATTTAATCCATAACAGAATTTCAGTTACCTTCAGAAAGAATCTCACAGTGGCAGTTCTTTCTCAATATTCTTTGATAAATGCTGTACTAGACTCTTTTATACAAATCTCCTTATTTGCACTGAGCATGGAAAGAATGTTTTTTGCTTTTGACAAGACAGGACTTTGCTGTAATAGTGAAGGGGTCATATTTCTTTTTCTGAAAGGAGGACACATCATGACAGATTTTTAATACATATTTTTACACCTTCACAGTCTCAAATAAAACTGGAAGAAAGTTTAATTTCTGGTATTTTCACGTAGCTCAGATGTTCAAATATGGTAACTATATTTCTGAAGTAAGTATATTTCATTTTCTGCTTAAGATGCACAGAGGATCTAGGAGATAACTATTCATAAATGGATTTTTCATTTCTTTCATTTGAAAACCTGATAGGCTCCCTTTTTTTTTTTTTTGGTTTTTTTTTAGAAGTTTGCTAATGGCTTTTTGGGTTCTAAGAAAAAATAAAATTCTAACTTTTAATATTATCCATACTTACTGAAGGTTGCCATAATCTGCAGTTCTTCTTCCTGGAATATGCTGTGCTTATCATAATAGCACCGTGATATTTAAGAATGTTATCCTTGCCAACTTGTGGTTGAGCTTAGCTAAAAATTATTTCTTTGTTTTGCTGACATGAAAGGAAAAGAGAGGAAGTTGCAAGAGTTTGGGGAAGGAGTGGTGGAGTCTGGAGATGGAGGACATGTTTCAATAACCTTTTTATCAGTTTAAGAGGACCTCCTTTGCCACTGCAATGTTTGCCCTGCAAGGAGGTGGGGAGCAGTCTGATATGGATACATTGCTAAAATATGTGTCTAAGGCAGCCTGGAAAGATTGACTGCACACTAGAAGAGGAGCACGCTGCACAGAGAGGAAAGACTCCCCTCATCCTCTGAGGAGGGTGCAGGAACTGAGGAGAAGGGGACCCTTTCTGGTATCCCTGTGCTTTAACTGCATCTTGCTGTCCATGAAAACACCCAATCACAGTATTCATTTTATTGTCTCTCCCCTACAAACCTAGACAGTGAGAATAGGAGTAATTTCATCTAATTAGTTGTCTGAAAGTTCACATTTTAATCAAAGTTATTACTTGCTATCCATGATTGAAAGAGCCTAGAGGAATAGAAGAGAGGGACCTCCATAGTGTAATTATTCCCATCCTCTGGAGACCAATTCAGACCACATAACACAAGCATCTCTCTTAAAATGGGATGAATAGGCCTCCAGAGATGCCCTTATTTCTCTCCACTGGTTGTGAAGGAAGCAGTAGACACCTAGCACTGATGAGAGTCACTGGATGCCTATACAGATTTAGGTAAAATGGATTTCCTTCCAATTTTCTCATATTACAGACACTTACAAGTAAAGTCAGGGTAATGAAATGAAACCAATGTATTACTTTAATTTTCAGGTACAGAAGAAACATTCTTTCCAATGCTACTATTACAGGTGAGAACATGTACTATAAAACTGTCCATCAAAAACACAAATAATGATAATAATTGTAGAGTAAGAATAACACAATTTAAAGTACAACAGAGGTTTGCACTGACGTGGGATTCGTGAGAGCTAAAATAAGTTGTTTTATTTCTCTTTGCCTGAGGTCCCCTTTACTAGGCATTAAGTTTTTAGCAGAAATTATATCAAAAAGAACAATAGGGATGACAAATATTTGGAATGTCTTACATACTATAGGAGATCGTGATGACCAGTACTCTCCCACCTGAGGGAGAAATATCAAGGAGAATAAAATAAGGACAAGTATGGAAAAGTAGGAACTGAGAAATTGCACATTGAAATGTGTGTTGAAATGACTTGGAGGAATAGAAAAACACCATTACGGAAAAAGTTTGAAACAGAAGAAGGGAATACCATTTAATACCATCTTGTTTAAAACAGTAGACTTCTTTGCAGTGAGATGTTGCTGATGACAGTAGTTTATGCAGACTCAGAAAATATTTAGTCTTATCAAAGTATATCAGATAGTCTTTTCAACAAGAAGCCTGCGTATGGCTCATTGTCAAAAACTTTAATGATATTTCAGGCAACATATCATAGTATGGTTTTTCTATTCATGTGTACTTTCCTAAGATCCTCTACAGACCCTCTAAAACATCCATAAAGAATTCTAGATTGTCAGCTGTACAGGCCCATAATGTTTTGAGTATATTATAATTACAAACTTAGACTACCAAGTTAATTCACTGAAGCTGACAAAACATTTTAAGGAGGAGTCTCACTCCTCTGGTATGAGGCATTTGACTATGGCTAGCTGTGAAAAATATAATTGTTTTCTCTTTAATTTTGTTTAATTTCAAAATCATGCACTCAGAAAATTCTTCAGTTTCTTTCAAATCAGGCAACCTAGATATATGTCCTATGAGTACCTTCACTTGCTGTTTTGTCACGAGTGTTTGCTCTTCCTTACGGTTTTATTTTTAATAAATATTGTCAGTTCAGCTCCCTGCCAACATGCTGTTAAAAACTCAATGTGACAACTATGCCACTAGCATGCTGGAAGCATGATAACTGGGATATATTTAATGCCTGATTATAGCCCCATGACAGAAAAAAGACAATGCTTTTCCAATTTTCCAACCTAGTATCAATATGGAAGAAAAAGCCCGGGAAGACATTACTGCAGTGGAATTGCACAGCTTTTGTCTTAATGTTTCACAGGTCCCATTGAAATCAAGCTTCCTTCAGTTTCAAACTACGCATCTGTGCTTCAATAATAATATATTTTTTACATTGCCTGGTATGTGGAGACACTAGCAATTGTGACAGATCACAATTATCATCCAAAAAATTCCTCTGGGACTACAACCAATGGATTTTGTGCTATTTATTATGTTTGGGGTATACTTCTTACCACTGTAGCCACAGAAAGTGGCAATTTTCAATTGAGCAATTCAGAGATGATTGGTTGTTTTTCTCCTGTGGTCATCCCTAAAGCCTTCAACCAATTTCACGAGCTTCAAATTTATGTGGATGGGGCTTTAAATTTTTAACAAACCTACTTTCATTTTAAAATTTCTTCCATTTTGATGCTGATGGACTTGGGGCATTTCAACTGCCTCCTCAAAGATTTTCACATGAAAATAATATTACCATTGATCTTTAAACTATTCAAAAATGTTGGAATATCATAGGTAACACAGCAAAACGCATCAGTAAATAAAATGCAAATATATTCTGTATCAAAATCTAGTTCAAGCTTGGTCTGAAATAATCACTCCAGATCCTCTTCACTGTGACTTGAGGGAAGTATTCATGCCTGAGGTTGGCTAACCGGCCAAATCAGAGTTATTAACTCCAAAGATTCTCTACTTCTCTCTCTTTTCTCCAAAGAGACTCTCACGTGGATTGGATTTTTCTTTTGTTGTCATTGAATGTCCAGTGACACAAATCTCACCTTTAAAAATGCAGCAGCTAAATCAAAAAACCAAATATTCAGATACAGGTACTACTTTATCAGGTATGAGCACTACAGTGAGTGAGAATTTTGGTTTAAGTCTCCTGAGCACTAGTAACAGATGCTTGCTGTACAACAAATCCTTTATTTGTGAAAGTGAAAATTCTTCTAGTCCTTCTTCCTAGTCTGGAACTCTCCCAAATCCTGGGTATTGTTACCAATAACACAGTTGACTTTGAAACAATCTGTTCCTTGGCTAACTTACAGCAAGCATTTTCTTCACTGACCAGAGACAGTTTTAGTGACTGAAAGGTCGATCTGTTTTGTTTTCTATGTGCACGAAAACTCCTAGAAAATGCTCAGTCCTTCCATAATGTTGAAGTGAGGGGAGAAACCAGGAAGTCTCAAACATTTGCCTTGGCCCTGCTGGTCAGGTAACTACACCTAAGATCACACTGTCTGCTTCTGTAAGGTGTATGTTAACCTCTAAGATATTCCTGTGAACCCTTTGTCTTAACATTTTTTAGAACGGTAATAATCAAAACAAATTGATTTTGTTTTTCAGATTGCTAAAATCCTCCCAACACTTTCTTCAGCATCAGTGCTGAATAAATCATTGTAATGTTCCCCTGAAGTGAATTGAAAATTAATTTACACAGTGAAGATGATCCTTCTAATAACAGGGTACATGGAATGGGGAAATTGGAAATCATTACCCAGCAAACATTATCAGCATTATTTTTGTAGCTGCTTTAGATTGTATTGTAATAGAAAATTAGGAGACTGGCTGTGAAGAAGTTTAAGAGGGTCCCCTGAAGAGCTTCTGCTTTAAAATTGATTCTTTAAAAAAGCATTAAAAAGCTATTGGAATTGATTGCCTGCTAATATAAAGGAAAAACTCTTTGCCACCATTTGTGTTAAAAAAGAGCATCTTCATTCATGCATGTTATTAAAACTACTGGCCTGAAAGCCCCTGTAGAAAGATAAAGGATATGGATGGGATATTAAAACAGCAATCTTTACTTTATCTGGGATTTAAAGTTAATATGTCGCTTTTATTAATTCAGCAGGAACCATTAGTTAGTATGTCAAATAAGGGATTTACAATTAAAATACTGTGGAATAGAGGTATCTTTAGTAAACAGTGAACCAGGAATTCTTCATTAATCTTCCAAGCATGAGGTATACCTCTGCAAAGAATAAATCCTGCATTTACAGTTTTCTTTATTGCCTAGTTTGCTATGCAGAACCAATAAAAGTCAGAGCTGATAACACCCCTGGTTATCTTCAGCAGCTCCCAGTGCTGTGGGGTAATGGTGAATCAGACCTTAGCCAGCCACCATATCTTGTTTCCAAAGACTCAACTGAACAACCTTTGGAAGATGTTGCTATATGCAATGTGTTTGTAATATTTAAAAATAACATGGAAATATTATTTCCTTTCTTGACTATGAACTACTCAGAGCTTTTCATGGGTTTCTGATTTCTAACACATTTAGAACAAATTTCCCTTGTCTCTTTTAATTTGGGATAACAGGAAACACTAAGGGGCAATGAACATGGAGGAGGAAAAATCTTAATAATGACCCTATTAGAAAAACAAATGGTATGAACTTTAAAGCAGCAATTTGCATGGGTGCATTCTTCAGTTTTGCTTTCATTTTAAAAGGGAAACAGACATTGTGTAAGAAGGAAGACCATCTTGGGAACTTTGTCCAACACAGCAATCAAGGAGAAGTCCCTTAGCTAAAGTTGCAAAGAAATGCAAGTTGATGAAATTATATTGATGAAACTATTGAAAATTCAGAGACCAAGGGAATGGAAAGAGTGACAAAGCATAATAGGAGTCAATATGGAGATTAAAAATAAATAGCCCCATCAGGAAAGTGACAAGACAGACACAGTAAAAGAGCATCCAGCTGGTAACAGTAGCCAGTATTAATTTATTTTGGATTTCAAATGTCTGGGGAAAAAAAAAAAACAAAACCAAAAACCAAACCAAAACAAAACAAAAACAAACAAACAAAAAACAAACAAAAAACCCAATAAAAACAAACAAACAAAAGAAAAAACCCAAAACCCAGGGGTTCAGGGATGAATTAGGTTAAATGGAAAGGAAGTGCGATGCAAACTGAATAAGCATATTGCCTGCAACATGGACATGCTACAAGGACAGCTAATCTTTTTCCAGCATTCTATATTGTTATGATGGGAAGGAAGGTTAGATTTTAACTCAGCCTAAGGACCAACACACTAATTCTTGAACTGAGGAGAGTAGGAGAGGAAAATTGAAAGGCTGTAAAGAATTAAAGGATTAAAGATTATGTAAAACAAGGCAATATTCCTACGAATTCCTGGTTCAAACTTTATGCATATCAGATCTGGGGCCTGGAAAACAAGATGTAATAGAAACCTGCAGGGATATTGTCATGTGGTTCATAATTCAGTGGATAATTTAGATTGTTAGACAAATAGCAGGAACTTCTCTCTTCAAGAAAATTCTGGAATTTTGGTCTCTGGGTTTGCCCATCAGTCTAGAGAGTCCTTACATTTTGTATGAAATAGCACATACTGAAAATATTAAATTAATTTAATAAAGAGTGATTGCAATGATTAACTCAATATAATGCATTTTACACATCACAACAAAATTGACTTTGCTGAAATGATAAATATTGATATTAAACTAGTCAAAATCCATATGCTCTATGAATAATTTTAATTTTTCACACCATTATTTCCTGGCAGAAAGCACAACTATGCCAATAAGTGTTCCACCACTTCTAGTAATTACATGAAAAAACCTATTTACAAGGAAGAAACATTGATTCCTGAGTGACAAAAGCTGTAGTAGAAATATCAAAAACATGAACATGCAATTCTGAATATACTTACAATAAAACTTCTTAAAATTCACCCTCGATTATCATTAAGTGTTAATGATTGAAGGATTTAACTGCTTGTATCTACCATCAATAAACAAACTTTCACTTATAAGCAAACAGAGGTTACCTACAATCTCCACCTTATCGTGTATTTGTAATTCAGAAGTTTGGAGGATGATGAGCAGGATGATAAGGAAGGAAAATCACCGCAAGTTTTCTGAGGACAATCAAAGTAAGAGGAAAAGCCAGTTACAGATTTCCTAGGCAAGTAAGATGGGAACCTTAAGATGTCATGTTTCTCAAAAAAAGTCCTTAACCTTCTATATATTATGTTTAAAAGTCTATTGTTAAAGATTTGATAATTTCAGTGTTGTGTTAAATACATGTGCTGGTTATAGCTGAGTTCAAACAATCCCTGCAGATTGACAGGAAACAGAAAGACAGGTACATGCATAAGCTTTCACATGGTAACATGGGATGTAGATTTATAGCATTTTTGCTATTCTCTAACAGCAGTCTGAGTGCTTGCTCTCACTCTGCAGTAAAAGTGAGACAGCTTATTCCTCACTGAAGAAGAAAACTGCCTACATTTTCCATGGCATAAGTACAGGCAGTTATTGCAGAGTACCTGATATCATAAATTCAAACTATAACTTACACCTCATTAACCAGTTGAAAGACTGGGAGTCCTGTATGATAAGCACTGTACAAACACACAAGGAAGAGTATCCTTTATCAGACAGAACAAAGAAAACAAATGACTATTTGAGTCATAGAAATCAGATGACATGCTCAAGGACAAGATGTGAAGTCGCAGACCTAGGACTTGAATATTTATCTTTGAAATTCTGGTCATAAGACCATCCTTCCTAACCTCAGTAGTACAAATCCTCTTCTGCAAACAAAGTGTGCATTCAAAACATACCCATATTCTTTTAATTCAGCACTTCCATTGTTCACTGAAGTCACATCCCTACCTAAATCTGAAAAAAGAAGCATTGGATAAGAACCCACTCAGTGTAGTCACCAAAGGGCTACTGTAGCACCCTTGTGGGATGTTCTCTTGCTGAGGGACTTACACAAGGAACTGTTTGGGAATGGAAAATTAATCTTTTTTTTAGTTTTTTTTTTGAGGGGCAGGGGTCTTAAGCTGGGCCAATGCATACATATACAGCATGAGTTATTGCTCTACAGCATGCTGGAAAACAATACCTCAAAATCCAAACAATTACACTTAAGAGCCCCTACATTAATGCATTACTTTTATGACAGAGATCTGTGATATTTTTCTCTTACATCATAAACTATAACAGTGATTTTACAGATTTCTTCTCCATTTCCTGTGTTATATTATTCTTATGGCTTCCTTGACATAGAGATGGATCTGTGTCTTCCAAAATTATGGCAAAAAGGCATCATTCTACTTTTCTCCTTTTCTGTTTAGTATGCTTAAACAGCCGTCCTAATAGCAACCTCTATTTTTATTGAGAACTGGAATGAAAGCGTAATTTCAGACATATATTGGACATTCAACAGCAACTTCACTTTGGAATTACAAAGCAAATCAGCATCCCCTTGTAATTAAAATAATAACATAGTGCTGACTCTTGGCAGTTCTTAATGGCTATCTCTATTTTTCTCATTTTTTTCCTCTGCAGTTACCATAGTTAAGCAGTGGTCATATATACAATACACCTGGCAGCTTCAAATGTCCAGATGCCAAGCTTGTCTTTCTATTGGCATTCATTTATAAATCTAAAGTGATTGGAAATGTGGATTGTGCCTAGAAAATATGTTCGAAGTGACAATTGTTAGAGAGGAGATGCTTAGCAGCAATAATTAACCTCTCATTTGAAATTTTTTTTGAGTGATCACAGGTATTACCATTAAAAGTACAAATGAATTATGGCACTGAAAGAATCTTTTTGTATTTGGAATTATTGAATGAAGACTTTAACAGTTAATGTTGAACATTTAGGTAAATCTTCAAACTGAGTTTTTCATACACTTCCCCTGGCAAGTGGTAAGGCCTCTGATCCCATCTCCACTGATGGTTAATAGACAGAAGTGGGCTGAAAGGTAATAAGATTTGCTTTTCTAGAGCACTCAATTCCATCTAAAAGTGCCAGAAGGTACCCTCCTGACACCTTTGCGAGACAGACTGTATCATTTTACCCCCAGTTTCCTGCAAAATAAATTGAGGATCAAAGAGGTTAAACTACTTGCCCATGGATTCATACAAAAGCCTGGGGCACAGCCAGGATTAGAATACGAACTTCCTCACTCCTGCACTCTGTTTTGCCACAAGACCATTCTACACTTGGTAAACATAAGACCTGTAACTCAGCCATGGAGAAAATACGGCAGTAAAGTGATTTGTGCTTTTCCATCTCACAGTATGATCAAGGAAGCTCTTCAGCCAAAGAAACGACAGTATTTTATAAGGAAGGGATGCAAATCTTAAATGTTTCTGAAATTCTTCAGTGCTCTGGGACTATCAAGTACTACTCATTTATAGATCATATAAAATTATGTATGTTGGATGGTTAAATAATTGAAGAATTCATAAACTCCAGCAGTAGGGCTCACAGTATTTAAAATGGCAGTCAAAGTCTATGCCTGAATTATTGCAAAATGGAAATATTAAGCCTAAAAATATTAGTGTCTCTGCTGTATATTTTTTTTCTCTGGCCTACTAGTCTCTGATATTTCCCTTTAATAAGTCAAAATATTTTTGGTAATTCACTCCCTTATTTAAATTATATGTTTCCCTCTGTAAACTATGGCATTACGTCTCTCTCCTTGTCAAGGTGGAAAGAGTCTATGCACATCCTGTTCCTCCAAAGGCATAAGGAAATTGTTTTGCATTGTTTAATGTGCCATCTAAACCAATATCAAGATTCAACAGTACACAGCATAAATATAACATGCTCCAGATTTCCCAAACTGCAATAAAATCCAACCTTTGGTCTAAAAAAGAAAAGCCCAAGTCATTCTTTTCTTTAGAAAGTCAATATTTTATGGAAAAATTAAATGCTGAGAAATGCATTTCACAAATTCATCTTATTTTCCCATTATTTTTGTATGTTTTATCTGAATTGCAATGAAAGCTAATCTGGATCCTAATTCTGTACTATACTTCAGCTTTTTCTTTGTGAATTTAAAGAAAAGAATGGTAATGAGATGTTGAACTTTAAAATCTGAAGATGCTAATGATAAAGAAAACCCACTAAAGAAAATATCATCAAATTTTAGCAATTTGAATCTACAAATAATGTTTAAGAAAGTGAATATTACATGTTTTCAATCAAAGTTCAATTTAAAGAATCTTGGTTGTTCTCCAGTGACTTCCTTTGCCAGTGGTTATTGTGATTTACTGCAGCTGAATGCTGCAAGAAAAGTACTAAACCACAAACTGGGAACTTAATCTAGATGCATACTCCCTGGCATTCTGTTCCACTTAGTCATCATTTTGGGGCATGGAGTAAAAATTATGAAGTATAGTGGAGAGGATTTTTTTTTTTCAGGCAAATAATGACCTACTCATCAGCTCTTAATAATATGCAAGTATTCAGAAGGGAATTAAAGGTTTTAACCTTTAAGTGGAGGAGCAAAAAAATTAAAGGCATGAAGTGTCACAAAACATGGCAGAACCTTACCAAACAGATTATAATAAACTGATTTGGTAATTTGCCCTGAAAATTCAAGGAATTCCTCTGAGATGTTCTTTTAAGCATTTCGCATGGTGCTTTGGAGCAACAAATTGGTTAACATGGAGAAGTTTAGGACTAGTATAGAAGTTAGACAAAGATTAAGGAAAGGGGAAAAATAGTTGAAGATGCTGAAGGAAGCTTACCAGTAACAAATCAGTTCTGGGAACTATAATTTTTCTTCAATGACCTTGTTGCAAAAAGATAGCTTGTTTTAATGGAATTTACAGATGTCATGACGTTGGGAAAACATCCCCAGTAAAAAAGAGGTTTGGAAGACCTGATGACCTTAGAGACTTGTATAACAGTAATGAGATAAAAATTCAATCAAGCAAAGGGCAATGTCATACACTTAAGGGCTAATATTAAGAACTTATTTTATAAGCTCAAAATATTAGAAAAGGAGAGGATCTGCATTTACCAGTAATGCCTATGAACCATTGTGATATTCTTAAAAAGGTGAAGGTAATTCATACTTGTATAAGGTGAGGTATTTCCAGAAGGAGCCATGGCAACTGACTGGCTTTACACAAGGTACTGCTGGCTGCTTTTGGAGAACTATGCAATATTTAGGACCACTCAGCAAAGAACAGGGGAAGAAAATGGCTCTTGTAATGTCAGAGAATCATGAATCTTAGAAGAAGAGTAAAACTGGATTTGGTTTGGGTAATCTAATAAAACTGAGGCTAAATGTTATTGAATTACTATCTATAAATACATAGACAGGGAAACACCAGGGCAAGATAGGATCTGTTTAGACTAAAGGACAGCATTGGCACAAGATCAAATGGATAGAAACCGGCCATAAATTTCTAGCATGGAAATCACAAGAAGGTTTCTAGTCATTAGGAGAAAGATATTCCATGCAATATATTTCCAGTAGACTTTTTGCCTACCCCACTCCATAAGTTTATAGAAGGGATTGCAAAGAATAAATCTCTGCAGCAGTGGAGGTTTGGACCCAAAGATCCAGGAGTTTCCATACTTTGTTAATACTCCTTCCTTTCTTACTTAATAAAGAAAACCTGCTGCACATGAAATGTCATGGCACAAACCAAAATACATTGAATCTCTGTCTTTGCTGGTTAGTGGGTCAAGCTGTGAGGTGGAGGAGCTAAATAGCAAACAAATGTTTTGCAAAAAGGGGAAGACGCCCAGCTGCAAAATGCTTTATTAAGTTCCCTCTTAATTAAAGAGATTGTGCAGAAGGGCAAATCCTGTACTGTAACCTGTTTAAAAAATATCCAGTGATTTAAAGTTCCTACATGGCCCCCTTAAAGTTTACTAGAGAGCTGTGCCAGCCTGAAAAAGGAGCTACCTGAATCTTTAGACCATTATTTATTTATTTGTACTTGGATTTATGTCAAAGCAAGACAGGAAGAAACACTAAACTTTTTACTGTAATGAACCTTGGCGTTCGACTTCCATTATAAACACTGTGAACTGAAAATGCCTGGACGCACTATACCTTGTGCATCTGGCATTTATACAGCAGATTACCAGCACTCTTACTGACCTTGGCAGCTCTGCAGGGGACACACTGTATATTCATTGAGCTGAGTTGATTTAAAAAAATCTCTTGTCTGTGCACATCCATATCAGGGTGAAGCTCAACTTCTCTCCATCATTGTGTCAAAGGGATTCATGTGAACTTCATCATGCTTTCAGCAGAGCACATTTGTGAAGGTGCAAAATCAGATGGTGAGTGTATTTAAAAGCCCACTGTTCCAAGCCCCTTAAGCCCTTACATGTGTGTGTAACCCACTGAGTTCAGTGCAAAAAAATTTTATTTGTTACATGCATTCAAGGGCCTACCAGATCAGAGGACATAAATATTAAGGGCCAAGATTTCCCTAGACTCTTTTGCAATTGTGTGGAATTGCTGTACACAAGAAGCTTCCTACTTACATGTTCTGTGTAAAAGTCATCTCTAGCACTACAAAGAAATAAAGTTTGAAAAGCAGGCCACTGCCATCAGACTTGCTGGATGGTAATCAAAGGCCGACTGACATGAAAGGTTTGGGAGAACAGATGTAGCACTCAAAAGCAAACAGAGACTGTGCTCACTTTCTTTGCTCATCATGTCACTGCACTTTTAGGAACCAAGTCTCCAAAAATTTCTAACTTACTAGGCACGTTTGGGCCATCCAATCTCAGAAATACTTTAAAACCAGAGTCTCGGTTTTCCTGCAGTGCACTGCTTTACTTGAAGTCATAATAGTGGTAGCTGTAGAACTTCCTACTCTCAATTTCCCTTGCTGTTAAGTTCTACTTACAGGAAGACTTCAAATAAAAAAAAATGCAGAGAATGAAAATTAGTTCTTCTGGCAGTCTATTCTGCGCATGCTTACTTCCGGCAAAGTTTTAATAGGGAAAATTAGTGGACGCTTAGAATCCAAACCCTTTGGATTACTGAGAAGCAAAACACTTATTTCTGAGAAATAAAAGAGCCAAAATTATGAATATTGTTCTAAATATGGATTAATTTATGACCAATGCATATTATTACATATAGACATATTAATACGTATGGAAGCCATTATACATATATTAACCTTCAAAGTCCCTCAGAAGATGTTTTCCTTACACAATAGAAGGAATATCTATCAAAATATGTTATTTATACATAATGGAGTCTATAACAGTTCTTTGGAATGTATCATTTACCATTCTAAAAACAAATCTGGTAAATGCACATACTGAATTTCTGAAGAGCTTTATTTCATGAACTTAAAGAATACAAGGATCTTTTCTTTTACTGAATAATGCAGAAGTCCAAAGTGCATGTTAAGTTAGATATAACTATCTAAAATGTGTTCTAAGAATTGCTAAAAGAATTATATATCCACATTTCGAAGTAGTGGGTTAGCTGAAGAATGTACACATTTTCTGAGAAGTGTTTACCAAACAATTATTCTTACTTTTTTTCTAATTTTTCTCAAAATTTGTCATAGACATTTTATCATAAGCAGAAATAACTGATCCCAACATGCTGTAGTTTTATTCTTGCAGTAGAAAAATACAAATTAACCTCTCTTCCAGTCCCAAGAATGCTAACAAGAGAAAAAATGAGAAAATGTTGGCTTTTCATTTACATCATTTTCAGCAGTCAAAAACATTGATCAAAATATTCCCTAAAACTAATTAACCAATTGAAATTAATAGCAGCCCTTAGTATTTCACTTATTTAAGAAGGCTTTGTTCATTTGATATGTTTAATTTTGGCTGCCAAGCACAAAATGAGCTTCCTAGTCATTTAATTACCTGGAATTATGAGTATCTTCCTGACAGAGAATGCCAGTTAGATAGTCAGGGCAGAACTTCTGGCTTTTGTTCCAGAGTTTTTATGTTGCTGATGTGGCACAAAGCTGACCCACTTCCTTCAGTTCCCAGTCTTCAACCTTTCTAAAAAATGTTTTCGAGGGAAGAAACATAGGAGCAAAATGGGGACAGGAAAAGGTAGAATACTGTGTGCAATGACCCATTCGATCCCTGTCCATGAGAAGTGTGTGCAACACTGTAAGTTAGAGAACGCTAAAAATAATCTTAAATTAGGGAGCAGATTTTCTTCACTAAACGGGAATCGTAAAATCATAGGGAAGTGGTGAAGAGGCATCCTCCCCCTAGACTTTTCTTCAGGTACTTTGGAAGAATTAATTCTCTGCTGACACTAGTATAAGCATTCAAAATATCAGATTTCCCATCTATTTAAAAGCATGAAAAAATGAATGCCTCTTTTAAAAAAATCTTTACTATTTAATGACAACAAGTGTAGGGTTATTTGAAGAAAAGGTGTATTTCAGTTCTCCCTTTGGAGTAATATTTTCTGCTAAGTTAACAGGTCCAACAGTCTTCTATTTTTCTACTAGAACCAGGCCTGTCGTGCTTATTGACATGAAGGGATTAGAGACTGGGTAGGGGGGTATTGTAGAGCATGGCAATGTCAATTAGCATGTATATTAACACTTAAAGAGCCTACAGAAGAAACGAGACACTCTTTGCTGTATTGGTGTTGCACTCTTTGCAAATATTGCTGTATTTGCTGTATTGCATTGTATTGCACTGCAACAGCTCCTTCCGGACACACAGTGAGGCAGCATCCAGTATAAAATGCACGGATGAACAAGTAGGCATTGTTTCCCTCTGTCCTGTTTTTCCAAATACAATGTTAGTTCTTGGAAGTACATTTATGCAGTTTCATTTACTTCTCCAACATATGAAATCTCAAGAGATGCATATTCATTTTTCTCACGTATTTCTGAGTGTATTTACTCGAGGTGCTCTGAACTTGCATGCTTTTGCAAGTTCAGAGTGCCTGTCTCGTGCAACTTGATAAGTAATTAATCACACTGGAGTAGGATTATATGTTTAACACTTTGTCTGTATTTTGAAAAAAATCACACTCTACAGACGCCGCTCCATTTTCAGTGTAGTAATGTATATAAGGAACTTTCCGTCAGCAAACATGTTTGAGCAGATATAAATTGCTTTACAACATTTCATTGGCTTCAGAGTGCAGAAAAAACCCCCAGACACATGACAAAAAACCCCACAAATTTGTTTGCACTAATGAAATACAGTAAGTTACTTTATAGAAGTTTTTGAGAGGTAAAAATTAATGAATGAATGCGAAAATATATTCATGGTTAAGCTCTGATTTAGTTTAGGATGGCTGACGTGATAGACATTCACAGCAGGAATAAAAGAGAAAATCTAAGGAATACTAGCAGGAAAAAATCGGCAAGTGAAACCCTTGAAGATGATTTGTTTTTTCTGCAGAAGGTCCAAGCACCAGGTACTGCTCAGAGGAAGTTCTGCAGCAAATCAGGGTGAAGATACCCTTCAATGCTCTGCCATAGCAGACACTCTGATTCATTTGAACAAAAAGGCTTTTAGTCCCACAGAAAAATAAGCATTTCTGTGCTGAAAATCCTATCTTTTTGAACTAAACATCTACATTTGTTCAGATGAATCATGCAGTAAAAATACCTATCTTTCTCCTCCGTGCTGCTCTGTACCAGAATTTATGCAGCTGTCCTTGCTGCACTTTCTGAGGTTTCGGTGATAAGAATCCCACCCTCGCTATCACCTCAGCTTTAGTGGCTGAGCACATCTGTAGCTGCTTACAATGCCCCCTTACCCAGATAGTAATCCAGCTCTATGTTCTTGGGCAGCTGTGCACAAAAGACTCTCTCTGATGACCAGCCTAAGCCCACGGGTACTGTAGCTGTCCCAGGCTGTGTTGTCAAGTAAATTCTGTAAAAGTCAACAAGCCCATATGGGTAGAGTACTTACTGACTGGACATTATTACAGTATAGAAGAATATGAAAAATTATAAGTTAAGATCTTAAGGGAAAAACAGAAAGGAAAATTGGGTAAAAAGATAAAACTACATCTAAAACAGTCAGAAAATGCTTCAGCTAGGTCCATAGCAAATAACAGAAAATTACAGTGTACGGTGAAAAGCTATAAATAATTTTGATGATTTATATAAACCACAGACCTTCTCTTTTGCACTCTGAGCAGAAATCATCACAAGGCTGACCTGTACAATCCTTCTATGGGTGCTCTGAGCTTTCACTAGTGACCATTTCTCTATAGGCATTAACTACGCTTCTCATATTCTCCTTTGAACTCTGTGTTCAAGAGGATACCACTTGGCCTGGTTTTTTAATTATTTTTCACATACTTCACTCAATCTTCTTCCTCTCTCATTCCTCACAGAAATTGATAAAAACGATAAATTGACCTCTTTCTTTGACTCAGATATAGGAACTTCCTGATACTGCTGATGCAGCCCTTTGTATTCTCTCCTGTTTTCAGTTCCACTTGCACTATGGACACTAATTGAGATGGAAGAGCACAGCTGTTCATTAAAACACAATGTGTACAGCAACTTAGTCTCCTAAAGGAGTCATTCCTTCAATCTGTTTCAATATGTATTCCTCTGTATATATTTATAAAAGGAAAAAAAAAAAGAAAAAGAAAAAAAAAGACCACAAGTCTACTGTACTACATTTTGCTGGGAGAAGGACATTAATTTATAATTTCCACCCAGTAATTTCTATCAAAATTACACTGGAAGGTACTCTCCTAGATAACAATGGCAATTCAGAGAGAAGTGTACAACAAGAGAAATACACAACAACAGCTGCAAGTAGTTTATAAATCAAACATTCTTTCTTGCTGGAGCAAAAGTATCTTCTGGGGAATGTCCTGCATTGGCAGCTCCAACAGAGTATGCTGTCTCCAGCACCAACCCAAACCAGAGAGGCAAAGGGGAAGTAAGAACTAGTAACCATTGTTTGCCCCAACTAATCCCCTTGACTTCAACACTTTTAAGTCAGGCCATTTCCTGAACCGTGGAGAGACTTTGTATGTTTAGTAGCCTCCCATGAATACCCCTTCAAATTTATCCAGTGACCCTTGAAACCATGCATCCGCAACACCTTTTGGTGAGGAGCTTGTCCGGCCTGCTACCTAAAAATCAGATAACTGTGAATGTACCATTTGTGAGGTAGAAACAGGACAGAATAGTAAGACAAAATTAACTAAGAGCCGTCCATCTCTAATTCTCATTGCATATACCCAGAAAAAATATTGAGGTTTTCACAAAGCTGTTGCATTTTCAGCTACAACCTATTTATGAAATATTTATTTATTCTGCAGCAGTATATAGATTGCTAAAAAATTTTTGCTTCTCTCTCCAAAAGGCTCCTTTGCATTACTACTAATGGCCATTCTGTAAAGCTTTGTCTCTTTTTGTGCAGATGTAATGATTTGATGTTAGTCAATGTCAATTGTCCAGGAATTTACAAAACTGCCACCACTGTGACACTTCTCAGTTTGTTTGCTTGGTTTTGACAGAACAGCATAGATGGAACTTTAATCTTGCTGCCTCACCCCAATAAACTACTACTCCCATCTTTTTCATTGAGAGTATTTCTTTTCCTTTGAAGAGCAACCAAATTTTGTTTTAAAAATTTGTAAGCTGCATGAGGGGCAACCTTCTGAATCAAAGTTTTAGGCCTGAACAGCATCCTTTTAGGTCAGCTTTGGTATTTGTTTTGATTTTCTTCATTTTGAATCCTTTTAGTTGCAAGAGAATCTACCACTTATAAATCACTCTTCAGAAATATCCACAGCTGTATCTAACAGAAAAGTAGAGCTTTGTGTTTGAATCTTAAAAGGAAACATTTTCAGAAAGATACTATAAGAGCTAGTGGAAGAAATGATGAATCACTTCATGTTAATTTTTTAAGAAGAATAACTTAATAAAGATTTTTTTGAGAAACAGTGAAAGCATAATGCTCTAATTTCCTGAATAAGTTGTAAATTGTCAACAGCTTTCACGTTAATAAATATTATTTTTCCTCACATGAAGTTTATTTTAAGTCTCAGGTGCCTGGGCTTCAAGGCCTAATGATATAGATAGTGTGAGGAAGAACACAGAGACAGTGTCTTTGCATCTTAATTGTAGCAGCCTTATTCTTTCCAGCACTGAACCAAGCTACATCCAGAGGATGGGGAGATAAATGTGGGAGCTGTAAGCTTGACGTCTAATATCTGCTACTGAAGATTTGGGATTTGATTTAGTGCCTCTATTGGAAGGTTTGAAAAAAACAGGTCTTCCATCTTCTTTTAATAAATTCATTTTCAGACCTGCAATTTACCTTTTTGGCAGTTTTACGATTCAGAACAATGGGCCTTTTTTTAGTTGTGTAATTTTTTTGCCTGTTTCTGTTTTCTCTTATATTTATAAACAGAAAAACAGTGTTCAGAAATTTGCAGAATAGGGAAGCAGGAGACATTCATAGTTCCCTAGCTGGAGAAACTTTGCCATGATTCCTGAGTGCAAAAAGGCTGGGAGACTATTTAACAATTTTTATCAGTGATAAAATGATACTAGCAAATTACCAGATCACATTGTGCGAACTCCATATACACCTGCTATACTGGAATTTCTGAAGAGTAACAAATTCTGAGGTGACATAATATAAATAACTCCTAGCAGAAGGGAAAAGAGATTTTCTCCAAGAAAGAAAATAATCGTACGATAATATGACTTTGCTTTTATTTCATATTAATCTTAAAATAAAAGGACATCAGGGCAGGAAGGGAGGGAGTTGGCAGGAGGTGCTTAAGAAGACTTATATAAGCTCTGGAGTCTAGTGTTCCTGATGAATCTGAGACCTGACTAACTCAGGAGACCAAGGGTTAACCAAATTTGTAGAAGGCCAACACACACACATGAGCAACAGATTGTGTGATGACAGACCACATGAAAAAGCATGGTGACTGCTGTGGGCAAAGACAACAGGATTGCATGTTCACCACCTCTTAGGGGACTTTCTGAGCTTGTACCAAGAGATCACCGGTGCATCAGTGTGACCTTCCACTTCTGTTGGCCTCATTTCTCAGTTGGCCTCCTTATTTTGCCTCCCACTTGGTAGCCATGAGTGACTGTGAGCTGTGTGATGAAACAAGTAAATATATCATGCAAACAGCCATCTGGTATCAATGACAACAGCAAGATTGTTTTAATAACAAAAAATTAATAAACAATATCTGTTCCAATAAATCTTGGTTATGATCTGACCCTCTGTCTCAAGAACTTTTAGGGGAAAAAGGAGGTGACAACAGCAGCCAAACCCCTCTGTATACATGCACTGCATCCTTCCTGGTGGTGGTTTTGAGTAACGTATATACCAGTAACATATATACAAGAGTGACAGAGCTTTTGGGTCAAACGCAGCAGTTTCTCTATTTTATTGACAAACCAGGATGTCTTGAACACCTGGGTCAACCAGTATTTCAATAAATTTTTAATTGCTTTTAAATAATCTATAAAGGAGGAAGAAGATAATCTGTATCCTATACAGAATCTCTATCCTATATATGGATAGAATCGTGCAATCTGTCTTCTGTCAACCAAAGGAAAATAAACTGCCGAGATAGATGCAGTGATTCACTTGCTTCGTATCACCATAAAACTGAAATAGCATCCTAGTAAATCAGTTCTGCTATCTATGCAAATCACAGTGGATATTCCGTACTCCAAGTTCCATTTATTTTGTAGGAAGCAGCTGCTGGGAATGTCCCTTGGTCAGAAACCAACCCCAGTTCCACAGTGCTTTCAGTCCTTGCTTGCACATAGATCTAGACAGGGTCCCAGGGTGTGACACGTGTCCATGTACACATACCTGCTCCCACTTCGCTCTTTCTTGCCATTGGTACTGCAGATAGGATGAGTAGAGTGATAGTATGATAGATGCTTACAGGCTTTTTCTTTAGGGAAAGAAAACCTTCCATGTGTCAGGACCAGTAACACGAAAAAGACTGTGGTATGACCTTATTCAGGTTGCTCACAGGCCAATATAAAGAAAGTGGTTTTAGGTATATTATATCTTTATTTTCACTTAGATCCTTTTCTGCAGGCTGTGTGAGGAATTCTGGAATGATACTGTGCTAATTTATTTAAGAAATTAAATGACAGCATTATTCATATAATAAAACATTTGTCTTCACTTGCTTCAAACTTCCACAAGAGTTTACTACATTAAGGGAAGCACAACTGCTTTCATATTTCCATTAAATTTTGTTGTTTTATGGTAAGAATCAGGGTTATATTCTTGTTCTTTTGATTCTTGCCATCAACATCCTTTTCAGTAAATGAAAGTCCCATAGGGCAGCTTTCCCCTTCCTTTTTACGCAATTGCCTAAATCCAGTAAGAATGGAAGAAACACTTAGGCTTTTAAAAGAAAAAAAACCACAAAAATAAAAGTGAAAAAAAAAAAAATCCCACCAAAACACCTCACTCCAAACAGTATCATTAGGACAATTAAGGATTTAGCCTCCACTCAGCATGCATACATTACTCTGATTAATGTTATCAGGAAATACAGGCTCATAGACTGGAGAATAGGTCTCTCAGCTCAGAAGAGAGCATTACTCTTGTATCTGAATATGTCCTTTTAAAAAATGACCCTTAAGTTTATCCCACAGCAACTATTTTCCCTTTTACTGCCTGTTTGAAACTATTTTAGTTTGAAGTGCTGTCAGGAAACTAAAATCTTGTTACAGAATTCCCCATAGAGTTTGAACCACATGTTTAAAGAAGCACTTGATATTAATTGCAAGATATGTGGGAATAAATTCTGTGATACCCATGTGGACCATCTCACAGATGGTAAGAGGCCTGTATGGATGTAACAGGGAACAGAGTCCATCCAATTTATCCTCCTTAATGCAATACCATACAAGAGTGTTTTTTGAGAGAGAAAAAAGGAAAGGAAGAGGAATTGGAAGCTCATTTTGTCCCCTTGTTTTTTAAATGTCATCATGACTAATGGTCTATGGATAATTTCCAGGTCTATATTCTGCAGTAACAATAACAAAAATGGAAACCTATATGCAGATATGGGCTCTAGTTAAAAAAAAATAAACAAAAAACCAAACAACCCAACCAAACCGCGCAGAAGCTTTGCAGAATCTTACTTCTGTTCTAATTTTCCACATTGTATATGGGAGGAAACCTATTTTAGCAAGCCATTTACTGAAACAATCTCAAAACCTATTTCATTAACTCATGTTCGTCATATCATCTGACAAGGAAAATATTCAAGGTTTTGCCTTCTCAGCTCTTTTGATGGGCAAAATATTATACCTCCCTCACAGATGTGCCATCATGCAGAGCTGCTTTCAAAACAAGTTTAAAGAAGAAATGCTGGACTAGCAATTAAATTCAATCACTCTGTTTAGCTAACAGATCCAGAATCACAATGTCCTTTCCAGTAGAATTCAGACTTCTTTCTAACTTACTGTATAAATGACTTGAAGGCCATCAAGTAATTTCCACCTATGTGTGCTAGAGATTGTCCATTGATTGGATAACAGATGCTGTAATTTACTTGTGTATATACAGTTCAATATCTCTTGTATTCCTCTGTGTGAAGTCTCTTATCTCTTCACTAAAAAATAGACGTGTTTAATCTTGGTAGAATGTGCTCCTTCTGGAAAGTTTACCGAGAATGGAAAGTAATTAAATAATTGGTGTGCGGCCTAAGAAGGTTAATGCTCTTCATTATTCTTACAGAAAAAAAAATCGACTTAGGTCAACTGAAGTATTTTAGTTGGCTTCACAGACTTTTATGGCTAAAATGAATCATTAAAGCTTCTACTCCGAATGCCTTCATATTACATTTCATCCAATTAGCTTTCCAGTGTGTTCACTAACCTGTTTTGGCTAAAGCCTATCTCTCAAAAAGGTGTCCAACCTTGATTTTATAACCCTTAGAAGTTGAAGGACTAGTCGCATCGATACTTGTGTTGTTTCAGAGATTAAAATCTGTGAGAAAATGACATTTGCAAACTTATTATTTTCAAGCACTTGAATTCCCTTGATTTATGTTTCTAGAAACTGGCTGATTTTCTTCCTATCATGATAAGTTTTAGCCTTTTACCATCCATTATCTTCCTCGGAAACTTATTCATGGGAACACATAATTTCTCAGTTCTCCTGTTAACAAACCAAACATCTTTCTCCGTCTTCATAAATCTTCAGCTAATTCTAGTTAATTAGAAGCTACCTCAAACTAGTTTCTGTAGTTTAGGATCATATGTCTGTATAAGACACAAAATATCTAATTCTTTATCTTCCACAATTTTTAACATAGCTTTAGAAACCACGGTAAAAGAGCGGATTGCAGCTGACAGTCACATTCAGATGTGGAATTACCTAAATGTATTGTAAATGTGAGTCAATCCTTCCTAATGTCTAAATCTAAAATTAATTTTGCCCTTTTACTATACCACCACACAGGACAGTTTCTTGTCCACTGTAACCACCTCTTGGAGTTGTTACTTTCCAGAGCTGCAGCCCCTCATTCTGTACCAGCAGTGACATACTTCAGTTTTAGATATATAATTTAGACCTATGCAAATATGGTTCTAACTCATGCTACTTATGCATTTCAAGCTTTTTCTACAGATCTTCAGCTGTCTCTCTCCTTCATTTAATAATGAATTCCCGCACTGGGTGCTAGCAAGGCACTAGTACCTAACACTAGCTCCTTTTCACTCTGCACAAAGTTAAATAGAAAATAAGGGCTAGTGACTGGCACGGGTGAGTTCCAAGCTAGGAAGCTCATACATTTGACTGAAAAGAGTAGGAAGTGCTGCAATAGAAGATATATTACATCATTCTCAAATGCAACTGTGCCAGCAACAGCAGCTGGGAAGAGTATGGGGTTCTAATTACAGATTGCATCAATCTCTGTGAACAGAAGCAAATCTCCTTCCTAAGTTTCAGGGTTGCAGCTTGCTTGGAGAGGCATAATGAGTTAGGATTAAATGTTCACTTACAATAGGATGACATTATAGGATGTAAGCAGATGTTGCATGTAAGAGCTTTAATGATGTATATTTCAGTGCACCAAAACTTCAAACTTCTAAAATTAAGTCTTTATAAACGCAACTCTAAGTGTAAGGATCCCTGCTCTTATTTTGGGATGCAGAATCAGTGATTGGAAGGATGTTCTCTGTGCATGTTAAGTAAGATTATAAACCAGCTAGAAACTTCTTAAAAGAAATACTGGGAGAAGGAGACAATAAATATTTAAATATGAACAGAAATAGTGGCATTACAATGCTAAAAGTCAAATTTTACCAGACAATACTGAGGGGTAAGCATGCTATCATTATTTCTCCTATCCCAACATTAATCCCCAAAGACTCCAAATTAAGATAGCACTGTTCTAGGCCCTTCAATTAGGACTGTTACTAGCAATGCAATTGTAGTTTTGGGACATTAATGACATAATATTATATAAATCTGACTTCAAAGTGCACATATTAAAGGCAAAGAGTTGGGTTCAACCACATCTCCATTTCGTTTGCTTTTTATTCCCATTGCTACGACTTCATCACTGCTGCAGGCTTCGAAAAAAAAAAAAATCCTACTTTATCAGAAAGATTATTAAGCAAAATGAACCTACTGAAAACCCCTTTAAAGGTTGTATAAGTATCAGTAATAGGTGCTAGATAGATTTCCTCTGCATCATCTGTACCATGAAACCAGGTGTACTGATGCCCTCGTTCTCCCCTCTGATGTTTAAAAACCTACACCAAAACACATGACTCTTCAGGTGGGTGGAACTCTAAGCAGAATTACAGTAACTGGTGGCAAGGGAATTATTTAGAGGCAGAAGACTAGATACCTAGGCCAGGCTTCTGCTTCAAATAGATGGCAAACCTGAGGGACCCTTACATCAGCCGATCATTAGGGCCGACACATCTGAGCTTCCACTGATCTCCAGGTATCATTTCTTCCAAGAGCACCCTCTCACAGGAGACACACTGCTGCACGACACCAGCCTGTAAAGGACACGTGAGCATTGGGGCTGCCTGGCACTAAGTGTGGCCTTCAGAATCAGGCAGCTACAACCAGACACCGACAAACCCTCCCTTTTAAGACAAGAAAAGATCTGGTGCAACACTGTTGCCAGTGTCAACTGCTTGCAAAAACATTGTTTAGATTTTCAATTGAGATGGTTCTAGAAGACAAATGAAATGCAAGGACTAGAAAGCCAAAATAATTCCCTTTCTCTGGTTTGATGGAAAGGAATTAGAAAGGGATCTGAAACCATTTTTGTTTGATATTCCTAATCATTCCTCATAGAGTAGATATCTATGAGCACGAAATAGCATCTTGCTTAATAAGTTTTTTTTGTTACTAACAATAAAGATAATCATGAATCTACAAAATTTTAAAATGGCAAATAAAGCTTTTAAAATATTCTTAATGGAACTACTTAGCTAAATTTTATGGTAAAACCCATGGTGCTCTATAGAAGCATGTCTCAAAATAAAAGAAGTGCAGATAAATCATGAGCACTATCAACAACTGCTACTTTCTTCAGCAATTATGGTGCTTCAGAACACACTTTTGTTTCTGCATTCCTCTTCTAGTGAGAGAGCATCCATACATTCATCCCTGTGAATGAACTGCCTTGAATACCATTCATGTCAATAAGGAGTTTTTAAGGAGTGTTGGTGTCAGGGAGCAGCAGGAGCTGCTCTGTGAAGGAGGATGAGAAGGATCTGAGGGGGACTCCAGGACAGACTGTGTCCTCATCGACAGGCATCACCCTGGAGCTAGCCAAGTGGGCCAGCAGGGCATCCTATTAACAGTCCAGTGGCAATGAGACAAACGTAAGGTGACAAGTCAGGTCCAAGGTAAAGTCAGCACAGGAAATTCAGGCAACATCAGCTGGGGACAAGGCACAGGCACATCTAAATCTTAGCTCATCAACAACTGCAGGCTGAGCTGAAATGAGGTGCCCAGGCCCATGTGTACAGTGTGGAAGAGGGTCCCAGAGGTTCCCAGGTGAGGCTAGTCGGAAACACTATGCACCACTGGTGCCCTTGGGACGTTGACACAGAGATCCTCTTTTCTTTTTTCTTTTTTTTTAATGCTAAGTACACTGCTTCTGGCATGTACTTATAATTACTTTTCTTATATTTTGACAGACATGTACAGCTGTGCTCTTCAAGTACTTAAAAGTCTTATTAACATGGGGTTTTTCATTTCAAAAAGAGCAATATGCAATACCTATTCATAAATAAATATGAAACTGGGTCATATTAGTTCAGTGACAGCAGTTTATTTGTGCCTCAAACCTTCCTATGAAAGATTAGCCAGAAAAAAAAGAAGGAAAATTCTCTTAAGTGGCTTCCTAGGATCTAGGTACAGAAGATGGTGGGTTTCTCCAGCCACCCACAACAACAACTGAACCGCTGAGCCACACAGTCCCCAGGAACTACAAAAAGTCCAGTGGTTTCTGAGGGCTCCTCTCTCCCTACTTGCCATTTGTATGCACACACCTGCTTCCAGCAGCATGGCTCCATCCCTACAGGCACTTCCCAGGAACAGTATGTTATTTTCATTGCTATGGCATGGAGAGCTTGAATTTAACACTGAGATTACTTTTATTTAAACACTGCACAACTCAAGCAGTGAGAGTTTGGCTTCGACTGCAGACCAGAGCCTCGGGCTTCGAAAATAGAAGCCAAACTTTGTTCTCTGTAACTGCAACCCACTTCCTGGCTGAAAAATAGCAAATACTGCATGCAGAACCTGTGCAGAAGTTGTGCAGCTTCACAAGGATAGACTTTCATTGAGAAAAGTCACTGCATAGAAAAAAATCTTACTGAGGTACTGAATAAACATGGTGACCAAGAGCAAGGACAATTAGCTAAATTTAGAGCACAGATTCAAACCCCTTCACCTTACATTGCCGATTATGTCTATTTTAGGACCATAGTTGCCAACAGAGAAAGGCGTTTCCGCAGATAAATTAGAACACTAGTGGCCTCAAGGTGCTGGCTTTTTGTCTGCTGTCCATACAAAAAGTCTAAATGACTAAATGGTCTATGCTAGGTGACTTAATCAGAGCCTAGAATAGTAACTGGTAGAAATATCATTTCTGCAAATCTTTCTTTTTTTTCCACCCATGTGTCCTGAGTTTAGCATAAGGTACTCCTTTTTTGATTTATTTTTTATAATTTGGATGAACATACAGAGATTATTCTTTCTCTCATGCAGGCTGCTCAGGACTTTGTCTTCTGACAAACATAGGTTTCTGTATGCCTGGAATCAGTACTGTGAAGAAATATAGCTGGTGGGATAGGGATTGTTTTGTTGGTCTAGCCTTGCTATGAACCCAAGAGCTTGGAGGGTTCTGAATTGTCTTATATTTATTCTTCATTTTACATTTTCTCTGCATAGTAGCAAAAAAATGCATAATACTTCCTTAAAAGAAAATTTTGTTTTTAATTCTTGTCCTAGACATGTAATTTATGTAACAAACACTACTTTTCTTTGTTCTCCCTCTTAATTAGCCCTCTCAGAGTCCTATTTCCTATTTTGCTTACAAGCATGCCCACCTTCCTTTGATGTCTTCTGCACTGTGGTCACCATTCTTGAAGAGCACTTTTCCCCCTTCCACCTATTTATTCTTATCTCAGCAACCAGAATATGTCCCTTTCTTTGTGTTTGCTTTGACATGCTTCCTTTTTCGTTTTATATCTAAATGTTGTTTTTCTCACTGCCTGCCTTTAAGGATTCAGTTGACACAGAGAAAGCACAAGTTTCATTATACCAGATTTCTAATACAAGTTTCATTATACCAGATTTCTAATACTACTTTTGGGTTACTTATGTCAGACCTTTTAAATCAGTTAATCCAATACCCCTCAAGTCAAGTATGTTTACTGTTCTCCTGAAGAACTGATTTTATCATCTTGTCAGATATAAATGTACTGCCTGTCTGCTCAGTCAACATCTCCATTAGAAATACTATTCTTATATCCCAATCATTTCAAATTACTATTGTACCAAAAGCTGGCCTATAAGTACTGGCCCACTTACACTGCTTTGTTCATGTCTGAAAAGGAAAAACAAGGACCTTGTAAAAGCTCTTACTTTTCTGAATCTAAGTAAAAGACTGGCATGGTAATGGCTAGACAAAAACTATTGCCTATGTTGCCTTCCTTTCCCATTCCAAGGTAATATTGCTGCAAAAAACAAGTGCCGTTGTGATACTTCATCTTTAATTTAGACTTCCCTAGAATTTGCCAGCTTAAACCGGAGACTTAACACTATTTTTATGCAGCTTTTTTGTACTTAACAACAGACAATCCATTCTGCTGCGGAGCGGTAAACAAGCTCACTGCAAGATGCCAATTGGGAATCACAATGGGAAATAACTGATCTCCTGTGTGATATTAGCTAAAACGGTGTGTCCTACAGCCAACCTTGAGACTTGGTAAAACATTGTTTTGTGTGAGATTAACTCACACTTAATAAAAGCTGCAGCAAACACCATACATTATCAGATAATACAGAGGCATTTTTAAACAATTTTAGTTTGTTGAGAGGAGATTAAAGCTAGCAATCATATATATCTATCAAGAGACAGCTGTGTATTAATAGTTCACATGTGCATGTACATGTGTGCATGAAGCTAAAAGGAAGTCAAAAGCAACTCTAAATCTGACCTCTACTACTTTTTTGCCACTAATACTGAAATAGTACTGAAGTTGATTAATTTAGGCAAAAATATACAGGGTCAAATTCACCTATTTTCTCAGGTGCTTATGGGCTGCTGTAGCTTACACCAAAATAAAAGAACTGTAAATCTGAAATAACTGGCAAAGGAGTTTGTGGTGGTGGTGATGTTGAGCTTTGGACTATTTTGATTTAGAAAAATAGTCTAAAGCTTCTAAAATGTGCTGATGATATTTGCAAGTAATGTTAGTGAAACACCTTAATTACACAGCAGTAAGATTGAAGAAGAGAAACTTTAGGAAAAGCCATCGCTTTACATCTATCAAATACTTGACTTCTCTCAAAAAACAAGTAAAAAAAACCAAACAACCAAAACTCCCCATGAGATCATAATAAAAATTCAGATCTAAGTCTAACTGGGGTTCTGATTTTGTTTGGTGATGAAAAGGTATAAGGTAGAGAATTTATTTTAAACTTAACAGCTAACAAACTAAGGCTAATGCACCATCCCTGAGTTATTTTTAGCTTATGCAGATCATGGAGAAGGTAAAAGAAAATGTGACAAAGAGAAAATTATATAAAAGGGAACCATGACTCAGGATGCCTGAAAAATACCTTCTTCCTTTAAGCAGATTAGTTGGAGCCACATGATTCAGAATCTAATGATTGTTCTTTTGCAAGTAAATAAGGAAAAAACTTGCTGTTCTCAGTTGCTTAATCTTAAAGTTATCCCAAATGTTGCTGCACAAAGAGTGATTGTATTCAGTGTGAAAGAATACTGTAAGGAAAATAAACTCCCATAGGGAGAAAATAAGAATTATCAACTTTGTCAATCCAAGTCTCTCCCAATGTCCTATTTCACACAATCAGGATGCTGTAACTGGAGACATATCAGCTTACACCAGTCAGCATTATTTCATTTTCTCTCGCCACCCTCTGGCTGAGAATTTCTATCTTGTACTGTTCAAGTTGCTCTGCCACCTGTCAATGTCATCTTGATAAGTACCTTTCCTCTCCCAGTTAAAATGCATGGTAGGTCATGCATATGAAAAACCTTCCTATTTCTTGTAGATGATCCGAGCACACATTATGTCCTGGGGTTATCAAAAAGCCCCTATGAATATGTCCAACTGTTCCGCATCTGAGGTGGTGCCTAAAGTTGCACAGTATGGGCTTCAGGTATTGCTGCTGTTAAATGCGTTCTTTGACTGGGAAACTTTTATCAGGGAAAGCTATTATCTGCCTTACCTCCCAGACAACACCATGAAGCCAGAGATCCTTTGCTGCCATTTTTACAAAGAACTTGCTACATTTTAGTTACTTGTTCTTCCCTTTGTGTGTAGGGATAGATCTAGATATACATTAACTTCCCTATTTCATTCTGCAAGTGGAAAATTAATAATAGCAATTATCCCCACTTCTCACTTAATTGCACTTACAGGCACAGATCCCTTTTTAAATAGCATATAAACAAAATGTGCTATTTGAGCACTGATTATATATATCCCCAAACCTCACTGTTACTTGAGGGGAAAAAATGATAGCAGAAGTACTCTTATTTCCAAACAACAAATTCATGTGCAATATTGACTCTTCTAGTCCAGTTACTTCAGAGGCAACCTGCTCCCTGGACTTTCAGGGTAGGCAGGACAGTACCTTGTGTGCAAGGTCAGTACCAACTCCTACATGTTATGAGAAAGGAAAAGGCAGTGTCAGCCAAGGCAAGAAAGTCAATATATGATGGAAAAGCTCTTCTCTCTTCTCTTCTCTTCTCTNCCTCTCCTCTCCTCTCCTCTCCACTCCTCTCCTCTCCTCCCTCCTTTTTTTGGTGATGCTGGAGCCATGGGGAAATTGCTTCATTAAATGCTTCATGCTGGAGCTTCACAGGAATTGTGCAGTTTGGGACTCAGATGTGTTTCAAGGAGATCACAAAATGCAGTAAATACCAATAGACTGTAATAATCTTTATATTTTCTCTGTTTAGTGTCAGACATGATTCACTGTGTTGTAAGATGGGCAAGATTATAAAAATAATGATATTTCCTTCACAATGCAGTTTTGTCAGGCACTGCATGTAGACTAATGGCAGGCAAGTGGGACAGTTTGCCCCAAGGCCCACCACATGGAAGGATTAGAGAGTACAAACTTCTTACAGTAGAATGTATCACCATGCAGATGAGGCGTACAGAGACTATATATTTGTGACTATAGTGGAGAAAGTAAAAACTAGGCCTGCAACTCTTTGATCTTTTGTAAATCATTACCTTCATGGGAAGGCCTCATACAGGAGAAAATATGTCCTCAAACTAGAGTCTGTCAGAAGAAGATTATGGGCCTAGGTCCTATTTAAACCAAATCAAACCAACAAACAAAAATGGAACAAAAATAAAAAAAAAAATCCGCAGCCACCACAATTTTTTTTTTAATCAGTCACTGCATATTTGTAAGGGTCAGAGCAAGGAAACACTGCCTAATTTCCATCACTTCATCAGGAGTCAAGAGTGAATTCATTGCTATCTCTTGCATCTCCTATTATGAAAAATGTATGCTTCAGAAGAAACAGCCTAAGGAATTTGTATTCTACACCCCTAATTTTCTAGAATGTTAACAGTGAAGCCTAAAGCAACTTGGATCATATTATGAACATGTTTAAAGTTAACCCAGGGCCCTAAGTGCCACCCAGAGGGGATTCTTTGAAGTCGGAAATTCTTGGCCAAAAATGCAGACTTATATTGTTCAAGCCAAGCAGCCTAGCAAAATGAGGTCAAATAATAAGCACTGAGTTATTGACATTCCTGTGGTTTCTCTGTGAAAGCACTGGGTAGCATAGCCTAGCTGATAATTAAAGTTTGTACATATTGTACAGCTTTCCAATATCAATATGATTTTCTCTCAGATAAAGCTTGAATCAGAAGGGTAAAGGCTGTGTCCTACTTACAGTTGAAAAAATCTGTCAATGTTTGCCCATGTGCAGGACTAAAGCCTTGTAATAGTGTGCCAGGTGTGTGCGTGGGGGTTTGTTTGTGTTTTTCTCTTCATTGACTACAAGTCTCATATTTCACAGAGAAGCTGTCTAAATTAAATCTGATATCCAGTATGACTTTGGTTTATTGCTACTATCTGATTCAAAGAATTTTCTAACCCATGTGTTGCTTTAGCATCAGACTTTCATAGTAAATATGCTAGAACTTTTAATTTTTCTGAACTCTTGGATGTGTATATGAAATACTTTGTTCTTGTTTCTCCTCATCAGCACCCTAGCTGATTTCTCTTGAACTAATAAATAAAATGACACTAAAAAGCAGAGCAGCAAAACCAGGTTTGTCATCCTCAGCAGCAAGAGGTGTTATCTCTTGCAGGTAATAAAACATAAAAGTTCTTATCAGAGAACAAATCAACAGTCAAGTGCCAAGAGCAGAACCATAGAAAATAAAAGCATCTTGCATTTTAAGCAGTATGGATGGAATCAAAAAAGACAAAAAATAAGACAGTGGAAAAATCCCACAAAAGAGAGAAGTCAAGGCAATAGGCATATCCGATATGATCAGCAGCATAGTACATTCCTTATCTAACCAGATATGTTTCACTGGAATCCCAAGTCATTAGGTGAGCAAATATTTTGCCTTTGAAAAACTCTGAATGATCTGATAACGGGCACATGGCAGGGTATAATTGTCTCATGCTTTATTCCTGGCTTGTTTCACTGAATAGCTCAGGACGAATCACTTTTCACCCCCTACCATCATTTTAATGTGAATAATTATAGCTATCCTACCTCACAAAGGTGGTATTAGGAACAATTTAATTGATGCCTGTGCAGTGCTTTAAGAAACTTGGGTGGGTAGATCAATGCTAAATTAGAGCAGGCAATTATATTCAGCCTGAGGGGGAGAAATCAATATCCATATGGCAAGGCAGGAGGAATACTTTCATGAGCCTCTTTTAAATCTCCCTTACTCCACTCTCACATCCCTGTATTTTGTTTACTTCCTTGGAATTAGTTCTGGACAGCACTGGAAAAGGTGAGAGCACATTTGGAACCCATGAGTCCATATCTGTGGGGAACAACAACCAAAATGAGAGTCTGGAAGAGAAGAGAAACAGTAAAAGTGGTCACAGCTGAACTCTTCCATATTAAGTAGAGTATTTAGACTTCTCCACTTTTACACACACACTAGAATTTTTAATCAAGTTTTATTTTTTAGGGGAGTACTATATTTCTAGAGGAAACCTGAAAATGCTGACACTTTATTTTTGCATTTTATGGCAGAATCTTTTCCTTCCTTTGGAGTAATGACTGAAACTTTTACATATTTACATGTCCATAAAATTATTTCTTATATAAAGTGACATATAAAGTGACTGATTCACTGCTTTTATCTTAGGGGGTAAAAAAAAAAAGTTTCTTAAGATAATTTTTATATCCAAATACATAAATTCAGCTAATAAATATTTCAAAATATTAGATATATCACAAAGCAAGACTGAAACATGAAAGCATCAAAATATAGTTTTATAGTATTTTTCTCTTATATGATATGTGCAAAAATGCCAACAAATTTTATGGAAAAGCATACATATGCAAAAAGAAAATAGTATATAAAAATGTATATGTACATATTATATATATATATACCTCTGTATATATATATATACACACACATATATAAGTAAATTTGTTACATTCACTTAACTTGAATCTTAATTTTGCTGTGATCTCTGCACCACTCCAAAGGGTTCAGAGAGCTCTTTTTTCCAAGAGGTGAGAACTGTTCTGGTGAGAGGGTGAGAAATAGCAAATGCAGTGATCCATAGTTATTAGCACAATTCCTTTGGGTAAAAGGGAGGAGTTGGCAGCTGAAATTATGTGTTAGGCTAGCCCTGAAGCTTGAGTCCGCCTTCACTTCTCAGATCCAGGGCCAGAATTAAACAGCAACTTAGATTTGGGCCTGGATAACACTCGATATGAATATAGGCAGATGTATTCCTGGAAAATGCAACACATGTGTGTTGCACTTCATGTTCCTGGGAACCACTAGGGAGATTTCCAGTTCAGGACTGGGTTATATTTGCACACTGATCTTTTTTTTTCTGACATTTGTTGCTAATGAAATACATGCTTTGCAAACTTGGTGCAAAAACACACTGAATTTCCACAAGCTTATAAGGCTGGATCCTTTCACAAAAAAAATGTTTCTATCTGAAATCATTCTCTTTACTGTTGTTGATGCTGCTGGTTTTGGGGACTTGCAATTAAAAGTTAAGTGGAAGTTTTTGTTTATTTTGCAATAGAATTCTTAAATATTTATGAAGGACCTTAAGTCTAGCTCGCCTTGAGGAAATATAGATGAATTAATAATTTATGTGGTTGTTTTGCAGAAAATTAAAGGTTGGGAACAAGTGTTTAAAAATTAAATCATCCACAATATAAGAGAGCAGATGTTATTTTGTTAAAATCTTGCAAACAACAAAGTACAATGAGGTGTTATCTTCTCCTTGGTCCAACTGAAATCTTAACGATTCATTACAATTGAGCAGATTCTAAAGCCCGAGGCTAGCTAATGTCACAATAATGAAGAGGAACTTCAATTATGTAGCCCAGATTTTTTTATTTGTTTTTTATTTTGTTGCCTGCAGTGAGAAAGAGTCTGTATCTCTGTATCGCATGGTGATTTGTAAGATGTCGCACTCCCACAAAAATCATTGCATATTTCATTAGTAATCCTACAATGGAATCTCCTGCAACTAAAATGTGTGTGCATCTACCTGTGTAAATAATAATAATCATCATCATCATCATTATAATGAGATTTTAGATGGAAAAGAGATGCTGCAATTGCATAGCTTAATAATTTCAAGATTCTTACTCCTTTTATTCCAAATCACGTTTCATTTTTCTTCCTTTTTTTGCAAATGAAAGCTTTCTCTGACTCTCACTTAGTCTGGACATTATAGTAGCCAATTTCTGGTCAGCATCATAAGTCATACAGGTTCTATAATGGGTTTTCTTCTCGTCTTTGATAAGCTGCCTTGTCAATACAGTTCCAGACTTCTGTATATTTAAATGCCATCCATGATGAAATTTATATCGAGAAGGTGTAAACAAATTCTCTTGATGGCACTAAGGCCAAGCATGCAGTCTTTTGGAGCCACACTTTTACAATAGAATTCTCTTTACAAGTACATTACCTATATCCTAAACAAGGCTCAGTCATTAATCCTACTTCTGGGTCTGTTTGCAGTGCAAGGCTTCCACTAAGACCAAGAAAAACCCCTCAAACCAAACCAACCAACCAAAGAATGTATCGGATCAGAACTTGGACAAAGATTCATTCTGTGAATGCAAATTCTAAGAGGTCTGTATCTGCAGAGGTGTAAACCAAAATCTGGAAAAATCATACATGAGTTTCTCCTCTCATTTCTTTGCTGATTTGAGTGTGACTGCAAGTGCATATATAAAACTCTGTCATTTTGGCAATATAAAGACATAAGCATATCAATCTGTAACCACAACTGCAAGCATAAAAGAGATTTTTTTACCCTTCAAAGATCTGTGCAGCAGAGCAGATGAGAGAATTTTGTGCTTACATTCCATCTAATAAGAACCCAAAGGATTTCACTGCTATTAAAAATGTAACTTGAGACAAATTCTATTTAAATAAAAAGTATATGTAGGAAAACTATAGTCATAAAGGGGTGCTTTTTCAAGATACTCTGTGAAGATTTAGCAATGTGATTCTCGAGTTGCAAATAAAGACAGAAGAGCTAAAAATTTGTACATTGCTTGACAATATAATTCATCTCAGGAGTTGTGTATCTTTTGCTCAGAGGAAGCCAAACATTGGCAATTCATCTACACTGATGCTAAATTATGGTTGGTATAGATGTATAAGACTGTAATTGCACAGTAATAATAAATGAGAAACTTTTACAAAAACTACATACATAGCAGTTCATAGACTCAGTCTGCTCCGTTTTCCTTCTAAATGCTCATCTTCAATCAGCACTGCAAAAATCAATCTCTGTTTCTTTCATGCTTTTATTTTTCCTGTTCTGAGTTTCTGTTTATGAGATTGACTATTCCTAGTGATTTCAGAGGAAGCTAGGTTTGCCTAGCCCACATACCTAAATAAAATGGCAGCACTCTGAATAAACTGAAGTACTTGAAAGCAGAGTTACTTTTCTAAACATTAAATGTAAGGGACATAATGAGCAGATTGATTTGATAGCATTAGAAGTTTGCATCTCCTGATTTTGTCTAGGTGTACATTTCCATATATGCAATCTTTCCATTTTCAAGTCTTCTTTCTTCTGACCAAATAAATCTCATATTCCCACTGCTGGAAATTCATCATTTATCATGTCAGTATTAATCAACACAACCAAAATATAAATCTAGTGCCTAGTTCTTAAGGGTCTGTTGCCAATCATTTTGTTCTCCCTTTCCAAACACAAAACTTATGAATGTGATCAAGTTCTAAGGGTTTCCTGCATGATGCAGAATATTTATGTTGCAAGCAGTAGTACAGCAAAGGTAAAGTATTAGAAATGTTCAGACTTTGAAACAGCTGGTTTGATTTGCTGTGTGATATGGCTGAAACCCAGAACTGTAGCACACAAAATCATCAGTGGTCTGAAATTAGTTCTTGTTTACTAGTGGTTGAGTGGAGGAAAGAAGGAAAATCTTTTGTTATTTGTCATGGAATAGAGGAGAACATCTAGCATGCCTTAGAATATTTGGCAACTCAATAGTTGGAGAGCATGCCTCACACCTTGAAGTTCAAGAGTCATATTTTTATTAAATTAATTACTCAAAATAATCTGAAATTAAAATCTCTACCTTCCTCTTTCCTGATAAAATTTCTCTGAAGGCTTTCTATGAAATATTTTAGTTGCAATTAAATATCATCTCATAACAAGGTAAAAATACTTTTGGACCAAGATTGTTAGCTGCTACATTACTAAGTACTGTGAAACTTTATGCCATTGAACCTCTAAAATAGAGTAGATTTAAAGTTGTTCAGATGTCTGAAGCTCTGCTGACATCAGTAAAACAAACCTCCTTATGATTCAATTGAAGTTCTGACCCAAAGGGTGTAAGAAAACTGTTGAGTATTAAATGATAACTTATAATTGTATTCCTCAAAACCCTCTTGTTATCTAGAAACAGAAAATAAGATACAGAAATATTTTGAGAAGCCGATAATGTATCTGACACTTCTTCCAATTTCCAAATGATCTGGAATTCACAAACAGCTGGTTTGCATAATATCTACAAGCATTGCAGATTAGATGCAAGCTATCACTTTCAACAGGACTAGCCAATCTGAATGTGCATTCTCCTTTACATTTTAGCAGTCATGTCTCATTACACAGCTAATGTTCTATTACTCTGTCTAATGTAACATGACATGACTGGTAAAATTCGAGGAAGCAGACAATTTTTCATATTAGAAATCCCCTCTTCCTCTCTCTGAACTGGTTGTCAATTCTATTTTGAATGCACCACAATGTAATCTTGCCTAAATCACTTTTATGGGAGACCTGTAGATCTTAGCAGCTATCTTACTACCAGAGGAATGAAAAGCCAAACTTCAACAGCTTGGCATGTCATTTAAAAAAAAAAAAAAAGATGACATATGATGTTTGTTTCTTTGAGTTTGCTTTGAAAGCCTGTTATGGTTGGATACAAGGTTTTTCTCTTCTGTTTATGTATTCAACTACCACACATACAAAATATAATCAGGTTGTACTTTTTTAATTAAGAAAAACATCACTTAGCTATTAAGGAAAATATATTGCAAAATTTGATAATTTTTTGGAAGCTGAGTACTTCGAATCGAGAGCAGATGGAAATATCTTAGTCCTGCATGTGTTTCATTTATATAGTCCTTAGAAAAATGCAATTCCCATAAACTTTGGTGAGTGATCTGTTTTAGTAATGACTTTGGACCATAAGGAACAAATACTTCTTTGGCACATCTACCAGGAGTATGAGAAGGGCTGTGTCCGAACCTGAATGGCAGCTACACCATAATCCCCAGGTGGACAGATTGGATTTTATCTGTTGTCTTCAGCAGGGCCAAGACTGATACAAGACACTATTGTAGTTTTAAGACTTGGGACCAATACCTACGCTTAGATCTATGGGATATCCATCTTTCCTGTGTTCTATGTGAGGCTGGCATTTAGGAAAAAAACCCCCAGACTTTATGTCTGGACCTAATTAATTTGGTTATAAAAAATGTTTTGAGACAGTGAAACACATCATGATCTCTCTTTAAGGAACATGGAAAAATAACCAGGTTCACGTAGAACATTGCTAATCACAACAATCATTACTTAACGCCTCAGGACATTTTCATAATCTCAGAATTGACCAGGTCTAACCAAGTCATTGACAATGGTAGGAGAGGGATTATAGGACTAGGAATGCAAATTAGGCTAGTAAGAAGTAGTAAATCCTAAAAAACCAAGTTGTCCCAAGTTTATGGCGATCGGGTTGGCTAGATCTCAGGAATTGTAGTCTCTCTAGTCAGTGGCACTAATGCCTCTACTTGTACACTGCTGGAAACAAAACCTATTAATAGTATTGTTTAACAAAGCCCTATCACAGAAAAAAAGGCCCTAACTAAGTTTCTGCTCTACTTTGACGTCAAGTGTTTCTGTCTTTCTCTAATTTTCTATCAGTCAAACAGTGTCTTTAGAGACAAATTCCCTGTCTTGGCAGTAGTTGAGTTAGGTATTAATTGGGCAAAGGTATTTTATATAATAGAGCTCATCTGTGCTGCTTCAAAGCTGCACAGTCATGAAGGAGGACTGTAACAGCTTTGTCTTTTTCTACTGAGATTTTGAAAAGCTTCTAAAAGTTAGAAGAGGAAAAATAGCAAAAAGAATTCTTTTTATTCAATGACCTTAGATACATATTTAGGATTTTTGATAGGCATATTAACCTTTTCTTAATTTAACTATACATTAACTATATACTGCATATTTATACTTGGCACCAGGAAGTCATTAATGGTATTTTTTAGTAAAAATTTGCTATAAAAATTAATTTTGGACTTTTTATAAAGAATTGCTATTATTCAGTTTACAAAGAGGAACATTTCATGCTGCAATACCGAATATATTGTATTGCAATAACCAGAAGATTACAAATTTTCCTAAACTGTCAAGTTAAATATTCACCAGAATTATTACTTGTTATATTTTATTCAGTTAACAAAAATAGTAAGTGATTTAATGTGAAGACTAAGTCTCTTACATGTAGGTTGGTGGGTTTTTTCAGTTGCAGCACCATTTTGAAAGATTGACATTAAAGAATACTCCTAAATTTTACCCCAGTGTAAATAAAACAGATTTTATTGCATCTTTCTTTTCAGTCAGGAAGAATACATCCTTAAGATACATATGTTTTGCATACTTAAACAATAAAAAAAGATGATGCAGGATTTTGACAGAAATTAAGTTTTTTTTAGTCATACTGCTAATGGAAAACAATAAAAGAATAGAAAGATAGAGAGCTACACATTAAATATATTCTACAACAATGGATTAAGCTTTCTTTATGTAACTACAAAGAAATGCATCTTTTTTGCATGTCTAAAAACTGTAGATTGGAACTCATAAAAAATGTGTTGGCACTCCACCTGTTTTTTCTGACCATCCTAATTTTTAGCTTTCCCAGCTTTGTCTAGATATTTTTTTGAAATTTAAATTACCTTTTTTTTTTTTAAAAATAAAGTATTAAAGTGAAATATCTGTATGTCAGAATCCAACAAATAAAATATTTCAAGTCTTTTTTATTTAATTCTCAACTCATGTCATTAATATGACATGGGTTCCTGTGAATAAAAAGCTGGACATAAGCCAACAGTGTGGTCTCACAGCCCAGAAGGCCAAGTACATCCTAGATTATATCAAAGGAGGAGTGGCCAGCAGGTGATGGGAGGTCATTCTCCTCACCTACTCTGCCCTCGTGAGACCCTACCTGGAGTGCTGCATCCAGCTCTGGAGCCCACAGCACAAGAGCATGGACCTGACAGGGTCCAGAGGAGACCACAAGGATGATCAGAGGGCTGGAGCACCTCTCCTATGAAGACAGGCTGAGAGAGCTGGGCTTGTTCAGCTCTGGAGAAGAGAAGGCTCTGGGGACACCTCCAGTACCTTAAGGGGTCTTATAAAAAGATGGGAGAGGGACTTTGTATACGGGCAGGTAGTGAGATGACAAGGGGCAATGGTTTTAAAATGAAAGAGAGCAGGTTTAGATGAGGTGTTAGGAAGAAATTCTTTAGTGTGAGCATGGTGAGACACTGGAACAGGTTGGGCATGCCCCATCTAGAGAAGCTAGGGGTGCCCCATCTCTGGCAGGGTTCAAGGCCAGGTTGGATGAGACCCTGAGCAATCTCCTCTAGTGAATAGCATCCCTGCCCACAGCAAGAGGCTTGGGACTAGATAATCTTTAAGGTCCCTTCCAACCCTATCCATTCTGTGATTCTAGAATACACACTCAGAATTCAGTATTTACTGTGTAAGGCATCTGTCTTGCAGACCAGACACTAAAACTATAGACAGGTCCTTCAGACATCCATTCTCAAACAACTCATTCTTTACAAATGACCATAAGGTGACTTTGCATAAGCAGAGACATAAATATTGTGTTGCTCTTAAAAGAAAGTGTTTTTGATGAACTGTTTTCAGGTGTTTTTGCTTAGCAACATGACATCATAGGGAGCGTTTTAAAAAAAAAAGGGGGAAGGACTATAACAAACCATTTAGATTAACTACTACCCAAAGCAGAATTAGCTGCACCTGAAAAATTCCTGACAAATATTTCTCTACATACCTCTCCAAATTTCAGTGAAAGAGATTCCCTAATCTTCACAAGAAATCTGTGCCCATCTGTAACCACCATAACTACACCTTTTCTCTTACAGGCTGCAAGCCTTACAAAAGGATAGTTCCTTGCAGGAGAGAAAAAGAAAAGGAAAATTGTCTTTTGAAAATGTGTGGTTAGGAGAATGAAAAGCAATAGACCAAGTGTTATCTGCTGTGGATTTCATCTGGAGGAAAAGTGTTTTCTTCTTCTAAAAGGTAGCTGTTTACCATTCAGTGAGGGAAAAATTTTATATTCTGCATTCTCCCAGAAATATTATACTTTAATTAGACCATGTTTTCAGTAGTCATCTCCTTCTGTACATCTCAGATTTACTACCTTCTTAGTTATACGTACATATGTGCATATATGTGTTTGTGTGCACACACACACACACACACTCCAATCCCACACATATTTTAACTCTATGAAAGAATATACTCTTGCTATCATGTCAGTGTGCCAGTTGAATTGGTATCCTTTTTACTTTGTTGCCAGGACTATTACAATGAATTTGTCTCCACTTTTGATCTCATATTATAAAGATTCCCGAATCTCTGACAACTCAAGGCATTATGATATACTCTTCTTGCACTGTTAAAGCAGACATAGAGAGCAGAGTTCTCTGTAGAGCATAAGTAAAGATTTATAGACATGCTGAAAGAACACTTTCCCTGCTGCCTTCTTAAAATAATTATGACTTTCCATGAATCTCTTTATAAATCAAGTGTAGAATGACAAAAGCATAAGGAAGTAAGCCACAAAAATACCATTTGCAATAAGCTCGAGTGGACTTATTTAAGCAGCATATCACTTCTTTGGTGAAAACTGTATATAATTATTTCAAGAAGACATACATGCCATAATATGGAAAATAAGTATTTATTGTGCCTGTCACTATCTTTCAAGAGCTTGCTTTCTGCCTTGATTTTTGTGTTACTATAAAACTTTCACTTGATATTACTAAATATTTAAGGAATGAACAGATACATACTGAGAGACACATAAAAGGACACTATATGACACAAAATAAACATAATAGATTGATCATTTCTAACAGTCATGAAGAAATATCATCATTTAGAATGAAAGTGAGCAACCTTGAAATTTTACTGAATGCAGGCTGCAAGAGAAAACTGATTTGTTTGATCTGGCTGCAGCAGCTACCTGGCCTTATCGACAGGTGGGGTTAGGCATCTGCTGTGTGTTCAAGGGTATCAGTGACTTCCCACACCACCCTTTCTGCCTGAGCTTAATATATCTCATGGTAGCAGTACACACTGCTGAAATAATACCCTTCATTCTTTGTGCTGATTACATAGAATAAACCCATTCAGTATTAGTTGTTGACTTGTCAAGAAACAGTGGGGACAAAGCCACCCTGCTGTTACACAGATCGCAAATGCAGAATTTTGCTCCCAGGTGCCCTCTGACAGCCTCTCTCAGCTGAGCAGTGCCTTGTCAGGCTGTAAAACCATCCTCACATCTGGCTGCTCAAGTGCCTCAGCTCACCCCCTCAGCCCTTGCCCCGCTGGCAGGGTTCCCCTCAGCCTCACAAGCACTGGACAACACACACAACCCTCTCATAACCACAGGGTTTTTCCATTCAGTGAAGAGCACCCTACTCATGGGGTGTCATCAGCAGCCCTTTCAAATGAGCTGTCTTCATCCACAGACATCCATAGCTGACTACTTCCCTCAGCACTCACATCTCCCTGACTGTGTTGCTCCACACGGGTAGGTAGGCGGGGTTATCCCAATCTCCTTGGGTTTGCAACCTCCATTTTTCTGACCTTCAAACACTGGCTTGACCTCAAATGCTGTCTGTGGTTTCATGGCATGAATCTGATACCTGCATTTTAGAGAGACATGACTAAAGCCAGTCAGATACACTCCTGCTGTTATGTAGCAGTACATTCACTTAATATACCCAGATCCAGTGAAAATCATTAAGTGTAGGCACTACAAGATGATGTGGACACACAAAAGAAGTTAATAAGAGCAAGTGACTTTAAGTATTTGTATTATTAAATTTCATTAAGCCAAAATATATCAATTTGTGCGATGAGTTCAAATAAAATTATAACACAAATAAAAAAGATTTATGAACTACAAAGGGTCAGCACTCAAAACAGAGTTCTTATAGCAAACATGCATGACAAAGCACTTGAAATGTAGGACCCTGAACAATAAAATAGAAAAAGGTTGCTTTCTGCAAAGAAAGTGAAATAATTGCCAGAAGAAAACAGAGGCTTTAGACCTATTAAATTACTTTATTTTTGCTAAGCCAAACCTTCCACACTCTCATAAACTTCTGTGCCAGTGGATCCTGATGGATAGTAAAGCTTTCTAACAGCTTGATTCTTTGAGAAGAGATAATTTTATTATATAAAATAAAGCATTTCAGGTGTTTGTATACTTGCAAGACAGGCATCCAGGTAGTACTTTAAATCCTGTGTAAGCTTGTGCATGCAAGGAGTAAAAAAAAAGATATTTAAATGACACTTGGTTTGCAAGTGTTGTCATGTTAGCTTCGGTTTCATTTAAGCTAACTAGTCTGTGAAGTAGTAGTGCCCTATAAACCTTACAATTATGAGACTCTTTAAACAAGACAAAGCAGAGGGAAGGAACATGATGCGAAAGAAAATGCTTTCACATACAAATCAAGCTGTTAGCAAGACCTGTGAACACATCTGTTTAGATTAAGGCAGCAATGAAAGTTGGGCTCTTGTGTTTGTAATATTGTCACTGCAAAACAGCTGCTCTTCCCGTGTCAGTGAAGCAAAACATAATAGCTAGAAATAATCTAAAGAAAAAAACCTCCTGAATCTGGGGCAAAAATTCTCCATAAAAACAATAGATTAATAATTCTCTGTTCATCCTACCAAAATTTCTCTACAAAAAAATGGCCTAAGAGGATCATAGACTCAGTGGCTCTTTGGTGAGCTCACTAAGCCACAGGTAGGTGTGTTTCCTGAAGTCCCAGCACCCTTTAAAAAAACCTTTGCTTAGGTAAAGAAGAAAACTAACCAACCACACAAGCAACCAATTTTGTTTTCTTATTCTTTGGCATATAAAGAAAAGCAAGGAAAAAAATTGAAACATATGGAAATGCTGTCATCCAGAAGCATATAAACTGCAGATGAGGAGGACATTTAATTTATTTGTTGGGTTTTTTCAATACTGCATTTATTTCAAATTTCATCGAGATTTAGCTTTGTTGCATTATGTATGGCAATTTTCACTTCCAGTTGGTTATAAATAAAAATTGCAATAAAAAATACAATAAAAATTGTACCATGCTTAATGAAATCAAATAAGAAAATGCTATATTTAACACTACTAACTGTGCTTTAACTATTGAAATCTTCCCCATATTTTGACTTTATTTCTACTTGGCTTGCTGATAAAAAACATATACCAAATAAAACTATCAAATATCTATAACTGCATACAGCATAGAAAAACTGTGCTTTCTTTTTCTATATTTTATTAATATGAACCTATTTTTTTACTGAACAAGCAATGCTGTCACTTTACAATAAGTGACATGGCAAATTATGAAGTTTCATAGTGAGCTTCTAGACAGGAATTAAAGTAAGCAAGGCTAAATTCATATCCATTTTACTTTCATCAAATTTGGTGAAGATTTGAACTGATGTATTTTACCATGTCCTTACTAGAATGTGGGAACATTTTATATGCATATTGAGAACAATGAACAGTCTACATATATTATCAACAAAGTATTGTTATATACTATTATATTACACAGAATATACTATGGTTAAATATCAGGTATGGATATTTCAGCATACCAATCTCTAATCTGTAATGATGGCAAAAAGTTCAATCTTAAGGGATAGAAGACAAGCTCAAGACAAAGCTTTTATCTAATTTTTCCACCTTTTAGAAGAAAAAATATTATTTTTCTCAGTGACTTCAAACACCCCAGAGGCTTGCTTTTAAAGTGTAGGCGCCTCTAACTCTTTATTCCGCAGTATATTTTCTGTTGCTCTTCATATTACATTCTCAACATATGACGCACGGCATCCGTGTAATTAAATGTCTTACTCTTGATGCTCATACAGAAAATATTCCCATTTTAATGGGAAGCGTTGTGTGGATGAAAAAGAAAAGACCTATTTGTCATCCTTCATTATGTGAATTCACCATAATAAATTAACAGGGAAGAAATATTCTCCATATTTCCACAGTGCATTCTATAGCTCTTCCCCTTCAAAATGTTAAGATGCCAATCTCTGTAAGGAAATAGTGCAGGAGTACTTAAAAGCACTTTGCAATCTGGTGTCTGAATTTATTTCTTGTAAACTCTGTTTGGCACTGGATTAATATCTAATTTTGCTCTGACAAGAATAAGCAAAACTTATGCCTGCTAAAAGGCTTATTTAGGCTGAACATGAGAACATTTGTTTCTCTGTGGGAAATATATATATGTAAAGCTAAAAAAGAGATCTTGAGCTGTGGAAAAAAAAAACCGCTTCAAGATTTGGTAATGCTGACAGTTCACGCAGCTGTGTACAATAGAAATTATACAAAGTACACGAATGTTTTAATAATCCATTTCAAACTCTATGCAATATATATGAACAGTCACAAGTGAAATACAGATATACAAATTATGTTGACAGAAAACATAATGGAAATGGGTAGGAAACAACATATACCCATTTTTATATGAAAAGTGTGTTCTGAGATCCATAGTTAACTGGGAAAAATGTCTTATGGGAACATTGTATAATCACTGTCCACCATAGTAATCCTGCTCACAGGACTTCAGAGAATATTTATGATGGTACTGCATACTATAGACCAATTCTTGGACCTAATTCTATGACTTTTCCTTTATTCTTTGTGTCACAACTGCCTTTGAACTCTTCAAAACAAAACAAGAGTCAATTGGTCTTTTTATTAAATGCCTGTGGAAATTAATCCTTTCCTGGACTACTGTCTCTCTCTTATGATGAGACACACTTTCGAAAAGTGCCTTATTTATTACTGCTAATTGATTTTGATTCCAATGCAATCAGAGAGAAAATTTCAGTGAAAGAACTTGGGGTCACCTAACTCATTGAAAAGTTCAGCTCCAAAGGTAAGTTTTTGAGAAAGCTACAGTCATTCACACACAGAAAACTAGAAAGGATCACCTTGATTTCATAAAATTCCACATATCATTTAGTATTTACCTATTCTAGCATCCAAATAGTAGAGTTTTGTAGGAATATTTAAGCAGCCACAAATAGGTTTGGTGGTTTATTGGTTGGTTTTTTTTCAAGCAGCTGAAAAAGCATTCTTATGGCAATAAAAACAATGTGACAACCATTCCTTCTCTCCTAAAGAACTACTATGAGATTTTTTTCTTTATCCATGTATTTATTTGACAAGGTAACTTTTTTCCCCCAACCATTGTAGTGGATTTTTCTATTTAGTCATTGGCTAGGTGTATTTGATATTGTAGCACATGATATACTATTAATACATCTGGGAAAAGAATTACAATTAAGATAGAAATTGTAAAATTGGCAAAGATGCGTTTTCAGGGATAGCCGCATACAAAGGTTTCAGACAGTAGTATCAAGGTGGTTCCTAGTCAAGTTTTGCAGAATACACTCCAGAAACTCATCTGGTTTATTGCTTTCAATGAGGCACGTGTTTAGACCCATAATGATACACCATGCATGTGGAAGGTAGGACAGAGGAGATCAGAAATGAATACCAAAAGATGTGGATGAACAGAAACAGGAGTAGATTGAAATGCAAGGTCATGCACATGGAGCTAATAATAAAAAGTTTTCTGGTATGCTGGAGGCTTATCAGATGGAAATGTTTTGTAGAAATGGGATGTGACAGTCAGCTTCTCAATGAACGAACTGACAGTGTGATGCAGCATAAAAATCTCGAACAGAAACTGAAAATGTATTGCAAAGGTGAATCTGTCAGACAGGCAAGCACTGGTATCACTGCACTAGGCCCTGGTTAAACCTCAAGTGCAATACAGCATTGAGATTTCTAGTAAGGAAGGTAACCTTGAAAGAGAAAACTTAGAGAGAAGGTCATGGAAGAAAACAGGAGAAAAGGACCAATTTTAGGGATGACCCTGACACTGTTTTTCTGGTAGGAAAATACATAGAAAAATGAAGCTAGGGAGCTGATCGAGCTCCATAAATATGTCAGTGGATAGAGAAGAAAGAGCTCATTAAATCATAATACTGAAACAGAGAACATTCTAGGTGGACATAAATGTGCTGAAGTGGAAATTGAAAAAGATTCTAGCTGTTACACCAAGCCAATTTTACAGCATTTTTTCCAGTTATATTGCATAGGAAGAAAGTTTTTGAAAGAGGTATTTGTAGCCTCTTATGAATGGGATTATTTGGCATATGCTTGAGCAAGGGGGGAACTGGGATACGTGACACGTCCCTTCCACTCTCACCAGCAAGATTTCAGGCACATCAGTACTTCTAAGTGACTCTAAAAGTGTGATATACAGTTCTGTAATATCTAAATGTATTTTAGGAACCCATAAATTTATTGATGTGTGTCTCTTATGAAAAAATTGAGTAAAAGGAAAGACCAGATTACCAAAGGTGGACCTGAAAGATCCAAATTAATTTGTACAACAACTTCTAAATATGGAAGTCCCTAGAAGGACTTTGTCCAATTTATAGGATGTCACCTGCAATACAGTTGCCACTTATCTCTCTCTAGTTTTGCCAGCTACATGTATCATGAAATTTAAATTTAGTAAGCATGTGATTATAAGTGTTTGGATTTGTTCCCAAAAAAATCTGTTAAATATGTCGGTAAATGTAAACAGTCACGCTCACAGGCAGCACTTGAAGTACATTATTCAACACCTACTTGTATATATTTACTGGGTTTTTTCCAAAAACCTAGAGTCTGAGTTAAAGAAATTCAGCTGTTTCCATTGTCCAAACCTTGTTGTGGATCAACAGTTCAAGGAGGAAAACACATCAGCAAGGAGAGAGTGCCGAGATGTGCATGATGGATTTTCTGAATTCTGTGAAGAGAAGAGGCCTCATCTCTGCAGCACCTCTCTACTGTGAATGAGATCTGTGGATTCAAGTAGGCACCTGGATCACACAAAGTTCAGAGTAGCAGTCTGTAGTACGGCTTCAAAAGAACTGGTAACTTAGAAAACTGCTGATGGTTACAGACATTGTGAAAAAAACAGGGCTTTCAACTTTATTCTCCACAAGCCCGACCTTAACTAACCTGGTTTTGGATTACAGATTAATCAGATGGTTGTTTTTCTAGCAAAGCAATTCCTTTGCACAAAGATCTTAAACCAAAAAGATATCAATCCAGAGGAAATAGTCACTGGGTGATTTTTACAAAATCTCACATAAATAGAAGTCCCCACATGTGGGTTTCAGCAAAGAATTATCCCCCCCCCCCTCCAATTGTATATCAATTAATCCTTGTTAAAGTAAAGGGATTTGGTTCCTTCAAAAATGGGTATGAAAATAACTGTAACATTTCATGTCCCATTGATATTGCCTGAAGACATAATTTAGCAAAAGAAATTTCTTACTGTGGACAATAAAGAAAGAAATGGTCATATTTTACTTTATCTTCAATGCTTGTTCCAAACCAGAAAACAGGAAAGGTTATCCTGGCATTGCTATTGTTAGAAAATGTCAAGAGAGAAGGAAACGCATCCAGGCCCCATCAACTCCAAGCAATTTCCCTCTCCTCTAGTTCTGCTTGGATCCTTTCTCCTCCTTTAAGTGCAATATCTTAAGTGTTCAAAAGAATGAGATGGCAGCACCAAAAGTGAAGTAGACTGTCAGTTTCAAAGCTGGAAATTTTACAGGCACTTCTAGACAGTAGACAAACTTTTCCAGTTTGGCTCGAAAATAAATGTTCAGCAAACTTTTCAGTAGCAGATTATTCTGGGATTTAGAGTTTCACTATGCTTGGAGAACCTACACTCAGTTATTACCTCAGTATAAAGCATCAGTGGGTTCCAGTGTAGTTTGCACAGATTGTGAAAATATCTTTTGTTTCTGCAGGACCTCTCATCATCACCTCGGGGAGTAAAGTTGGATGAGTTTTATAACAATGCTGTCACCTTCGTTCTCGCTGCCTTTTATTGCTATTACTATTTTTAGAGCATATCCAGTGAAAGAAGTTTCAGTATGCATTTCAATTAATGTTTCATTCTTAAACCATTTGAATGGTGACATGAAATGGGGGATATTATCCCCTTGCAGTGCTAGAAAATTGTAGTCATAAGATAGAAAATTCACCAAAAATTAGCTGGTCACCTACTTCTCAGAAGTTATGAGTATTTTGGTTTTGAATGCCTTTCTTAAAAGCCTGGGTCTCATTTGCAGAAGTGCTCCCCTGTCAGCTGAAATGAGCACACAATAACCTTTCAAAGAGTAAAATGAAAATTTCTACATAATTTATATTTACACTCAAAAATGGTGGATACTCATGCTTTAATTGGTTATGTCTCAGTTCTCATCTCTGCAATGGGAATGGTGGAAGCACTGTGAAAGTAAATTAATAATTTGTGAGGTATGCAGATGTGAGATTGACTGGTTTCAGAGAAAATCCTCTGAAAAGGCAATTAATATTTTTTCTCAGTAGAGTTTAAATAAATTGGCAAATGTGTCTGATCTGCCCAAAGGCCGATGAAAATAAAATAAGCATTATACACCTGCTTAGTCATTAAGCAGGACTCATCTTCTGCAGTGATGTCCAGTGTTGATGAAAGAAAAAACAATATATGTTTTCTGCAGTTTTAAACTGTGTTATAATATATATCCACAAATGGGGAAGAAGTTGAGTAGAGTCAGTAAAGGCAACCTTAGTTCTAATGTTGCCTAATACATGACGGCAGCATTTTCCTGTGATAATAATTAAAGGGTTCCCTTCTTCCATTTCATTTTCCTTCTTCTCGTTCTCTTCCTTTCCGTTTTCTGTGTCTTTTCTATTCTTCAAAGAAGAACGAACACAAGTATCTCAAAGAGTGGCCCGATACCAACAAGATTCATCATTGAGGTTGGGAAGTTAGACCTGCAGGGTGTGTTTCTGCCTGTAGAGCTACTGTCAGGCTTGACAATGGCAACAGATGGTCACCCCTTGTGTGGAGCAGCACCAGAGGAGAGTGAGGAGCACTTTGCCAACAGGTTTCACAGATATTTATTGATAACAGTGAAATGCTGAGGTTTGGGATGGTTGGTTCATTTCCAAGATCTGCATGGCAGTGTGCTCCAGTACTACAGACTTTTCTGTCTCTTTTTCTGCTTTTATGTCTTATTCCAGTTCTCTCTCTCTCTCCCCCACTTCTGTGACTTCATTCACATCTTCACATCTTCACTGGCTTGTTTCCACCTGACTTTTCACTTAGCCAGCTACGGTCTTCAGTATTTTGATTTCTTCTTTTTCCTTATCAGCATATCCAAAATTATAAGCTTCTCACGTAGTTTTCCCATCTGACTGCCACACAGATCCCTTGTCTCTTCCCATGTTCCTTTTCTGCACCTAGCAGTTAGTCATCTGAATTCAGTCTCTTCCTCACCACTTCCTCCCAGGTCTCAGAACTTTCTCCCATACTTTTTGCCATTGAAATCCCTGTCACTTCATCCTTGCCAGCTTTCCAGTCCCAAGAAATCCAGGGAAGACTTCTTGCATTCCAGCACTCAACTGAAACAGCCTACTTCTCAGTGCAGCTTGGGCTCTAGACAAAATGAAGAACAGAGGAAAAACAGACCCTCTTGCTTAAAAGCAATAACATTGGGAGAGACAATTCCAGGCCACTTCTGGATGTACCTGGGTGGAGAACAGCTAAACATATGCATTTAATTGCATAACTCTAACAAACTGGTATTTAACGTTTCAAATGAGCTTCCAAATGTATGTGAACTGGAAAAATGTAAATGAATTTTCATGGAGATAACAAGTCATCCTCAACTAAAACCTGCCAACTTGTAAGTCTCTTCTCCATTATCTGAAGGTGCTAGAGTTCTTATAAAAAGAAGCCTTACAATGAAAATATTAGCAAGAAATAAAACAAAATATTGTCCCTCAATCTCATCCTCAGGTATAGCTGAGCCATTTTGGTTGATTATGCTAAAAACATGTAGCCTGAGATGGAACTTCAGCACACAGAATTTCAGGTTGAACTGAAGTTTAGCAAACTTATGGTAAGCTGAAAGCAGTGTGTCAGGAAGAAACATGGAATGAGCAGTAAATAGTTTAGAATTATTCTTCTTACGTGCAAACCTCAGCTATTCTGTCAATACTTATCTGAATGGAAAACAAGAGTCAGTAGGTCTTGCATGTTAGTTTTGAACTGAACAGAGTAGAAAAACCATCATAAACCTCTGAAAATGATGACTAGTGTGGGTGCCCAATGACCAAATAGCTCTGCACTAGATATCCGTAGACCTTCCATTAAAATAAATGTTATGCCTTTGCATATAATCTTTTTTCTTCCTAAAGAGAATCATGCATGGACATTTGAAGGCAGAATTTGATTCTAAACCTAGTATCTTTGAATTTTTTTTCCCCCAAAATGAAAGTCTCTCCTTAACATGCTAGTCACGTTCTCCTACGATTTTAAATAAGCTGCCTCTCAGCCTATTATTGTTTAGTATGTTTTCCTATATATTCAGAAAGAGTTGTCAAAACTCTCAGGTGCTGAAGATAAGCCTGCAAAGCAGAGCTTCAACAAAATAAAGAAGGAGATTGTATAAATTCCGAAATATATCAAGGTTAGATTACCTTTGTTGCTTTCTATATCTAAGATTTGAATTGATTTTTCTGGTATGAAAACAAAGGGGGGAAGGGACTTCTGATGTAATGCTTTGCAGAAACCAGAAAAGTCAATAATATGCAGACAGCTCAAACATATAGTATTTACTGATTCAGTGAAGCATGGTTTTAACGGGTTATGAAGGCAAAATCCAACCTAGCAGACATATATTGGTTATAATTTTTAAGAAATCTATTATTTTAATGCACAAGTTTACATAATCCTACAAGATTCTTAAACACCTTAAGTTTTTACAAAGTTCTTGAAAAGCACAATTTTTTTTTCAAAAAGTAAGTCAGCCTGCCATAAGTTAAAAAAGAGTTGGCATATGAGACACTTCACATGGAACAGAATGCAAGTTTGAAAATTTGGGAGACAATTAGACAAAACATACATTTATGACAGACTAGATGTTTAAAAAGTAAAGAAACACTCTAGTCCATTTTCCAGATCTATTAGTGAAACTTGAAATTTAAACTAAAAATCTTGGTTCCATAATGTTATATAGAGAAGAGTAGACATCCTGTACCAATCTGCAGCATTTTCTCTGCCATTTTGACTTTCTCAGAAAATCCTCTTGAGTGTCAAAACCTCACTGGGTTTCAAGTTGTTAATGAGATTGCAAACCAGTGCAGCCATACAGCAAGTGTAATAAAGGCTGGGCATTTCAATCTTGCCATTTTTATCTAATTTTGCACAGAACAAGTTTTGCTTGTTATTTGTTGTCAATGCCTGTTTGTAATAAATGGTATGTACTTCTTCAAGTTACAGTACTGAAAATGAATACAATAAAGCTGTTGGATAGTAGGCTTTGCAGTAGAAAAAGATACCAAAGAAGCAAACAGAACTTTATTAAAAACAGAAGTCTCAGTTTTCTATTTCCTTAAAATTATGGCTACCAAATATGTTACTTTTATACCACATGAAAGCTGGTGATTTTGGATAGACAGAAACTTCAGAGTTTTACATCAGCTAATGTCAATGTGATTACCCTACACAACATGTGAAAAGATGGACCAGTATGTGTGATACCTTATACCTCTCCCCTGCTACAGTAGACAGCTCTTAAGTAAGGAGAAAACACTTTGGATTTAGTGAAGAAAACAGAGAGAAAAAGCAACCAGCTAAAATATATCTTCTTTCAATCATTTAATATATTATCCACAGTAGCAATAATCACTCATTCATTAATGACTACTCTTGCTGCAACAGGTGGAAATATAGCCTGAATTTAACACTACAGTGTTGATTTACATCTCTTTCCCATCCCTAACGTCTGCTCTTGAAACCAGGCAGTCTCACACACCCAAAACTTTCTGCTAATGTCACTTCTTAATTTTATTACTGTTCTTAATGAAAATGTGATCGAGACTACATTTTCTTGGATTAAATAGCCTGCAGAGTCTTGGGCCTTTCTCTCTTTGGGTAGGACAGCATGTGCCAGCTGACTATGTCTGAAGATCTTGTTAAGGGGACAAAAAATACACCACTAAGGCTTTCTTCAAGAGGGAGATTCCTATGAACTTAGATCTTTTAGCATTTCCCAGAATCTCAGGTTTGGTGTTTTTGAGAGGACTTTTCCTAAACCACAGAGGATTTAGAAATGGTGTGTGGAGGTCTTGAGAGGATGTAGGTGTTATCTTACACTCTTCATTCTCTAATGAGCAGTAGGATGTGCTTTACAGCACAGCCTGACCACGGCAAAAGGAATAAAGGTCTTCTTTCCTGCTACCTCCTCCACATGAGATTGCATTTGTTTACAGGCCCAGCTACTTCTGTAACATACAAGCTTCTTCAATGCACTGTTGTCACACAGCTAGCCCTACTCCCCATCTCCATCACATTTACCATTCTTTTTCCCCAGATCCTCATGGGATCAGTCATCCCTTCTGCACATGCTGTTTATCCTCCATACTCAAGAGAGATAGCTTGATTTAGCAGTGACAGATACAACTTCTCTGAATGCAGACTTTCCAAAACAAATATTTTGGCTATTAGAACCACAGCCTAATGTTATACACAAAAAAAGAGAAACACAGCATTGTATGCTTCCTTTTATTTTCACAGATGTATTTCTACTACCTAAGTTGTTTGTGTAAAGAATAAGGTGTAAGATATAACTTTCATATTCTTTCTGTATCAGTGATTCTATGACTTCTCCTCCAAGTGGTAGCACTTTTTCATAGCATTCCGCAGTAGCCTGAGAGTTGTGTTTTTAGCTTTGCCGCTTTTTATTCTAATTTTGAAATTATTTTGAAATATGTTATTTATATAATAGTTTTATGTAGAGAGAGCATATATATATGCACAAACATTTATGTATGAATATATAGCTTCACAAAGAATGTTTTTTGATTAAAGGGCATATATGCATATTCATATTACACACGAAAGAGAAAAAAAGGCCCTATACATACTATTTTCAAAGCCTTATTTTGATTATGTAGGGCTTTGCTTGGTTTCTCTCTGTAAAAAGAACTGGAACTAAAACTTTGAATGCCAGACAGCCTAAGCAGTATTTAACCCGGTGGTGAAGGTAAAATTACCCAAAATCCTTCTTATAAAAGAAGAATTTTTAATACACCTCTGTCCACCTTTATACATATTGCCTTAAGCATAGTAGAATGTTTTTGCCCATAAAATGAACACAAAGTAGCTAAAAACTCACAGTATTATTTCTTTCTTATAATTTTTATTGTTGATATCCTATTTTTAATTGCAACGTAGGAGAGGGGACTTTACTATGAAAAGAAAATGGCTTGTCTTTAAAATGTAAGAATTTAATCGTGTGCTATTGTTGCCTGCCAACAATGAGCTAAAGAGGTTAATGGATCATAGGTCTGGCAAACAGCCACGCTGCCTTCCGCTCGATACATTTAACTGCATAATCTGGGTTAAGATTTGGTGCTAGTTTTTTAATCAGGGCATGAACCGTTGATAAATAAAAGTTAGGTTTTATCCAGTCTTTTTTTCCTTTTTAATTTTTTTTTCCCCGAAAACAGAGACACTTGTCACTGATCCCGAATCTCACGGCGGGAGGAGCGAAGGGAAGCAGGCGGGGGCCTCCCGCGCTCCCAGTGCCCCGGGATAGGGAGCTGCCCCCGTTAGCTGCAGCCGGGCACCCACTCCCTGGCATCCCTCCGGCCGGCCATCAGCGCCTGCTGCCCCCTCTCCCCGGGCTGCCAAAGGCGAGGACCCAAAACGCCAGAGGAGCCACTCTCACGGATCCTGTACACACATCCTTTTTCCCAGAGAACTCCACTTGGGACTCCGAAACCACCACCTGGAGCCACCTCTCCAGCAAAGGAGTGGAGTGTGCGGGGAGTGATTGGTTGGGTTTTGTTTTTTTTTAAAGAAAGAGACATCACAGAAAAAGTATATAGCTCCCCCTCTCCCATCTTGCATGTTCCTTAGGCACACTGTTGGAGGAGCCAAGCAGCAACGGCAGCGTTATAATGCAAATCACTAAGCGAGCAACTTTCAGTGCTGTTGTGGCTATTTTTGATTTCTCTCTCGAGAACGGGCTTTTTTTAGTGTGCGTGTTGCTTTTTCTCCCCCCTTTCCGTTTGATTCTTTTAGTCATGCTCTCCCTCCCTTCTCCGCTTGCTCCCCTCTCCTCCCCCAAAACATCCAGCAGTGATGGTGCACCGTCCTCGGTCCTCTTCAGCGGGTCACTCCGCTCGGGCAGAGGTGAGCGGCCGAGTGGGGGAGCGGCGTTTGCAGGGATGCTCTGAGGCACCGCACCGCTGCCTGGCAGAGGCGGGCCCTCCTCCCTGCCGCTTCATTCCTCCGCCGTCGCTTCTGGGCCCCGCCGGCCACTCTTGGGGGCAGCCGACTTCCCCTCTGCGCCCCCCGCTTCTCCCCCTCCAGCCGCGTCCCGGCGGCGGCAGCCTCCCAGCGGCACCTCAATGACTGGGGGAGCCCAGCCACTTCCCGCGGAGGAGCCAGCGCCGGCGGAGGGCCCTGCTCGTCTCTTCCCTCGGCTGCAGGGCGAGCCGACAGCACCTGGCTGCGTTGCCCGCCTTAGCGGACTGGGAGAGAGAGAGGGAGGGAAGGAGGGAAAAAAGGGAGGGAAGGAGGGAGGGAGGGAAAGAGGGAGGCTCCTCTGTGCGCGGGGAACGGCTCCGGCTCTCAGCTGGGCGCTACCGGCAGCGCTGCTCCTGCCTTGCTGCACCGCGGGCGGTGACGGCTCCCGGCGCGGCGGGAGCGCGCCGGTGACGCGGGACCGCAGCTCTAGGGTGGGGGGCTCAAACCTCGGCCGGGAAGTAGAGACAGAGTTTTGCGGTTATATCTTTTCTTTCCTAGTGATTGGGCTTTTTTAATTACCATTATTTTTAATCCCTCCCCCTGCTCCCCCCATTCCCCCGGCGGTGCGTGTGG
>VZRS01012950.1:241042-258406 GCA_013398055.1 Ifrita kowaldi | reverse complement strand
GGGGGCGCTTCGCCTGCGCTGCGGGTTGCTGCCTGCAGCACCGCGGTGAGTACGGGGCTCCGCGCCTCGCCGGGGTACCCCGGGGGCGGGTGAGGTGTGGAGGGTGCCCTGCCGCGCTTGGGGTTCCCTTCTTGGCGGCTCTGCTCCGCGCCGTGATGGGACCGGGGCACGGAGGGCACGGTGCCCCCGGTACGCCCCGGGGGACTGTCCGCTGCTACTCCTCGGTTTTGGCCACGTCTCCAGGGGCTACCAGCGCGGTCCGGTGTTTCGGGCGCCGCGGTGCCGCCAATCGGACACGGAGACGGAGCTCCGCCGGGCGCCTCACCTGCGGAGAGGAGCACCCAGGTGCTGCGCACCGAGGCGTGGGGAGCAGAGCGGAGCCCCGGCCGGTGCCCCGGCACCGCAGCGAGAGGGTGCCCGCGGATCCCCTGCCCGCTCCCCGTCCTGCGTGCTCTATCCTCCTGCGCTGCAGAGGGCTCCGGTGGGAAAACGCTTGTCCCTTAGGGAAGCGTAATGTTTGCAAAATGTTTGCTATCAATTAGCGGGTGGCTCCGCTCAGCTCGGGTTTGCGCACGGCTAACTCTGCTCAGGCAGGGGCTCAGCTCCGGCTACCGAATGCCAGGGACACCGGGCAAGGGGCTTTTTGTTCTCCTAGACTGCCTGGTGCGATTTGTGGGAAACACATATAAAAGCTCACCATTGCTGGCGATTTTTGAGTGGACTTTGGTAAATCATTGAAATATTTCTTCTTACTTTTATTGTGTGTATTTTGACAACGCTCTCACTGTGTTTCGCATCCTGTGTATGATAACTCTGCAATTGAAGTCAATGGCAAAACTCCCGACTGACTTCAGAGGAAGACAGTTATGGTCAATACGGAATGAAAGGGACTGGGCAGAAGGTGGAGAGATGGCAAAATGAAAGAGATGCATAAAAGAAACTTCATTTTAGAAGCTAGCTTTTAACCAAGGAGTTTTAGCAGCACTGTGTCAGAAATGTCTTCTAGATTTCCTTTGCCACTTTGCACTGGAGAAATACCAGAATGATTTCTTGATGTGTTGGCTATCAAGTGGGCTGAATCCGATTGTTTTACCCAAAGGCATTATAATGTATTACTTAGTAACTTATACTTTTCCAGTGCTGTATATCTTTTTTCTCACTGAAAAGTTGGAAGCAGAGGGAGCCCACTGACACAATTAGATGGGCTCTCATTGACTTCAGTGGCCTGTGGATCAGGCCCAGAAAGGCTCAATAGAGAAGTAACAAGAGAACTGTAGTGCAGTTTGTAAGGAAAGGTGTTGCATAAGCATTTAACTCATGAACACCCTCCCTCTAGAGAGGAGAAAAATCTAAATGTACATTAATTTTTTATCCCATTTTATCCAACTCTTTCACAGCACAGATACAAATAAGAAAGAATGCTGATTAATAATTAAAATGCCCATATTCATATGGATTCCAAAGAAGATTTTATGCAAAAAAAAAATCCATTAGCAAATGGAAGTTCTAGTTCACAGAACGTCCTCTGTTCAGTGCAGTATTTAGATTGGGAGCAGTCAGATATATAATGAAGCACCAAATACAAATATTGATATTCAAATGGCAAAAGTTAGACTTATTCCTGTAACCCAACTAACCACTCTCAACTGCTTGGAATGCCTTAAAAAGGAAAGTGTGATTTTATTTTTTTTCTAACCTGAGTGTTGAAAGAACCCCCAAGCCCCCCACATGCTGAATTTTGTCAAAAACTTGTCAAGTATCAGAAATATGCCCATACTTCCTGAACAATGTGACTATTATATTGATAGGTGTGTTTGGGTGGCTCTGGCTGGATGCCAGGAACTCACCAAAACCGTGTTATCACTCTCCTCCTCAGCTGGACAGGGAAGAGAAAATGTAACAAAAGGCTCATCGGTTGAGATGAGGACAGGGGAATCACGCAGCAGTTACCATCACGTGCAAAAGAGACTCAACTTGGGAAAATTTGTTTAATTTATTACCAGAGTAGGAAAACAAGAAATAAAAGCTAAGGATTAGCTTTTATGGACATCCACCCTTCCCCTTCCCCTCTCAACCTCCTCGCTCCCCTGTCCATTCTTCTTCCCAGGCTTGACTTGGCACCCTAATTATCTACCTCTTCCCCACCTGTGGTTCAGGGGAGTGAGGAATGAGAATTGTGGTCAGTTCACCACATGTCATCTCTGCTGCTTCTTCCTCCTCAGGAGGAGGACTCCTCACACTCTTCCCCTGCTTTGGTGTGGTGTTCATCCCATGGGAGACAGTCCACCATCAGCTTTTCAAACAAGTCCTTCCTGTGGGCTGCAGTTCTTCATGTGCTGCTCCAGAGTGGATCCCTTCCACAAAGTGCCCTCCTTCAGGTGCAGACTGTTCCAATGTGGGTCCCCCACAGAGGGACTCTACTTCAGTGTGGGTTCCTCTCTCCACAGGGCCACAGGTCCTGTCAGAAGCCCACTCCAGCATGAGTTTCCCAAGGGGTCACAGCCTCCTTTGAGCACCCACCTGCTCTGTCACAGGCTCCTTCATGGGCTACAGGTGGATCTCTGCTCCACCATGGGCCTCCGTGGGCTGCAGGAAGACATCCTGCCACACCATGGTCTGCACCAGGGGAGTCTCTGCTTTGGCACCTGGAGCACCTGCTCCCACTCCTTCTTCACTGACCTTGGTGTCTGCAGAACTATTGCTCTCACATATTCTCAGTCTTCTCTGTGACTGCAGTTTCTACTGCTCAATCCTGTCTCTGACTGCAGCTTCTGTTGCTCAGGGTCTTTTTCTCCCTTCTTAAATATTTTATCCCAGAGGTGCTGCCACCACTGCCGATGGTGCTGAGCCTTGGCCACTGGTGGGTCCCTCTTGGAGCTGGCTGGCATCAGCTCTGTAGGACACAGGGGAAGCTTCTGGCAGCTTCTCACTGAAGGCACCCCTTCAGCCCCCACTGCTAACACAACCCAATACAAGAAGGAAAAAAACCTTTCTCACTTAGGGTCCAATAATGATGTTTCCCATTTAAGTACAAGTTTGTGTTAATAGGCAAATATAAAAACAAAGTTTGAAGTGCTGCTTCTCTTGTTCAGCTTTATTTGTAGGCATTTGGTAGAATTGTCATTGAAGTGAACTGAATGTGTCACTAATACTTAACTGTGAACAGATTAAGATGTTCATGTTACAGCGGGAAAAAAACTGCAAAATGGACAAAGGCTTCACTGATTATCTCTTCTCTCCTTGCAAGTCCATGGGCAAGACAGACACCTCATTCTTAAAATGTCATATTGCAGGTTTCTTTCTAAATTTCCTGTGAGTTCAAATGTTTCTTTTATCATGTGCCGTGTATGGAAGTGAAGGGTACAAATTTTATGGGCCATTACATGGAGTAAAATTTTGTTTGAGCTACTTTGTTGCTTCCTGTATTCTCCATTCTATCTGCTGTTTGCTTACACTTTGTAATGCCACAATCTATTTTTTGTTGATAATATTTCTATTTCAAGTCAAATGTGAAAAATATGGTAACTACTTCAAGAGGTTTGGATTTTTTTTATTGGGAGGTATAATGGAATGTGATGATGGTTCTTTTTTTAAGATTCAAAGTAATTATCTTTTCACTCTTAAATGAAGGGAGTTGCCAGTTCTAAAAATGAAGATACATATTTGAATATATCTTGGGGTTTGTCTGAGAGCCATTGTTTGAAATTCTGTGATTTTTTCTTTTTGGTGTTTCAGCACTTCTTCTTCAAAGGTGTATATGGAGATTCAAACAAATCTTATGGATAGCATCTCCAAAATAGAAATTTTGATTTTTAGTCTTACCTATCAGTGAAGCATATATAAGATTTGAGTATTTAAGGCAGAGTTGAATGAAGCAAGTTATTGAAGTATCAGGAGATTCCAGAATATGATCCTGAATAACCATTACTCACTTTTAGCAGCTTTATAAACCTCATCCTTTTTTGAGAAGTAAGTGCTGTTCATCTTTATTTGGATGAATATTTCAAGACTGTTTCTGCTGTCCCTTGCCTGACTCCGAAACATGTTCATGCCCTTGTATTGCTATGGTAGTTAAGTGAATGGTAGCAAGCATTTACAGGTCTCTAGGTATTTGAATCTAGGAAGCAACATTACTGGGATTCTTGAAAGTCACCTAAATTCTGTCATTATTACGCCCTTAAGACTATTTTCAAAATAAATTTTATTGTGTGTTAGTCCTAGAACATATTCATTGGATAATTTCTTTAGGACTATATTATTCTATCCAACAATTTAAGAACAAAAGCCTCCACTGTAGCTCAAATCAATCAAAATATTGGGTTTAGGTTATACATTGTACATATGGAACCTGGCATGTAAAGCAGATGGCATGTAAAATTATGCATAGCATGTCTGGAGAGCCATACAATATCTAAATGCAGTGCAACAGAACAAGGAAAGAGTGTCACATGCAAGTTAAAATATCAATCACTGGACTATGTCTAGTCTCAGCTGTGCTTTGTTTTCACGTGTGTGTATGTATTTGTGTGTGCTCATGTGTGTGTGTGTGTGTGTGCGTTCAATTTTCTCTCACTGCAACCACAACACTTCCTTGATAATACGATCTTCCTTAGAATAGCATGCAGACTGAAATGATATGCTACTGGCTAAATGGAATAAAAAGACGGATATACAAGAAAAACTAGCATAGTTCAGTTTGGGTGCAGAGCACAAATGCATGGAAATTTAAAAAAAGTAAATAAATCAAGAACAGAAATGTCAATCTTTTAAGACAAATGGCCAGATACCACTTACTACCAAGACTGTGTTTTTCTATGTTATTTATGCTATTGGTTTTCCCAGCACAGCAATAGCACTTAACAGTATCCTGTTGCATAAATACTGTGTTAGCCCCACACTCTCTTTCTCTCTCAAGTGTTACAAGTCTGTAAGCACAAAATTTCTTCCTGAACAAACAAGCATTACTGCGCGTTGTTAACACAATCAGATGAAATGGTAATTGCAGAAAGATTCACATCAGCAAAACCCTCAAATAAATATTAGTCTTTAAGCATGTGCTGACCTCAAAGGTTCAACATTTTGTTGAACAAAGATGCTTTCATGATCAATGACCATGAAAGGTAATAATTTTCCCAAGTTTATTCAAACATTTAAATCTGTGGTTATAATGTTTTGTCTGCACCAGGCAACTTTAAATTTGACTTCCAGGGGAAAATCTTTAAATATTTCTACTTCTTTTTTAAATGTTTTGTATACTTTGGAAGTACTGGAGGCAATTAACTCTTTTAAAATAAGTTGCACAGCCATACTCTTTGATATTTCTAGTCAAAATGAACGTTTGTAGATAAGATGTGAAGGATGACTTTTATAATGAAGAACTACTGCAAAGTGAACTTTAGATACAATAATGAACTAACACTGCACAAGGTAGATTTTAATAGCCAATTCTGTAAGATTCAGGCATTTTTCGAGGAGACAAATTGAAGGACTGCCTCCATGGTTAAACTGTTGAATATCCCCAAATACTTTTAAGGATTTTTAAGGTACCTGAGTTGATATACAATGTTTCACGCTACAAAAAAGTAAATAAATAAATAGATGAATCCTGTACTTTTTCTGCACTAAGGCTCTTAGTCCCTATGCATTTTATTTTTTTGCAACAGTGTTGGTTTAGAAAATATAGCTCTGTGTCTGAGGGACTAAAGGAACACATTTGTCCTCATACATTACAGAAGAGTATCTAACAATCTATTTCTGTTTTGGAAATGAAAGAACTTTTATCCATTCAAATCATTGTAATACAATCTTATATTATAATGGCTTGAACAATCTTGAGTGCACACAGTTGCTGGAGTCTGCAAAGGACTGTCATAAATAAAGCTATTAGACTGTATTATAGCAGACACATATTCAGAGTCTACCAAGGGATGACAGGATTTTACACTACAGCAGAAAATGTTAAAAAATATCTGTGAATTACCAAAAATTATTGGTAAAAGGACTTAATAAACTGATTTATAATACATATATATGTGCTATTTTTCTTTTAAAGTATGCAAATGCAGCATTAATATTAATGACTTAATCCTACATAGAATTAAGTGAAAAATGAGACAACAAGTAAGGGGTTTGTCCTCTACAAAAAGTGCTTAAGCTTGCTCAGCAGTGTGTAAACTTTCTGTGCTAGCTGACGGACATTCAACCTACATCAAAACCTCCCTTTGCAACCTGACACTGCTGCTGTGATGACAACCTTAGAAAACTGGCATCTCATGAGAGAGAAGTCAGTTTACATCAATGGAAATGGATTTGCACTGCAACCTGGATTCTGTGCAGACAGGTTTGTTTTTATTTTTCCTCTTACTGTTATAGAAAGCATGACTTTCACCAGGTATGAAGACAAAAATGAGTTTGGCAAAACCCTGAATGAACTTAGAAACAAATTTGGAAATGGTGGAGACAGAGCTAAATGAAGTAAAAAAACGTATAAGGATGTGTTATGTTGTTGGTTTGTTTTTTTCAAGAGAGGAAAAAGTGTACTCTTTTATGAAAGATCCCTAAGACAGAAGTAAGACATAAAAAAAAGTGCAACTGAGGTTAAAAATAAAATTATGAAAGTTGAGTTACCTAACATGTTCTGGCCATGGGAGAAGTAACTAAAGCTGACATACCAACAGGATGGGAGCCTCAAAAGAAGACTAAAGCTAGAAAATAACCATTTCCCATGTTGGAAATCCAGATGGCCCTAACAGATTTTGTGTGCATTTGTATACACATTTATCTGTGTGTATACGTGTGCATACATATATACTTTTTTCTTTTAAAATCAAAATCTGTGTAATGCCCTACTTTGTTACTGGCTGATTTCCTCACCCCAGCAGCGATTTGCTGGTTCTTTTTTCTGTCTGACCATGAAGTTACAGAGGAAGATTTGATAATACAGTAAATAGCTGAGAGTGGTTAAATTGTTTCCTGAAGCTAAAACAGTAGGGTCCAATGGTTCTCCTGTAGAATGTTCTGAACCCAAGGCTACAAAAAAGATGTAGTGCTGTCAAAGCCAAACAAAGAACCCAAACCAACCAACCAAACAAAAAACCCCAAAAAAGTAATCAAATCCTGAAAAGGAGAAAACAAAATGAATCTTTACTTTGTTGTCTGAAGCCAATGTTCCATTATGTCCTGAGAAACATGAATCTGAAAGATATTTTACCAACTATAGACTAGTGTCACATACAATCACTGTCAAGACCTTCCTGTTAAGACTTGAAAAATCAACTAGTCTTACACTGGAGAAATAGAAAATATTTTCCATGAATGTAATGTGGAGCTTTTAGGAAACTGAAGATGACAGTAGAGCAGAGGAGTATTTAATACAGCATTTTATTTAATACAGTAAATAGATATACCATTTTTTCATATACAATTTTGATGCTGAAAAGGCAGTTGAATGGATTGAGTGGAGCTAACTTTGACATGTCAGAAGTAATATTTGAGGAAAAATATTTTAGATAATTTGCTGCTGCATGTCCTCACCTTTGTAAGTGCTGTATAAATACAATATCAGAAGTGGCAGAGAATCCTCTGTCCTCTTTATAATTTCACATTCCTGCCTCTTGTAAAAGTATTAATCTCAAATCTAAATTAAACCAGATTTGCAGCAAGAAAAAAATCTGTCATTGTAGAATCTATCAGCATAGTCAAACAACATGTCTTTATTTGTCTTCTGGTGGAAAGTTACATTCCTGAGTGGTGATGCACAATCTGTATAACATAATCTATTACAATCTTTTTGGCAAATAATTCTGAAAAAGAAAATATGACTGATAAGCTTTTTACCAACCACAGAGTTTCATTGGGAGGTTGAAAAGATTTGAGGAGAACTAGTGAAAAAGTTGTCCTGGGATTAGAAGTTCTCAGTTTGCATACGAAAAAATTCTGGTTACCACTGACATTAATAGCTACTCTTTCAGCATGCTGAAAGAAACCACCAAATGGGTGGTTTCTGAACTAAGAATGAAATTCACTTCCTTCAGGTATGGCAAAAAACATGGGCTTCAAAAAGTCAAACTGTGCAACTGCAGAAAATGGAAACTCAGACCTTCATGCCGATGTGCCTAAATCATATTTCATTTCTGTGGTTGCTTTCCCAGCCATTCCTTCAGGACTGCTCCCTGGCTGCTAGTGAGGTAGATTTAGGTGAGCATGAAGCAACAGCTCTTTGCTCCATTATATATCGGACCTACAGTGTTGTAATTGCCCTTGCTTCCCTCCTGGTGCCTTACAAGGGACTATTTATGGTGCAGACGCCTCTGAGAGGTTTTTGTCTACCTCCATCTTACACAACTTAATAGCAAGAAACAACAAAGGATGAATTTCTTGTCAGAAGCTTTACTTTTGAGCTATATCCTTGAACAGAAATTATTTTCTTTAACAAAAATGGGTTGAAAAGATTTATCTGTCATTAAGATTTGTCATCTTTCTTCTTCTGTAACAAAGCAAACTAGAAATTTTTGCTTTGTTTGTTTCACAAATAGAGAGCATATAAGTTTTTTTTAATGATATTGTGCCATTTTTCTTTTACTTTCCACTACTCTTTTTTTGTGGAAGCAGGAAAGAATTTCAATGAGAAAAAGGAGAGAAAGATGAGAAAGGGATAAAAATATTTTTTAAACTTTCAATTTCTTTTTTACACAAAGAAAATAGATCTGAATAATGCCTCTTTGTCATTCACCACCTTGAAATAATCTGTATTAAATTTAAAAAATCAATTTTTCTAATGTCAATTCAGAATGGATCAAAACTTTGTACCACAAAAGTCTTGTCTTTGAAGATATTTCAGTCGAGTTGCAAGTAAAGCTTGAAGCTGGTTGAAATTTCTTTGAAATTTAGGTTTTTCAGACATATAAGTTAATTTAAAACAAAGCTGGCTGTAGGAAAGATGTATTTTCACACATTTTCTTTGCAATGTGATCATATATTAATTAAAAGGTATATTCTTCATTTTTCTTAATCTATAAGGTGATTTTCTTGTGAAAATAAGAAAAAATAAAAAACTGAAAGAAGTCCCCAAAATATTGACACAAGATTCTTGATCTGTCCCTAATAAAATTCTTTTCTTCCTAGACTTTGAAGATTTTAAACTTCCTTTTTCAACTTCCAAAAAAAGCATTTCAAAACCCCCAAGCATTTTTCCTGATGGGGAGAATAAACCCTGCCCCATTTCCGAGCAGACACAACATTGTGTGGATCATGGTTTTAGTCTAATGGATAAAGTGGAAGTATTAGAAAGGCAACTGGCTGCTTTCTTCGAAAGGTGCTTGCTTAGTGGAGGGTTGATTATTTTATTCCTGAATGCAGCTCATACATTGAGGAAGACTTTAGGTGAGAAGAGAGAGAAAGAGGAAAGGAAGTGTCTCTCTGCCGTAACTAAAGTAGTGAATGAGAAATTAGGTGTGTCTTTTTAAAAACTTTAAAGAGGAAAATGCCCTACAGCTGAACAATATATAGGCTCAGGACGTATGTTCAAAATGTGGGTAAAAGCTTAGTGTGCAGCTGGGAGGAAATCTACTTTACCTAGTGCAGTGTTGGAGTCCCTAAAGCTGCATACGTGCTGTTTATGTGAGTTGACATGTATCAGTAAGTGGTGCTTATGGGTGAGACAGCTGCCTCCAGACTCGGCTGTGTATCAGCACCAGTGCACTGGGTCAATATGGAAAGCACAGCATGGAGAGGCAGTGCAAATCCCCGACACGCTGGTAGACAGAAGCTGGCCACTCACGTCTGTTTATCCCCCAGGGACACAAGAGAACAGATTTGTCAGGGTTTGTCTCTTTTATTCCAGTAATTATGAGAGATTAATTGGGAATGTTTACTGTTGGGAGACTAATTGGGAATGTTTGTTTTTACATGTTTGTTTGTTTTTTTCTATTACAGCTGCATTTCTGCCCCTTGCCTATCATTTTTATGAATAAATTGAATGATGCAAGGCCGCCGTCTAGCCTGGAGGCCAGCTAAGCACAGCCACTTCCATATGGTTAAATTCCCTTAGCCTTCCAAGCGCAGGCTGCATCTAGCCTGCCTCTTGGGAAAAGCCCCAAAGCTGGGCTAGTGCCCTAGCTGTGCCCAGGAAACCCTTGGGAGACAGCTGGTCAAGTAGTCAAGATCAAAAGAGTGTCAGGGCTTGCCCTGACATTTTATGTTCTAGGAAAAAAATAGTTCCAGGGCATGAATTCATGCCCTACCACTATTTAAATCATTTCTGTAGATGTAGTCTTGGTATTATTTAGGTCAGTGTGACTCCAAACACATAGATGCTGTTTATTCACTTTACTTATTAGGAATGAGCACAGTTGATTTAAGTGGTGCTACTATAGCACAGCATGATATTTTTACAAATCGTGTAAAAGGGGCTTAATATTTGTTTGTAACCAGTCATTAACTGTGGTATATGCAATAATATTCTGAAAACAGAGGAAGATTTGAATGTGGTAAAATGTTTTAGGAAATGGTGGCTACTTTTTTACACTACTGATAGTTACATTTCTTATCAAATGCTGAGGTCAGCTTCTCCAGAAATTCCTGTTATAGGAAAGCTATTATTTGTTTACAGTGCATTTGTTTTCAGAAGTTTATATACTGTTGAAATATCTGGTTTTTCACGTACAAAAAGGTGAGGGTACTAGCACTTCTTTTAAAAGATGCATTACTAATTTGTACCAAGAAGGCAAATGATGACAAAAGTACTTATTTGGTGACTACCAGTATTCTGTGAGTCAAGAAAACAAAAATAATGACAAACCTTTCAGGGCAGGGTCTCAGAAATCAAACTCCTTTAAGCTTTAAAATACACACCTTTTAGTTAGCTGGAAATTATGTTTACACAGGATAGTTGGATACAGTTTTAATATGTAATTGTATGACAGTGGGATAATTCCATAGGAAAAATAAGATTTAATTTAGCTGCAGGGGAAAATACATTTAATTTATAGTGACTCTTATAATAAATTTTTATTTCTTGGTATTTACCATCACTGTACATCTTTTGCAACATCTACAAGTCATCTTTTCTAATCTTTCTTCATCTTTTATTGGTGAGTTTTGCAAGGTTTTATTATGCTTTCACTGATGCAGGATAGCACAACTTCAAAAGTAGTGAATATTAGTCTGGGTGTGGATACATTGAAATGCTGCCTAGAAGAGATTCTACTTCTTGGCATAATCCTGCAGTATCAGTTTTGTGGTTCATGAGTTGCATATGTAAATTACAGTGCTCTTGGGGAAAAGTTACCTAGCAGATAGCTAATAATTTCCCACCAATGGTAAAATAATTGCCTCCAAGTGCTGTGACCCCAGGTGTGTGGTAAGACTGAATCTCAGGGGGAAGGTCATGAGGTCCCAGTGCCTTCTCTGGACATTGCTTCCAGTTAGGGCTTCAGCAAGCTGCATTAATCTCCTCTGGAGTTTTCAAATTGGGGGAAAGAACAAATCTAAATATTTTAGTAATTTTTTCTCTGAGTGATGCTTTTAACAGAGTTTCAAGGAGTCTGATTTAATTATTGCAGAAGCACATATATAATGAAGTTGATGTACCCAACCTAAAAAACCTGGATCTGAATCTGATAAAATATCAGTTTCATTATTCAGTAGGATCGATAAGCCTTGACCAACAAAGAAGTGAAGACTTTTTTTAGAACATTGGAACTTAATGAAACATACCAGGATTTTTAGCTTAGCTTAGTTTGGAAGTTGAGATGATATTGTCATGTTGCTTTAGTGAAATCACTGAGTTCCCTAAAATTCTTCATGCTTGGAAAATTATGTGTAGCCTGCAACTCTATAAATATATTTAGAAACAATAGAGTAGGAGCAGATATTGAAATATCCCTCATAAAACTTTGAGAGAGGTACTGTATGATTATTCATTATATACGTCTGCATATTGATTTCTAATTTATACTTTAATATATATTGTACACACTCTTGCCTAAATATAAATGAGCTTTTTCACTTGGTATGGCATATAATGATTAAGGAGATCTGAGAATGTTCTAAAAAGTTTAAGTTATTTATCACTGATACTTAAAAAGGAATAGTTAAGTAAGTAGATCTAAAGCCAGCCTGGAGCTTCTTTGGTGTGTGTCTGAAGCATGTCTACAAACTACAGCTGTAATCCATGATCTAAAGAGCATCCTGCTCCTTGCATCCTGCTGTAATGCCTCTGGTGCCTCTGCCTTTATCTCTTCCTTCCCTTCAGTTTGGTCTGCAGGGATGGTAGCTCTCAGTTGATGAATACAACTCATGCAGTCCAGAAAAAGAGGGATTCATACCAAGCAGTTGCTAATGGATAGTGGACTAGTAGCCAGCCTCAAATCTGGGTCAGACAAAGAATTTGCTACAAGTTTGAGATTTCTTGAGGTGCCTTTCTTTCAAAGATGAGGGTTTTTCCTCCAGCCTGTTCCTTGGAAAAAGCTCCAAATTATGATTCAGCTTTGCAAATCACTTTATAGACTGCCTCAATAGCAAAGCATTGCATTTTTTGGCCATAAATTGTCTGTTAAATATTTCAATCCATTTCACAAAGGTATTTTGAACAGATGTTAGGCTGAGACATTCAGGGAGAAAGATCATGACACATTTGGTGACAATGTGGTACCGGTGCCAATAGCTTCCTATAAACTGTGAAAAAACAGATGTTACTCTGGCCAAAATTGTGCCTTCCTCTTGACTGCTTCCAGCAGGGTGCAGGCCTGAATCTGACCCCCACTCCCTGAACTAACCTTGAAGCTGCTGTTACAGTGATGGAGACCTCTCAATTAGCCTGATCCTGCAACTGTTTGACACATGCTACAGCAAAATTGTCCTTGCCTGACTGTGGCAGCTGCTGCCTCCAAAGTGATACTGTCTGCTTATAACTCAAAGTATAACTCTGTCATACATACACTTAGTGCAGAATGGCCCTTAAAAGGCATTTTAATCTGCTGGCATTTCAGTTCGTAGGCCTCTGGGGTCAGGTTGAAAAATTACACTAATGCTGAACTTACTCTGATATTCTGGGCAGCCTTCTGAATTTTAAATAACTATCCTCAGAAGGCTACCCTTTTCAAAAATTATCTTAAAGACTGCACGCAGGATTTTAAGCTCAGTTCAGTTAGCACACTGATATGCAGACTGAATTTTATAAAAATATAGGGTAAGAATCTCTGAATTTATGGATACCAGCAGTTATTTTAGTTTTCATTATCACAGTATCTGTTCCTACAGTGCTAACTATATGAGTTCAGTGTTACTGTAATTGTTAATATTTGCATCTGAATTAACTGTTCTGCATTGCTGGTTTTGTTGCTGACTGCCTATTCAAATATGTGGGATAATTTTGAAATCTACATAGGAACTGATTCTTTTATAGTCTGGAAAAAGGCAAGGTGAAAGATACAGGTTTATTTTTCCAACCAATGGCATTTCTTAATCCATTCCCTTACATGTATATACAGAAAAAATAAGATTACCGCCTCTTTGACTTTGGAAATATTTATGTAAGTATTTCATGTTTTGCTTATTTAGCATTTGTTGCTTCTCCCAGTGATCTACTTGGATTTTTCCTGACTCTCATCATACCCTCCAGACTGTTTTACATCTTCTTCTTCTGCTGTGGCCTCTTCTATTGCAAAATTGATGAGTTGAGCTCATCCAGCTCAACCCATTGGGCTCCTCCTCTGGTCCTCTACCACCTATCTCCTCTGATCTGACCCTGCCCTCAGACTCTTTCCAGAGTGCAGATTGCAGTGGGCATCCAGCCATGGAATGGGACCAGATTTTGGGCACAAAATAAACCCCACTGCTTCCAGGCAGGGACTGAAACCCGTTAGCCATCTGTTCTGCCTGATCATTAGGGATAAGGGCTACCCAGAGGTAGTTTTTAGCAAGGCCTTTAGCAACTGTACCTTTCTCATTTATCTGAACCCTCTCTTGCTTGCAGCCTTAGAGACATGCTAAGTATTCTATATTCTCTGTATTGAAACCAGATTTTGAAAAGTTGTAAACAGTTCCCATTTCACAGCACAGCTTCTTACTCAGCTTGACTGGAGCTGTTCTCCTTTGGGAGGAGGTCTTTTTGAGCCAGAGGGAAAGGAAGGATGAGCTCAGTATATTCCTTGTTCTACCAGCTGCCACCAAACATATTCATCTTCCCTCCAAGGAATTATGAGTCCAGATCCATTCACACTGTGCACCCTGATGAGACAGAGTGACATCTTCCATGATAGGTGATGAGGCTGTGGTTCCAACCTCAGGGGGTTTTTTAGGGTGCTTTTTTTTTTTTTTTGTCACATCTAATGAAGAATGCCAAAGCAGATGTATTTCACTGTTGTACTTTCAGGAGCAGAATGAAATGGAAAGCCTAGGATGGCAGCTACTGTGAAGTCTTGCAGCATGCTGTATACCTGGACTGTGAGGAAAAGTAATTCTTTGGCTGCTCAGATAAGTCACAGTCTTTTCTGAGTGCTCCAGCAGGCTCTAGGAAGAAGGTTTAACAACTTCTCATCCACCCTGTGTTGGAAAAGGCTTGTTCACTCTGCCGTGTGTCCAGCCCTTTGCTAGTTAAAAAAGAGTTTATAGAATGCTTCTTCAGCTCCTTTTAAGATCGTGTATCTTATTTTTAGATTGACAGCAAACTGTGCCAGGCAGTGACATCTGCAAGCTATTCTTTCTGGGGCTGAATGGTTGCTTTTGTGTTAGATGTGTGATGCATAAACACACCAGTTCTGCTCTTTGAGTAGAAGGAGGGCACAGTTTGCTTCAGAGGGTTTATTTTATCCTTGTCCTAGTCTAACATCATTGCCTCCATATGAACTGGATGACTCTGATTGTTAGTTGAGGTAGACAATGGTTCTGATTCTGCACTGGAGCCTTTTGGTACAAATATGTTCCAAATAACACAAATAAGAAAGTAATGATAATGCCTTATATTATTTACAAAACAAATCCGGAGGAAATAAACCGTTACTTTAGAAATTGTTCTGTTAATGTCTATAAGCATACAGTTGTATAGAAGATGTAAAGATATATCACAAAATCCCTGTCTATCGATGCTTTGCAAGACTCCTCCTTCAAAAGTTTTGGTTGGGGTCCTTAGGAGGACAGAGTCCTGCAGTCAAAATATGCTGCTTGATTAGCAGTTCATTTTTTCATTTTGGGAAAATCTTTACTGACAAAGAAAAATATAGGATCAAAATTTAATTTCATCGCCTTTCACTTTCTCTTGGGAAATACACAATTACCCCCCTTTTTGTGAACCACAATTGTGACTTTTATCCAACAGATTCAGGTCTTGAATAACTAAATACTGTATTACTTGCTTTCACAATGCTAGTGATCCATGTCAATTTTTCATTTATATGAGGAATGACCTGTGCTTTCTTATCTTTTCCTCTCTACCAGCATTTGACACAGAATTTCAATGTCACAGGAAGAAAATAACATTACATCTATGCAAAAATAATTTACTTCATCATATATCATTCTTAGCAGCATCACACTTTCACCTTTTTCAAAATTAGATGACGAATTAATAAATTGATGTTTGTTCCAATCATAATGGAAAACTGTGACTACTTAAACAGGCTCACGCCCTCCCTGTAATAGAAATTTGCAAATATTAATGAGATTATACCAGTGTTCTGTCAATAAATATTATCAACTGAGTTCATTTGTGTGGAGGTCTTGGGATTTCTGCAGAATGATTTTGCATTGTCACTCTAAAGGTTTCATATTAAACCTAACAGATCATGACTACCTTTTTTAATTAACTCAAGTCCTCTCAAACTTTATATAACATGTCAAGGGGTATAAAGTATACAGCTCTTGCACATGTAAGCAGACAGGAGGAATGCACACTGATGTGACTGTTGCTTATGAAGAGTTACAACTATTTGGAGAGGTGCAGTTGCACCCCTAGCCGAAAGCAACCAGGTGACAGATAATCTAGATCTGTCCCAGGTGTAACTTGTTCCTGAATGGATATATAGCTCTCCTGGCCAAAAAGCATCCAGCTCTGTCTCTGGGAGATGCAGGTCCAAGCTTCTACCTCGTTCTTAGGTGGCAGCTTTGCGATAACAGTGACCCTGCAGTTAACAAACTCCTCAGTCACTTGTAGGGAAAAGCTGCTGGAAGAAGCTGAACTCTTTTGCACAGGGCCTGGCACAGCCAAAGCTGAGCCCACGCACGTACACAGAGAGCGGGAATGCTGCCTGTGATGGCAACACTTGGTGTCACCTGCCATACAAATATCATCACTGGGGAAGTTCTAACTACCTGAGGTATGTTTAATAACTCTGAGGAGTCAAAACATGGTTTTGGAGGGGTTATAAGTTTCTGGAAATGTCTCTGAAGAAATTTCCAGGATCAGCCTACCTGGAAAGGTCAAGGAAAACAGTTTCTTTTATCTCTGAGGAAAACTCCGCAATCATGTAAATCATTAAAAAGCAAAAAAACCTGAATGTTTTTAATGCCTGTGAAAACAGAAACTTCCAGAGCTGAAAATCTGAAAAAGCTAAATCCAAAACTGTCACACAAATATATTTTTCTTAAAATGTATTTGTTCGTTCCAGTGATATTTGACTGAGCTCCAGCTCAGTATATAGTGAAGAGATTTTTTTTTTCTAAATTTATTTCTAAATTTAGCTCTCTCTATACTTTTTGTAATTGTTTGGTATATCCTGAGCATTCAAGGGAATGAAAGAGATCATTTGTCCTCTGTATTGGGCATGAAGGGTGTCCTAATGCACATTTCAGCTTTTCATTGTAGAAGAATGCTATCCTGTGGATTTCTTACAGAAAATGGGAGAGTTTATATCTGATACAGACAGTCAAATGACATTGTGTAGTACACAGTCAGCATATTTCAAACTAAGAAATCCTTTTTTTCTCTTGTTACCTTCAAGTTTTCCTTGAAAACACTGCCAGATAACTGTGGAAAAATCCTACTAGAAGTACAACTAGTGAGAGAAAACTTAAGCTGTCATTGTGCAAAACTGTAAACTTAATAAAAATAACTTATTGCAAGTATTACCTCCCAATTTTCTGTGTTTTGAAAAAGGTCAGACTGAATTATCATATTTTTCCTCCTGACCTTAAAATCTGTGTCAGCACATTTTATTTTTTATTGGAACCTGGCACAGCATTTCTCTAGTGATTTTCTGAAGGTTCTATCTTTTATTTTTAAATAAAAGCGGAAAATAAGCTGGGGGTGAGGACAAGGTGGAGGGGAGAAGCATAAATCTCTAGCTGTGGCCATGACAAAGAAAACTTAAAAAAAGACCCCCAAGAGTTAAGAGTCTGCCTTTTTTTTTTTTTTTTTTGAGAAAGTGG
>VZRS01012950.1:168713-240981 GCA_013398055.1 Ifrita kowaldi | reverse complement strand
TTTTGAGAAAGTGGCACTTGAATTTTACTATTTGATATAATCCAATTTTAGGTGTGAATAGTCATATTGCAAAGCTCTTTGTATCTGCACTGGGCCTGAATTTGCCTTTCTGTTGTGCGAGAATTCTCAGTCCATTTCTTACTGCCTGAACCCCGCTACAAAACTAAGCCGCTCCATTTTTTTTTTCAGTTAATTAAGAAAAAACTTCTATGCTATAGGAGGCTTCCTGAAGAAATATGACTTGAAGATAATTTAAATAAGGAAAGATTCCAAAAATAATCGGTATCCCATCATTCAAATACTTTTCCTAGTGATAGAAATTCATAAAATCATGGCATGACTTTCAGTATCATCTCTGAATTTCTTTCACACCCAGGATATTTCCCTAGTATAATAATGTAATTTTCCAGAACTACATCTATGACTCAATATTATATGAGCTAAGAAACTAATCCTAGAAAAATAATCTTTGCCTCATTCTTTTTAAAGAAATAATTATGTTATTAATTAATAAAATATATCAAAAATTGTTGCAGAAATCATTTCAGTTGAATTATCTACCATATTTCAGAATCTCTTATTTTTAAAATTAATTTTATATTTTAGTTTAATTATTTTACAGCTTACAAATCCTATTGCAATGTTCAACGTACGATATGAACAGGGGGAAGGGTGAAGCTTTCCAAACTGTATGTGCACAAAGTGCTTTTCACTGTGAGCTTATAAACATACCTCCTCTTTTTGTTTAATTGGTCATGTATTCAGAAAATTATCACATCTGTGATTTTCATAGGAGCATGTCCATTGGCTCTGCCAGTGTGAACATTCTTACACGAGATTAAATACTTAGTCTTATATTTCAGTCTTTTCCTTTCTTTACATATATAAACCAGTTCAGGCACAGGCATATGTTCTATTTCAACAGACACAGAAATTTGAAAATATGTCGAACCATTGCTACTTTAATATTTAATATTAGTTTACACACACATGCACACACACACACATATCTATATCTTTAAGCATGTCCAGTATATAAATTAGAATAAATTTTTTTAGACTTATCTGTCATTAAAACTCATTACTTTTTACATTCCTGTAGAATACACTCTTGAGCAAATTAGTCTTTTGTCTTGCTGAATTAATGAATTTATTTACCCCCCTTTTATATATCTGGGCATTTTTGTTTTTCAAAATATGGTGCTTACAGGTGTTTATAAGGAGACAAAAGATACCTAATGGGACTGAAAGTGTTCAAATACTCAGTAATAAAGGACACTACTCTGCTAGTAGCACAGAGATGTCTGTACTAGAAATGGCCAACAACTCCTGTCATTTTTTAATATGATTGAAACCACAGGCTTCTCTCTGATAAGACAGACACTATTTCATGAAACTTTCTCATCTATTAGTTCACACACCTGCCAGTTGAATACATGACCAATAACTGAAACAAATTAATCTTATTGGACATTATCCATAATTAAACCAAATTATAACGATTTCCAAAATAAGGAACTTGCTTTTCAGGATATTCTTTCACAACATGCGCTTTAAAAAATATTTTAAAGGAAAACAAGGGGAAACCTCCCCAAGTTTTACCATATCCACCCTAAAGTCCCTTCAGGTATTTTCTGCACCTAAAATAAGAGAAAAAACTGTTTACCTTTTCTATTAAAGTGGGTATTCCACAGTATTTTCTTGTTACAGAGTGGGCAAAAAAGAGAGTGCTTCAGATCCCATTCCCAGTGTGGTAAGAGCAGTATGGTTCCATCATCAGATTATTGCTCTTACTAAACATAGAACTTCTGCCTTGCTTTTGGGAGACCTTGATATCTAAAGATTTAATGTATAATATAAACAGTTAATTGCAGCTTCTGCAGTATCCATAACAGTAATTCCATATAGAAGTAAAGGTGGAGTCTAGGGCAAGATACATAAGGTTCTTCATAAGTTTTTGGGACAATCTGGACATCTGTGGTCATGTGGGAAGACCCACGGTGGTGGCATAAATGTGGCCATATACAGTCAAGGAAAAGTGTGGAAGGGCTCTGAGGATGCCAGAAAAAGGGCAGGATGTCAACTCAAAGGAAAAACAGTGATTCCTTCAGTTCAAAATAGTTTGTACGGCTGGCTGGACCTCTAGGTATCCACTGACTAAGCGTAATTTACCAAGCGGAGTTTGGGTCTGGATTGAAAGAGAGGCAGCGGGAAAGAAACCAGATCTGCAATCTGCTACTGATAGTTGCATCACTTTTGTTACTTTCTCAAGAGAACCTGTGGCTTAACAGGGCAGGAGTTTTAATGTGCAACCAACCAGTAAACCCGGTTCAAGACTGTAATATCACCTATACCAGTAACTAAGCTAACTCTGATGATGGGCCTCTCTCTGACCATTGCCCCTGGTGTCTGTGATCTGAGATAGGTCCCACCTGGGGTGAAAACATGGGAAGACATCAGGCTCTCTGTGGTGATGACTCTCCTATACGTGATCTGGAGTGTGACATGAGCTGGGCTCCCAGCATGACGGCAGTGCTGGAATCCCTTTGAGATTCTCAGGTAGGACAAATTTTCAACAGCTGCCTTGATAGCTAATTAGCTCTATCCAGGCTTTGATATTTGGTTCAGTCAGTACATGATGAAAAGCCTTATTTACATATTTTCCACCTGTTGCCTGTTTTTCTATCATCCTAGGGTTTCTGAAAGTGCAGTATAATGCCAAGCTTTCCTGGAGTGATAGTGTGTTTGAACCAGTACTACTTCAAGGACTTTATACTATTAAGACCCAAACCAGATGACTTCTAATTTTTAATTTTTTAACTGTATTACATTTTCTTCTTACTTTTTCTTGAGTTTTCTTTCCTGGGAAGAGTTCAGAGAAGTCCAGTACAATAGCAGAGGAAATAAAAGCACATTGTCCTAATGGAAGTGATCTTTTCTTTCTATTGGTATTGAATGTCTTTGTTAAAAAAAGAAGGAAAAAATGGAAAATAAAAGGACTAGGAAACAATACGTTTCTTAGTCTTTTGGTGTCATTTATACTAGATTGTTAATCTCAGGTCTTAAACTCAGAAAGAGGTCATGACAGCCAAGAGCCCTTCCTTGATTTGCAAATCTTTGTACTTAAATTTCCTTTGCATATTTATAACCCCTCTGTAATTGTACACAAGTAACTGATATTTCTGCTAAATCTTGGCAGCAGATAAATTTTCATAGTGAGTTGGTACTTGAATTTGAGAAGGAAAAAATAAAAAGCAGGAAAGGACAGGAAATTGCTTTTGTGATGTGTTAAAGTACTCTAAAATGATCCAAAACCAAACCATCCCCACAACGTGATTCTTTCCTACAGTCAGCTACACACTGTGTCACTTGAAATGTCAGTGGGCTGTTATTTACCACAGAAGTTTGACCTGCCATGCATTCAAAAATAAAAATGCACAAAACATACTTGCTTTCCTTTTCTGATTTTCTTCACCCACTGTAATAATTGCTGGACTTCATTGTTTTGTGTATTGAATCTGCATACAGGGCTGATGTCACTGGGAAGGAACTAAACCCCTGTTTGTCCCTCCAGATGAATGCTGTGTCTCTTCAGTATTTTGCACGTTTCTGCACAGTTCATAGTGTCATATGCCGCTGCCCCTATGACTGACTGCAGCCTGCAAAGTGACTGTCACCATTATGTTGTTGACATGCTCACCCTTTCTGGCATGGGAAGTGTGTACTAGCTGCATTTAAGGTAGGGGAGCTGATAATTTTTACAGCTCAGAAGCTAGTGGTGAAGGATCACCTCCTGGCCAAATATTGAGGGCAGACATAACTGCAGGGCAGTGCAGGTCACCCAGCCTCACAGCATGGAGTAACTTATCTCCCCAACTACCAGCAGCACATCTTCAGATGGTGACAGCAGAAACTCATCTGCTGTGGGTCTGTAGCAGGCCAGAACAGCCCTTTACCGTGGAGTTATTAATACCTTCTTCTGGGCTGGAATGGCTGTGTTTGCTTGCCAGCCCTAGGAAATCCCAAACACATCTGTTTTCTTTAGCTGTCACGTCCTTCCCACCTGTAAGATGATGGTGTGATGAGGCACGTGTGGCTTTGCACGGCAGAGCCTGGAATTGGGTTTGTCCTGCACACATCCAGACACTCCTGCTTCCACTTCTTTCTGAACTGCAGAGTGGGTGCACCTGGGGGACAGGGAACATTCCTGTCTCAGTGACAGTGGATGTGCACCAGAAGAGAAAGGCAAGCAAGCTAATTAGCCAGAGAATCCCTAGGATGTTGCAAATTTGTGTTTGAGTTTGTTAGCCAGGAGTGCCTAATTCCTTATTAACTAGTTTTTTACTTTTATGATGTCTATAGCAGAGTATAGTTCCCCAATAAACCCATTAGTTGACCTTAAATGCCTAAATATATATTTTAATAATTTCGTTTGTCTGTAGATCCTCTTAGAAACAGGAAAAAAGGTTTTTTAGACATTAAGTATTAATTTTGTAATTCATGTATAATTTTCCATAATCATGTAAATGTAAGTTCTAATTAACAGTGTAGAAATCAAATTATTCTGTTAATTTGTGACATACCATTAAATTTGATATTTTAACCATGATGAACTATAATTAGAGGAAATATAATTAGATCAAAATAATGTCCTGAACATTTGGCATAAAAAGAAAAATGTATGGCTGTGTACATATGCATCATTATGATAAATTTATTACAAAAAGACATAAGCTAGTTTATTCTAAGTTGGTTGAGTGGTCTTGTTCAGAACATGGCAGGAGTAATTTAAAAGAGTTCTCAGTTTTATCCATATTACACATAATGAAACTGTCAAATGGAATCATTAGTATACTAATTTTGGCTCTCTTAATAATCCTTTTTGTATTGTATATTCTTACACAATCTTACAATGATAGGGAATGTATATAATTGTTGGGTGCACTAACAGCTTGTCTATATAAAAGGAGAACAATTTTAAAAATAACCACTGCTTTCAGATGTGCAGTTTGAGAAACCTTATTTAGTCATCCAAAATGAGAAGAAATTAAAATCAAGGATCGTGATGTGAAACCAGTAACTTGCCTTTTTACCAAGCTGTAGAAAGTAAGCAGCCATATAACAAATAGCAAATGCTTAAAATTACTAGGGATGTTTTGAAACCAAGACCTCAAATGTTAGGAAACGTCACAAGCAGAGCACTTTGTTTTCAGCCCTCTTATAAGGGTGCACTATGATTCAGACTTCAATAACATGAGTGTGCAGTAGTTCTTCTGAAGAAATCTTGACTCATCTGGTATGATGATTAGAATGGGCTCTCTAGTGAGCAGTGCTTCAATTATTTTTTATTTCCATTTTATTGTTTACTGAGTGAACCCATGCCTTGCTCACTTCATGCTGTTATAGTATTATTTTGAAGATAGAAATCTTGACTTTCTCATTTGCTTTTTTCAGTGTTCATTGTTGTGATTTGCAAAATTCACTAAAGTAATTATTAGTTTTCATATATCCTGAAGAGGAAACATATTATCATTTGTCCATTTTTGCAGTTCAATACTGAAGTTTAACTGAACGTTAGAACATGAACTCATTTTTGCTGTTCAGCTTGAAATTCTACTATACAGGTATGAAGCCCTCAAAGGGAAAATGAAAGAATAAGATGCCTTCTAAGATGCCTGCCTTCATATATATAGAAAAAAAATCTCCTGGAAGAACATACTAGCTGTTCAAATGTTCCTTTCCAGAACATGGCTCGTTCAAGCAAATTTCTCACTTTAAAACCAGAACCAAAGAACTAATCTTCTTAAAAAAAAAAAAAAATACCCCAAATGAAAAAAAATATTGAGAGCTTCACTTTATGAGACATGTAATTCTGGGATGGGAGGAATTTGTGTGTGTGTGCATGTTAGGAGAGTGCAATGGTACCTCTCCAATCCATGAGGAAGGAACAAATCCAGAAAATATAGGAGAGCAGATGGGACCATGGTTCGGTGATCTGCTAACACTACTAGAGTGGTAGTCTAACTTCTAAAATGTAGATTGGCTCATTTATTTGGTTTTTTTGTTTTTCATTTTTTAATGCACTTCTATATGTCCACAAAAGTACTAACTGATAATAGATCTAAAGATCCATCAAAAATCTATATTGAAGATCTGTTGTCACTTCAAAATGCTTGGAATTTAAATGTCAAACTTTTTTTCTCTATGTTTGAATGGTGTATTTCATCAATAAGCTGGAATTATGTAATGCATGTTTGCAATAATTATTTGTGATTTCCTTTTTTCCACATAGTTCATATTAGAAATACCTACTATATAGGGCTTTCGTCCTACCAGAAGTTCTTTGTTCGAAAAGAGCCTTTTGTTTTATTAATCACAATATCTAATTCCAATTATTACTCAATTTGGATCAAATTAAAGAATTTTTTAAAAGTCCAATATCTTAGAAACAATTGTTTCTAGTAGTGCATCTTTGTGGTTTGGTTTGGTTTGGTTTGGTTTGGTTTGGTTTCCCCACCGCCACCCCCAAGGGGAACGAATGAAGCTATGACCCAGTATGGCAATTTGTTTTGTGTTCATATGGACATTTTTCTACAAGATCCTCAACTTCTAATGTCATAGGAAAAATATGCTTTGCTACTTTTTACAAGAGCAAGGATGTTAAACTCTGGTGTCTTGGCTATGTTCCAGTTTGACTAATTAATATTCTGCATAGTTTCTCTAAAATTTCAAATTAAAATATTGTTTTTTAATTTAGACTAGTAACAAATAGAGTATCATATCTATATTGCCCTGCAGAAAAGGCTGCATTTCTTACTGCAGTTTAGTATCATGAGGCATCATCAACTCTGACAAAAAATAATTGTAGAAATGTTACTATGTTCCAAGAAACTAAGTTTGTCTATTCAGAGCAGTGCTTACCTGTTGCAGGATATCAAATCCATGTAAAGTCCAATTCATGTAAAAAAACAAGTTTTAAATGAGTCACATGTGGTACATATGGTACAGTAACATGACAATGTTATCGCATAAAGATGAGCCAAAATGGATATGAAGATTCCTGTGACCTTGCTGACCCTTAGGAGGGCAGAAGTAATCAGAGTCCTTGGGAACAGATGTGCCTGGGGTTGTTAAGTGGTGCTCTTGACTTGGGGGGAGATGGGGTGATGCACACACTTGCCTCTCTATTGAATGTCACAGCTGGCCTGGGCAGATCAGAGCATCTGGTGCTCCCCCTGAAACGCTGCTCTACAGTCCCCTTACCACAAGCTCTGTGTTCTGCTTGATTCCCACACCTGTCACTTGCATAATAGAACTGAGAATGACTCCAGTGCAATACAGAAACTAAATTATGCAATCTGTAACAGCAAATTTACAGTTTCAAAATCCAACCATATAATTGTATAAATAGAGATGGAACTAAAAATACAGTAATGCAGCTGTGTTTCATCTTGTGTTTTAGGAGACAACAAAGGATGAGTATGCCCTTAATGAACCAGCTCTCTCTTTTCCCACTCTCTTTTATCTTTCAACTATAAATACTCAGTAATCCCACTGTAAAAGATGCTGAAGATCAATGTTATACTTGATTATATTCAAAGTTGTTGAGTCTTTTTTGCTGGTAGGAGTAGGATGAAAGAAATTGTGGAAGGACTCAAGGATCTTTATCCAAAGAAGTTTTGTGATATGATTTTGAGAGAAGCTGTTTCTGATGCATCTCAGGACTAACCAGACCAACCTGTGGACATGCCATGTATTTCTGAATTACATAGTAACCCACATCAAGATAACTAGGATCAAATTGAAGACAGATACTGAGGAGTACTGGCTTCTGAATTTGGGATGGGCTTTGGCTGGGAGATTTCAGATGATCTCTTTAGGAGATCTCATTCCTCCACCTTATTGTGTTCCATGCTTTAGAGCATACTTGAGTCAGAACGATCAATCATCCCTGAAATACGTAAAAAATATTCCTAGCAACTTGAGCTGCAAGCCTATTGGCACCTGAATTTTCAGAGCTTCTGATATGCTCATTTTATGTGAGCCAGTCTCCAAATAGAAAGGGCTAGTCTTAAGTCAGCATCACATAATCCTGGGAAATCTGAGTGCCTCACCTGCTTTAGTACAACTACATGGCCTGGTCCTTGTCTGTCACCTCCCCTTCAAAGAGCACTCTGAGAAGACACTGATTTGAGGACTGAATCTCACTGGGAGAAAGAGTTTGAAGACAGCCTTGTGAAAAAAAAAAGGATGAGATAAGAAAGGCAGGAGGTCATTATATGTTTGGGCAGCACAGCTGCCCATGAGCTAATTGCTTCTCTCTCTGGGGAATGAAATAAAGCAAAAAATAAAAACACTCAGGTAAAATAGCACTTCTCTGGGCTGGTAGTGGTCTTTTGGCCAAAAAGTGAGCAGGTGTAAAAACCTAGTCGTGGAGGAAAAGTAGAGGTCCTGATGCCACATCACACTGGCTCCTGTCCAAACCTGCAGCAAAGCACAATTATCAGCAGGATTAGTGAAGCAAGGAGAGACCACTGCTCCTACACATGGTCTCTCCAAACTCCAATTATTCTGGTCAGAAAGTTTTAATGGCATCATGATTCCTGATGATATTGTGCCTTTTTTAATATCACGGTTTTGAGACACCCAGATGCATTACCCTGTAGTTATTACCCACTGGTCATAGCTGCTGTCTGGAAGTCAGCAAAACAGTTCTCAGGCTTGGAAAAGCAAAAAACAAAGCATTTACTACAGCATGTTGTCCTTTCGAAGGGTCACTCATTCAGTGCATGTGTCGCGGAGCTCTGTCTTTCTCTACACTCACTCTGTCAGGAGAGACAATGTATTCTTCCAGCGTAGACATAAGTACCTTGTGTCACCAAGTCCCCATATTGTTACTGAGTCTCTTGAAAACTCCAGCCTCTTGGCATGGGTTATTACTGGGAAGGGTCTGGTGTGGGTGGGTGCTGGAGCCCTGCTGCAGAGCATGCACAGAGAAGCTGGGATAGCACCAGTGAGGTGGCTGCAGGGGGGGGCATCTTTCGGGTCACAGAGCCTGTGCAACTGACACCAGAAATAATCTACCAAAGCAGGGCTCTGCCACTGGAATCAGACTGTGCCAGAGTCTCTGGTGGGTCTGGAGACAGATGCACCATTTAAGGATGCCTGTCACAAGGTATGAGGTTCAAAAGCACTGGCTCCAGTGCTCTGACAAAACACACTCCTCTCCCTTTTGTTTGGGAGAGTATAATCTTATGGGTCATATGTTACCATCATGTGTAGGAAATGTGCTGTGATGGTTAGATTTTTTTCTGTTGTCTACCCAGTATCTGACCCTGTTTAGAGTTTTGATGATTTTTCCTTTCATATTTAATTATTTTCTCTTGATCTAGAGGCTATAGTAGGTGAATGGTAGTGGTATGGGTCAGGCTATCTTTTCCAGGCCAGAGCAGAAAAGGACAGACAGTCAATATTTTTTATGTTGCATAGCTATAAGTTTATAGCTGTAACACCAATTCATCTCAAATAGCTTTTTCTAAGTTTACAGTAACAGAAATGTTTGTAAATAAACACCGACAAAGAGTATCACTCTCTAGAACTTTTATGGGCTAACTTCACTCCTGTGACATCCCTTACCATTGCCCCAGTTTCTAAAATACATGTAGATATGTTCATTAAGAAAAACCAGATGCCTTCATTGTGAATAAGGAAAATGATCTTAAAGTGGAGAAAAAAAACAAATTTTCAAACCATAAGTCCATACATAAAAGTACTTTGTTATCATAGTGACAGTATTATGGGCTAATATCTTATGAAAATGTGGTAAAAAATCAATAAACTGTTTCTGGAGTTTTGAAAGTTTTATAAAGTAATTCATATTCTTTTTTATATGATGCTAACTCTAAGAATTTTGCAAGTTATTTTAATGATAGCTGTGATCATTGTATTCCATTATGCATTCAGAAACAGTAGTGGAATTTTGTGTATTAGTCTGAATAACTGAAAGCTGGAAGAGACATTTATGCAGTCCACAAATGCATTATGAAAGTACTTAATCTGAGGCAAACACAATTGTATATGCTTTTATTATGTACTCTTTTAGATTTAGGTATAAATGAGTATCTTACGGAGCATTTTAAGACATTAGACAAAATTGAATGTATTGCCTTAGTTCATCCTAATTTTAAGTAGTGGTGGGTTTTTTTTTTTTTTTTTTTTTTTTAAGAAAAAGTATTGAGGTTTTTTTTTAAAATATTACTGTTTTTTTTTAATAAGAAAACTTTTGCCAGTGAATGCAGGAATTGGCATGAGGTGGTACATCAAGCTACAGCTTCTTTTAGAAAATAGCTATTTTCTGAATGGCAATTTATTTTTTCCCTCTGATTTTGCTTAATGATGTTATTCATAGAGTGATAATTTGTCACAGTGTGGGGCTGTCTGCTCCAGGGGAACTCAGCAGGGACTGGGAGCTGCTGCCTCTCTCAGGTCACTCCTCTGTGAGGCAGCAGCTTGTATGCCTATGGAAACTCGCTAACATCCAACCCCCTCCCCAGAGGAATATCACCCCTCAATTCCTGTTGTGTTGTTTGGTTATTTGCTTTTTATTTCAACACCAGGTAGCATCTCAAAAAATCTCAAAAGAAATAGGAAAAAAACTTCCACACATGCATGTCTCCAGTCAAATATGGATTTCATGAGTGGAGAGAGTGCTTTCTGGATTTTATGAATGCATTAAGTAGTTTTTTTGACACTTCAATGTAAATCTGTCAACAGATAATGAAAGTATTAAGGAAGAGGACATTTCTGTGACCAAGGTGTGTAGAGGTCCACAGGGCTGGGTCACCACAATGTGCCGCTCCAAAAGTCAAAAGGGATTATGTTCATTATTGAACTAAGGAAGTCTGATTTTTTTCCACGAAATATAACAAAGAAACAAATTAATACATACAAAGCTTTCAATACCTTTTGACATGTCTCTTTGATGGCTGCCTCGTGTACCTGGAGGCAGTGACCACATGTATGTGACAACTACTTGATGTTGACACAAATATTACTTGAAGTGTTATGTCCAAACAGATGTCTTCACATCCATGTTTTCACCTCATTTCTCTGATTGTTAACCCTTGGAGCTTTATTTTTAGTGGTTATTATTAAAAAAAAAAAAAAGATGTGAACTATGTTTTCACTATGTTTTATCAGTCCTAGTTATCAGAAGGTTAATAAGGGAAAAATATTTTCCTCTGACATTGTAGAATAAATTGTATGTAGCTCAGTGGTTCATCCTGTAAAGTGGACATTGTAATATGATCATTGATTTTTTTTCCTAATGACTTTGAAGAGCCCACAGACATAATACTTCGTTAGGAGGATGTTCTGGTTTTGAATGGGATAGAGTTAATTTTCTTCTTAGTAGCTGGTAGAGTGCTGTGTTTTAGATTCAGTATGAGAATAATGTTGGTAAAACACTGATACCTTGGTTGTTGTTCAGTAGTGCTTATCCTCAGTCAAGGACTTTTCCCATGCTCTCTCAGTGTGCAGGTGCACGAGAAGCCAGAAGGGAGAAGGGAAGGGACAGCTGAGTTGAACAGGCCAAGGGGATACTCCATACCATAGGACATAATGCTCAGTGTATAAACTGGAGGGAGCTGGCCAGGAGCCACTCATCACTACCCAGGGATGGGTTGAGTGGGTGGTGACAAATCACTGATATTAATATTATTAATATATTTTACTTTGTTTCAGTTATAAAACTGTTCTTACCTCAACCCACAAGTTTTACCTTTTTTTTTTCTGCCTCCCCTCCATGCCCCACCTAGTGGCAGAGCATGAGTCACTCTGGTACTTAGTTGAGGTTAAACCATGACAGAGGAGCTGCAATAAGGTGTGAAATGTAAAACTGAACAGCCCAGTTGGGAGAAGCAAAATTGTTTCTCTGTCGCTTCTGCCTTGCAGGGCCCTTTGGAATTTATCATCTCTGTGTATAATCCTCCTTCTTTTACTCTGTCATCTTTAGCTAATACCTCTGCTTTCCTACTGAAATCTTCAACAACAAAATATTAGTACACAGAAGTGAATAACTGTCTTAGCAATAGGCTTTAATTTTTTTCCTTTTTTTTTAAATTACACTTCAGCATCACTTTTCCTTTGGATTTCCTAGAGGACAGAAAGCTTCTAATTTAGGTGGAAATGGCCTAGACATCCATAGAGAGAGGGACAGGGGAAGTGGATCATAGACAGTTTTTTGAAAGCAAGAACTTAGGAGACATCTTGGACCTATGGATTTGCTTGCAGTTGCTCCACTAAGATGAATGAGAGATGTATAGGTTCAGTGACTTTGAAAATGAGGTTATATAACCTCTGCAGGGGTCCTTGCTTTTGTTCATGCTCTCATCCCCAGTGACAAGCAGAAGCCACAAGTGTCAAAGAGATAGTGGTTTCCTGCCTCCTAATGCTTCCTGTCTTCCATCCTTTCCTATCTTGAAATCTTCCACCCTTTCATGTCTTGAAATCTGGAGTTCACCCATTGCCTTGGACTGGTTTCTTCATGCACAGTGTTGATTATACAGTTACATATAGACAGAAACAAATACATCTTTTGGGGGAGAAGAGTGACAGGAGTGTGAACTATAGCTTTTTCTGTTCAGCACTGAGGTTGTCTATAGTTTTGTCCAATGTAGTGCAATTTTTTGTAAAATTCCAGAGAGCTGTAGTTTTTCCTTATGTTCCTATGTAAAAATCAAAATGCCAAACTAACATTATTTCTAGTACTGAATAGGCCTTTTTTTCCCATTTATTAGTGTATTTGAGGCATTTCTGTAATAATTAATAATTTAGACTCATTTTAGCTTGGTGCTTAAAACCAGTTGTTAATTTCTCTTTATCACAATAATTACTCAAAAGACTGAAAATTTCACAATGAATCTTCAAGCTCATTATAGATCAAGGACGTATGGACGAATGGATGCATTTGTTACTTCTGGAAAATGAAATTCTTATAAAAATTATTTCTGTGGAGTTGTATAAAATTAAATTTAACAGTGGGAGTCCAATAAAGAAGCTTTAATAATTAAAGAAAACACGTGATGAGTTAAAATCTAGAATTGTCTTTTTTTCTGGTACTACTGTAGACCAATTTAGGGAATATGGAGTGAGTCGATCTCCTTTTTCTTCCCTACCAGAATTATTTACTTAAGTTCCAGTCAGTTACATCAATGCAATGTCTCTCCAGGCTTAAAGACAGTGGGGTGGCCTAGAATTGTCTTGGGGTTTAATTTTGCCTTTGGAGTCTTTATTACTGGTGGTGATGTGTGAAAAGGAAAGAGCACAGCTTGGCTTTCAGAAGCCAGGGTAAGTTTGTTTGGCTGATGCTTAGGAACAATAACATGCAAAGCCTTTGTAAACTGGTCACAGACGATGTGCAAATCCCTAGAAAACAATAAAATATACTTAATACATTTTAGAATCTAACCCCAGTTTAACTTGTAGGTACTGCAGAGTTTGTGTTGCAAAGTGATTCTAAAATATTTATTTGCATGCCTTAAGCTAAAAAATTTTATGGTTACGAAGAGCTAGATCATATTAAACAAAGCAACAGGTTCCAAGTACTCCATTGTTCCTCACTGAACTCAGCAGTAGCATCTTGTCCACGAATTGGATCCACAATGAATAATTGGTGACAGGCTTTTTCTAACAAAAGATGAATTAATTTTCCTAAGAAAATTAGCAGTCCTTAAAATAAAGCTGAAGATTTGTTCTGCTGAGGTTGGACCTGTGTATTTTATGTGCACTTAAACAAACTCCATAACTACTGAGAGGACACTGTAGTTGATAGTGATGATAGGCATGATACCGTTAGACCCTCATAAACCCTCTTAAAATGTACCCGAAAAAAGTTGATCTACTGTCCTGAAAACAAAATGCTGAACAACCTTCATTTGTCACCAGTCTTTGAAGAAATATGTTAACTGCACAGTGTCATTAACGTTTGTAAGACAAATATGCTAAACTTAAATTTACCTCCTGATACTGCTTTAAAGATTTAACAGTAGATGTGTCCTATGGAAACCCTGAGCCACGGCAGAAGAATCAGTGCCCTCTTCAAGCTCTGTTGGTTTGTAAAGCCAAATGATTCATTTGACCCTTTCAAATGCCTACTTTAGGAATGGATGAAGCATACCAAAGTCACACTTGTGACTTCTTCATGTTTTGTCCCTAACCCGTGTGAGCTCTGTGAACTGACCGACATCTCCTTTCTGTTTTAGGGGCTTTGTAGTCCACTCATCAGTTTTTGTTTGCTTATCCCTACAGACATTGATCCTTTATTTTTCATTGCTTCCCATCCCAGGTCTCCATTTTTCATCATTTGATGTGATTCCCTGTACATTCCATTCCCCCTTTTCTTCCCCAAGCCTTCTTTCCCTATACTAATATTCCTAGTGTCTCTGTTCTGCTATTCTCACGTCAGCATTTGTCATACCTGTTCCCATGTACCTACCACTTTGGGTCCCCATGGCCAGCCATGCTGAGTCTGCTGTTTTCCTCATTTCCATGGAGGCTGCACTTTCTAATTGTGCCTGAAAATTATCCTCTGCCCTATGGCTCTGAAACCTTCGAGTCCCTCCTTCCTTTTCTTTTAAAACTTATTTTTGCCTCTGAGAGATGTATCATTTAGAGCATCAGCCTACAAAAATCTGCTGGGAAGATGGTTAGAGCCAAGGTGGGAGTAGTTTTGCTGCAAGGTATTAATTTGTTATCAGTTCTGTTCTTTGAGCTGCAGATAATTGGAAAGGTGTTTCTAGCTACTTAGGTAAATAGATGGAAAAGACTTAAAGTTTTTTATTATTTTAAATTTTTTTCCTCTGAAAAATCAATACATTTTTGCCCATTGATTCTGGAATTTGAAACAGGGATCACATGGGATATGTGAAAGTGCATGGACAAAGGAATGCATCAAATTCAACCAGAGGTCTTATAAACATATTTGGTCAGTAAACAAAAATAAACATTCCTGTCTGCCTTCCTCCATTCATGAGTAAGCAAGTGAGTAAAGAAATAGGATGCCATTTTGCTCAGTTCTTATAGGTAATTATGGTTATCCACTGAGGCTTAGTTCTCACAGATGGATTTATGAAGCTTGCTCAGATTATCTTCTCACTTTCCATGACCAGATCTCTCTTTCTTCTTTTTGTTGTCTTTTATCTTGTCATGGTTATATATAGTAAGATTGAAAATCATTTAACATAATTCTCAACATCTACAGTATTTCAGTTAGATGGTCTTTATAGCTGAAGAAAAGAAAGAGGCACTTTTAGGATATGATTCATTTGACCCTTTTCAGATGTCTACTTTAGGAATGGATGAAGCATACCAAAGAAGTACCTCCACTACAAAGAAAACCTAGAGGGACTAGATCAAATGTGAAACTCTCATTGTTTTTGCACTTACTTAAATGAGGAATTTCAACTTAGTGATTGGAATTAATGGAATCCACTTCTTTATGGAGCTCTCTCTATCATCTAAGCCTTAATTTAAGAATATTGTTTTCCCTTTAGTTTGACTGGAAGATACCTTTAAACATACCTAGTCCAACACCACTGCCATGGGCAGGCACATCTTTCACCAGATTGGATTGCTCAAATCCTCATCCAATCTGACCTTGAACACTTTCAGAGATGGGGCTTCCACATTTTCTCTGGACTGCCTGTTTCAGTGTCTCATCACCCTCATTATAAAGAAATTTCTTCCTTACAGCCAATCTAAATCTACACTCTTTTAACCTAAAATCATTGTGTCCTGTCACAACAGGCCTGGGTTAAAAGCTGTTCTCTTTCTTTCTTATAAGCCATCTTTAAATATTGAAAGGCCACAATGAGGTCTCCCTGGAGCTTTCTCTTCTCCAGGCTGAACTCCAGCTCTCTCACTTTTGTCTTCCTAGGAGAGGTGCTCCTGCCCTCCGATCATCTTCATGGCCTTCCTCCGAACTCACTCCATCAAGTTCACCTCCTTCCTATGTTGGGTGCTCCAGCACTGGACACAGCATTCCAGATGGGGTCTCACAAGAGCAAATTAGAGGGGGAGAACCACCTCCCTCAACCTGCTGGTCATGTTTCTTCTTATGCAGCCCAGGAAGCAGTCAGCTTTCTTGTACAATGTTGAACATTATTGTTTGTGTCTTTTCCCACAAATGCACTCTACTTGCAGTGGTAGCACATTATTGTCTAGGGGAAAAATGATAGAAGAAGAATGACAGGATGAAACAGAAGGAGAGTAATAGGAATCCTCTAAAATCCCAAATACGATTTATAATGATATCTTGTAAATAAAATCTAATGCAATTAATCCAAAATAATTTCCAATATGTCTTACTAAAACAAGTACAACTTTAAAAAAAATGGTCTATGATGGTTTCTTTACTTAGATCATGCCTGCCCTTAAAACAATTTGCTGACATAGCTGGGCTAGGAAGGAGTGAGATGTTTTCATCATCCTGACTGACATAAGTATGCTAACAAATCCCTGGATGTAGAAATGTTTCTAAAACAGCAAAAAAAAGCCAATTTGCAAGTACAGCTTATTCTATTCCTGGAACGAAACTCCTTTTGCTGTTGCTCTATCTCCATGGTCAGGATTTACCAATATAAACATATGTTAGGATCTGATTATTAAGAGATGCCTCTGCCTGAATTAAGGTGCAAAGGAGAACATATGCCAAAATCAATAGTACAGATTTTATTTAACAGTAAATGTGAGGTAGAGAGAGATATCAAAATAGGAAGGGGATGCCGAGGGGAGAGAGAAAGAGACGCACAGAGAGAGAGAGAGGGTTTAAGCAAAGATGTCACCACCACGTGGATTCCAATGGAGTCCCATTGGTCCTCCTCTTCTGGTCTTGCTGGTGGGGGTCCCAAGTCGTTCTTATGGAGGTACCACTGTATACGGTTCAAGTCCCAGGTATCCAAGGGGTGGTCACAGAAGTTCCCACAACTTGGGCTGGCATGGGTGTGAGCAGGGATTTCCTTTCTCCCTGTTTCCCATGGTGGGAATTTTTGTCCAGATGCTAACCAAACCTTTACCTCCATTCGCCCTGGAATTGGCTCCTTCCTGCTGTGCTGTCCACACTTATCTAAAGTTCTGTTGTGGTGGCTTATCTTGTGGGGAGAGTGTTTTAAGATGTGTAACTCTGTTTTTTAGGCCCTCACAGTATGGTATAATGCTTTTCCAGCAAACCCTTGGAAAACTAGTGAATGCCTTCTACCTTTCAGAAGAATCAATCCTTATACTCTTGCTTTTGATAACCTTGTGAATCAGCTGCAATGGAAAACCTTTTTCTTAATTGACCAAGTAAAAATATCTCCATGTCATATTTGGAACAAGTTCATTTGACCTTTTGTTGAGGACCTTTTCTGCTATACAGCCAAATTATACTGGTCTCTTGAGTGGTCACTTATCAGATATGTATATTCATTCAATAAAGATATGCTGTCTAGCTGAATGTGTGCCAAAATGTTATGACTTCCTCTCTTCATTTCTGCCAAACAGTATGAAGTTACTTAGTAATATCTGGCATATTGTGTTTTGTCACTGTGTACGACCTGAATGCATCCAGACATATGTTATACAGAGCCTTTATCTCTTCCTTTTCAGTGGGTGGGAGAAAGTCAGTTACTTGTCAAGAAACTGCTGTGTTTAATTCTTGAGGGTATTTAGTTCGAGAATATAGAAGGATTTGCATATTCAAGACATTCTTTTTTGTGATATGTAGGCAATACCTGGTTCCATAATCTTCTGAAAAGTTCACAGACATTATTCCTAGCATTGAGAGAGGAAGGTGCATGCTGCCTTGTGCTCTGGAAAAGAGGTAGGTCTGCATCCCTCACATCAGCACCTTTCCGACATCATTTTGAGTACATCAGCTTTTACTAGTGTCAGAGCACAGCTGGGTTGTTGAGCAATATGGTCTTGTCATCTTAGGGAAAGTAAACCAGTATAAGCAAAGACAGGGTTTTAAATGATCTAAGTCTACAGATCTAAATTCAATTTGTAACTTATCTCATTTTAATAACTTTAAATTGGGATGAGTCTTTTTTGTTGTTGTTGTTCAATTTAAGCAGACAATACGAAACCATAAGAAAAAAAATAGAACCATTCTTAATGACAACATTCATATGAGCCACTATACCTATATGACTTATATGTTATAAATAAAAACCTCTGTGTCCAGACAAGCCCCTTCAGACAAGGAATATTTTATAGCTTACCAAGCCATCCCTCCTCTTCTGAGTGCACCAAAGCTGCGCTGCTGTGCTTGGGGGGATCCTGATTTATACCCTGTGTTAGTATAATGACCATTGGAGATCTGGTTTTACAAGTTTCCTGTGCATGAAGTCGTCTCAATGACTACCTTTGCTCTATCAGTCCAACAAATATCTCTGCCAGTGAAACAATCTCCCTGCTTCTAACTCATTTATGGACTGCCTGTGAAAAACAGAAAGCCTGCTTCCAGCTGCTTGGACACTCTCTTCCACCAGATTACACTGTCTACCCAATTACTCCAGCATGACCATTTTATTGTTCTTTACAGCTATAAAACTGATCCAGGCTAAAGTCAGAGCAAGGGACATAGTTTTGTGTGACAGAAACATGATACTGTTCCAGCTGAACTGAGATTTCCCTAGGATTCAGCACAGCAAAGTCAGTGTAATGAGAGTGCTGCCTAGTAAAAAACAAATAAGATCTCATTCAGTTGTGTCTAATAGATATTTTTATGAGAGGTGTGAGAAAATCTCATCTTCTGCCAAGCCCTTAATGGTGTTTGCTCTTACTACTAAATATATAAAATTCCTTTGGGAGATTTCTAATACATAACCAACATAACATCACATATATTATCCTGGAGATTCCTCATAACTTGCCACCCGTGGTCTTTTACCTTATGTGATATCTCAGAGTTAACTCTTTCAATAGACAGGAGGGTGTGAGGAGAAACAAATTTATTACACTCTTATGTTAGGATATTGATGGCTGTCAAGTGCTGTGTCAATTAGGGCAAAGAGTGCAATCCACACTATTAACTGTTACAAACCATGGTCTGAAGAGAGGAGTTCCTGCATGTATTGAAAGTTTCTTTTGACAATGAAAATGGCAGGACCTAGAGATATGCCAAGCCACTTATGCTGATTCAAATGGAAGGTTTAATTACCTCTAATTTTGTTATACCATAGTGCAGCAAAGGAAGGAAGTATCTGCTGCTTTGCTGTTGGCTAGCAGAGCTGAGGAACTGACCAAAACAAGATAAGTTATTGCAAACAAGGTTCTGTCTGCCACCTGGGGCTATTTAATTAGCCAGAGACTGAACTCTAATGAGAACAAATCACTGTAGGAGAGAGTTTTCTTATTTTTCTTGTTTCTTTCTGAGCAAGGATAAAGTGAAAAGTTAAATGAGGTAAAAGTTCAGCTAAGAGCTTATGATTTTTCCATAATAACAAGAATAATATTTTGCTGTCTTTTTTTTCCTGCTGTCTCTGTGGTGCTGAAACCATTGGACCAGAAGGAAATGAGATGACAGCTGGGTTCTTCCTCATGCAGGGGTGAACAGTTTGCAGCGGTCACTGCTCCACACTTGTCACTGCCCTGCTGAGTGGTGTGGGTGTGAGAAGTCCCTCACCAGCTTTCAGCACAAAGTGAAACAGGCAATTTAAACAGTTTAAACTGCTAGTCCAAAGTAAGATGATTTTATTGCCATTGGATTAGGAATCAATTGTATGAACTGTGCTATTGGCTTGTCAAGGGGAGCAGACTTTTCAGCTTTTGGCCAAAGTTGAAAAATCAGCAAGAAGAAATAGGATGTTTGGGTGGCTCTACAGAGCCCACCAGGTAAGCTTTTTCCCAAGTATGCTTCAAGACTGAGTCGGGGACTAGTTCTGTATCCTTCAGCTAGTGCTTAGTAAACATGACAGATCCAAAATATATGTTAACAGAAGAGTCAGCATGACAGGCAGCCAGTTGCTTTGGGAAGTATTAAACAAGGGCTAATTTAAGCCATGAGTAAACTGATCCACAGTCAGAGGAAGAGGGAGAGCAGTCTCCCACAGCTCGTCTGAGTTAGATTTTTAATCTGAGTCACCAACATAGGCAGTCACTTACCTAGGAATCCCAGTGAATCAGACACTCATTCATACTGCTCTTTTTTTGTGGGAGAAGATTATAGGAGTGGGGCTGAAATGTCTTAGCAGCACAGATCAGACACTGGTTAAGCCTGATTTAGAACTATGCTGGTTCTGAGTTTGTTCTGGCTGCTGTAATTGCTCTTTTTCTTCTGATGGCAATCAAATGTTCACACTGACATTAACATGTCCATGATTATATTACTCGAAAATTGGGACACTCCTCTTATGAAAAAATCCAAATGTGTCACTGAATTATTGCCCTTTACAGCTGTCGTACACATAGAAATGAAATAGTTGGTGATGCTGGTGTTTCTGTATTCCATTCTTTTCATAAAATACTAAAGTATTTAGAAAAAAATGCACATTTGTTCCCCTTCCTGAATTCACCTCTTATTCAGACAGCAGTTCAAATAACCAAAAATAAGAACAAAATCGCTTGTAAAATATGGATAATAATAAATTACATATGTTTCAGCCACTGTCCCAGTATAAATAATTTTATGAAATACAGAGTAGGCACATAGAATGAGCCCCACAGTGAGTAGAAAAACCTACAGGTACTTTAGCTGTATATCCACTCTGTACATCCTAGACACCTAAGTTAGGTAAAAAAGTGAATTTTGGATAATTTCTTTTCTGATACATACCTGCAACTCAGCTCTACAGAAGATCTCTGTGCCTGTGGTAGCGTGACTTCAAAATTGTCTTTGTATAACTTTCATCCTTAAAATCGGATTTCAGTGCCGATGGCCAAGAAGTTTCCCTCTTGGAGGATCGGAAATCATTCAGCTCCTATACGAGTTCAAGAACTTCAGACTTACCTCACTCCTTTGGAGAGAAAAAAGCATTATCGTTTCCTCAACATGATTAACTAAAAAATACATTCTCTCTGAAAAAAGCTAAAAGAGTGATTGGGAGTTGTGCTTCTGGGACTGGTGTACCTGAGCAAGTTTTCCTCATGCCTTGAGAATGATTTGACCCCAAGTGATCAGTTTGGCTTACTTTTCCATTTTAGAACTTTAGTTAGATTAATAAAGTAGACTTGCTGTTAGACAAGGTCTAGACCAGTTACACTGATGGATTGCTTAATTAGATCTTTACAACAAGTAATACATCTGTAATATGGTTGGTTCAATAGATAAAAATCCTGTGAAAGGCCAATTTTTTTTCTTCAATATTTACATTATAAATACATTAGTACCAGTGTTCAGACATGGAAGTTTTCTCCAGCGTTCTGTGCCTGAATTTCAAGTGCAAACATTATTTAGTTATTCTAGTATTTGTCTAACATTTAATTAATTAGAATTTTACATAAGGAACAAACACAAGAAAAGTATTTGCGTGAAACAGGCCACCTTTGTTTTCCTTGTTTCTGTAATTATCAGCCGAGAATCTTTTCAGTCTGGACTGCATGCAGTGTGCTAGTTATTCACTGCTTGAGATTTGAGCTTAGCTCTGACTGAAACCATGAATAAAATTAGCTTAATTTATTTTGATTGTAGTAAGTATTTATCTGTATGACAAGCCTATCAAAGACCTAGGCATAATTTGCAACATTTCCCAAGGTAGCACTTGTAAAACAACAAAGGTGTTGATAGACCCATTTTATGCCTTTTGGCAGGCTTCTGTGAGGAAACTTGCCATGTTGTGTCTACATTATGTTCTTCTCACATCCAGCTAATGGGTTTCCCGCCACTGCAACAGGAGATTTAAGAACTCCTTAAAAATCTCCAGATTTACTCAGAAGTCCAAATTTAAATAGAATATTTAATTGGAAATATGAGAGGTCTATGAAATAAACTTGTTTTGTCTTTTAAATAAACTGTAGAGTAGCAATTTTAAATAAACTAGAGTAACTAATGTACAGACTCCGGTACATTTCTTTTTTCCAAGTTTGTATTTCTTCTTTTTGGCCACTATTAGTATTGTAGTTTCTTATATAATCTTTATTCTTATTGTCATTGTTGACCACTGTATTTTACTACTACAGGGAAATGTCCAGCAGAGCAGTTAAGAAACTAAGCTGCTTTGGACAGACTTTCTAGTCTGTTTTCCAATTTGAATTTGAGCCATAACAAAATTTTTAACAATATCTCAGATTAAAGGAATTCTGCAAACTTGAGACACACGAAAATCATTCCTCTTGAAAACAGAGTAGTTTGCCTTTTGATAGTGTGAGTCAGCACTGCATGTATTGATTCCAAACAACACAGGCATTGGAGATGTACGATGATCCAGTTTTAAAATGCATGTTGTTGATTAGAATAGTAATTTCATCTTGGTGGTAGAATGAACAATACTGGACCACATCCAGGCCCTTAAAACAGTTAATGGCTGCTCTCCTCCAACAGATGGCCACTGTGTTTGTTTTATGGGATGGTTTGGATCCATGCAGCTTTCTGCATCACCATCTTATTGCAACTAGTTGTGCTGCCATCGGAAGAGCCACTTCCACAAGCAGATGACATGATGGTGTAATTTATACAAATAATTATCAGCATGCAGTCAAACCACTGTAATGAAAGGATTAATTTCTAGTGACTTGGAGACAGTGTTGGAGTAAAAGAGGGTAGGTTATTACCCATTGCTCATTCACTGATGGACTAATTTGCTTTGTATTATAATAAATTTGGTAATTGTTGATAGAAAAAAGTGATACATACATGCCTACTTCCATTTATCTTAATGGTACTGCGACATTGGATTGCAGCATGAATGAAAAGCTGATGTGTTTCAATGCCTTGGCAGCTTGCAGTGACCTTCAGGAGAAATGAAATGCTCTGTTGGCTGGGGAAACAATTGAGCTGAAACCAGTCAGGCGCAGTAGACTCGGAGACAGTCTTTCCAAATTAAAAGCTGTTACTAGCAGCTCAAAACAAGGCAAAAAGTCAGCATATAACATCTTGCTGCAAGGTGATTTTATGCTCAGATTAAAGGGAAAGGAAGAAAAAGGCAAAGTTCAGATCTAAAGGAATTCCCATTAACTTGAAAAATTTGGAGATTAGAATGAACATTAGCATCCAAAGGTAGCTGATGTATGAACACACTGTAGAAGCCATAATCTGTTGAAAATCACTGAGATAAATTTAGGCTACTGACCTTTTAGTGCATTAGGGCATGAAATAAATCACTGACTGCAAGGGGTAAATTTGCTACAATCTAAATGCTTTCGAAGTACTTCTAGCTATAGAATTTTGCAGTCAGGAGAACTACATATCTGAAATAACCTTTTAATATTTCAGTTATGCCTGAGTATTCCTGACCCAATTCTGCATTGTTGCATACCCCAAATTTTTATTAATACCAATGAGTATTTCAGAGAAAGAGAAAGTCAGGCTTTAAATCAGTCAGCAGTGTCCTCATATGTTAATGGTTGTTTACATACTGATAGAGTTCAGATTAATCTCTGATAAATTTCCACAGATTTCAGCTACAGTGCTTAGAAATATAGCCAGTATTAAAATTCGCTTCATTGGCTCCCTTTCTGTATCAGATGTGCATTCCTTTGCAGGTGGGTAGCCTGGGGAGGTGAGCCCCTAGTGTGGGAACTAACTAGCTACAGCAGAAAGTTTCAGTCCATGCTTCAAACATAGCAGTGTTTCAGGAACAGATGTTGTAGTCCTGCTTATTGTGCTCTGCTGACAGAGAAGAAGTTTTATTTTTGTCTGTTCTAGCAATACAGTTGTAAGAAGTCACTTGAACTGCAGACAATATTCTCACCTTCTTTCTGTCCATTCCAGAGCCTTCACTTTAACAGTTTTAAAGAGAGAGACTTGACTTTCATTTGGAGGAAAATGTTACATCTTCTTCTGTTCTTCTGCATTTTTCTGACTCTGATGTCACTTAGACATGTTTCTCTTTGCAGAAGAAATAATAATATAATCCACACAGCACACATCCATCTGTAAATGTCAAAGTGAATTCGTCAAGGTGTCAAAGCTTCATTCTTTCCCCTGATAATTGAGTTGGGTAGAGCATTGACTGGGCAAGCATTGGCTTTTTCTGAGGACCTTAGAAACCATTGTTCCCTTGAAAACTCAGAGGAGTTATTCGGGTTCAGCACTTTTCAATATACGATTTTGGAAGAGACAAAGACAAGTGCTGTCTCACTGCAGCATGACATAATGTTGGTTTTATTTTGCTAGGCATCATTACAGTCTCTTTGTAAGGGGAACTGGAAAACTGGAGGGAAAAATAAATTTGCTTTGTCAGCTGAAACTCAAATCTCATTCGCTTCACCAGGTCAGCAGCAGTTCTGTGGCTCCCACCTTGGCTGGGGCAGTGAATAGTTCCTCTTCTCTTCCAACTGACAAAGATTTTAGGAGGAGGGATGATGAGCTTCTAGTAAAACCAATTGATTTGTGTTATTCAGGGAAGGGTCCTGTATATTAAAGATTTCAACAAATAATAGCACTTAGATAATTATCAGATCATTTTCATAGGTTGGGATTTTTCCACTTTAATATCCAAGGGATCTAGCCAGTCATGCCTGATTTGCAGTGTTACACACTTAGTGCATTTCCCCTTCCCTGAAATGACTATTCAAGGCATAAGCTTTTATACTGCTCAGGGGAATACTGCTCCCCAGACAGCTCTCTTGTGAGACTTTCAGGGAACAGCTTGGAGGAAGTAATTTCCTGCACAAATTTCTTAGCAAACCCAGAGAGCTGAAAATTCCAGGTTTCCTTCAGTTCTGAGGTCGTACTAGCATCTAAAGGGACAAGAGAGGTCAGGTGCCGTGAACTGGTTGGTCCTTAAAAATGCATGCATTCATACATACACACATACATACATATATGCATAAAGCTACTCAGATTAACAACAATAAGGGTGATATGAATAGTCACATGTGCCCTGCGATCTGCCCTTAATTTCTGATAATCTTGCTTTCAGTTGAGATGCCATCTTCTACTATGCCTATTGCCATCCAGACCTGTTTAACTTTACACTATGATGACATGCATTATTCCAGTGTCAATTCAGAAAAAAGAAGGAAAAGAAAAAAACCCAAACCATTATATCTCATTTTTTTAATTGACTACTAGTCTGTTTTTGCTTCTCAAATTTAGAAATCTGTTCATGAAGCTCTTATATTTGGCCTTTCTTCAGTGTTTGGCTTACACTTATGTCCACAGAAATGTGGAATCCAAAACCATAATGAACCTGCCCTCTCTGCATATTGCTGGAGTTCAGAGCTCTGTAGAGCTTACTTGGCTCTCTGCATAATGCCTTGTTTGGCAAAGATATCCAGAGAGCATATCCCATTTATACAATGTTCCGAGTTTGGTGAAGTACAGAATGAGAGGATTCAGGAGCATGCTATTATGATTGTTGACCTTGCATGCAGTAATCAAGGCAATGAATAAGTTACAAGAATTGTATGGTACACAGAAATGGCAACACAAAGGAGGAGAGAGAAAGCCAAAATAGAAAGAAGCACTGAAAACCCAAAAGCTTAAGATCATTCTCATTGACAGCAATCACCAGATATGTATATACCTTTTATTTCAAGCTAATGTTTACAGGGCTAAAGAAGAGTTTTTCATCCTAGCTTCCCCTGTTACTGACTTTTTTTTGTTTCCAGTACTCTTCTCATCTTTTATTTTGCTGCTTTATTTTTAATCTTCCTACTCCTTAGCTTATAGGGATATTTTTGAAACTATGTGTAACATAATCCTTTCATGTTTGACTGTCCAACTTGGTAAGCTGTGCATTATCAAAAGTTTCGAGTGGTTTGAGATTACCGGGTGTCGACTTCAGGTGAGTATAACATTACGGGAAAGCAAGGGGTTTATCTGCAATTTTTCAGAAATACGTATATCCTTATCTACCAATGAGTGAGAGACAAAGGAGTGATTGCCTGTTAGAGGGTTATGTGCTAGTCTTACTGGGGAAGATATTTACACTTTTGAAGTCATCATAAACAGGAGGTTTGGTAGTCAATATATTATTTATTGGATAAGCAAATCACTACTAAATATGCAGGGCCTGCAATAGAAAAGAGAAACATCACTCTCTGTGTTATTTAGTTTCTTAACTTAATTGTTAGGCAATTTTACCAGTATTCTTTTTAAAAACACAGGATACAGACAATAAAAGCAGGCCACAAACTGTGACATAGGTCAATACAAGCTGAAAGTCCACTAAAGGTTCAAAGGAATATTTGTCTCAAAAAATTGTATCAAGCATCTATAATTTTTTCTTACATTGAAAATGTCAAAACTATTCACAGCAGCTGGAAGAGCACAACCTGAATAATCAATCAGATTTTTTCTGTATGCCCAGCTTGACGTAACCCTAAAAACCCAAATTTTGTGCCGTCCTGAACATAGGCCTTTTCAAATCGATATCTCGATATGTGCTAGTTTGGATAAAGAAACATTTAGGTGCATAAACTTCTAGGGTTTGAAAATCTTCATGTCAATGTTTCTGCTATGTTAAGAATGTTACAATCTTGAATAATTTTATAAAGAGCAACACCATTAACACAAATGCTGATGCTGTCTTTGTTCTTGCCCACGTACAGTAAGTGAATCACATGAAGTGTGTAGTCCATGCTCCAGGGGGACATTGAATGCTTATAATATGCCTTTAAAATACTTGCTTTATTTATTGATGCAAATGCATTATTTTTATAACAGTGTTTATTAATTTAAATGAAAGTGCTTCCATGTATGCATTGCAAAAGTGTCCTTTTGAAATCACAGCAGAGGCTGCTGCACACTCCATTATTTAAACTTGCTCTACTTTTGCTTTGGGCTCTTTGTTGTCTTCCATGAATTCTTTCCCCATCTATCATCTGTTGTATTCACTTTCTTTTCTGGAGGAGACATATCCATTTGCTCTTACTGACCTGGAAATGAGGACTCAGTAGTGCAAATTCAAAAAGCTCAATTAAAATCAAGGCACTCTGCCTCACTGTGTTGCCTGTATTTTGCTGTTTGATGTAAAGCATGGCTGGGCCCATTTAGCACTGAGAAGGGAAACAGGAGATTCCAGTTTTAATACAAGCCAAGGAATTATGGTGAAACAGTTGGCAGAAGTCAATCTACAAAAACTGGAGGAGCAGAAAGGCTTAATTTAGTCCTTTTGTCACTATTTAAAAAACAGTGGGATTCCAAGAAAAGAACAGCCACCTTCAGCCAAGACCAATCTTTCATTTCAGCAGAAGAGAAAGAGAACAAGAAGATACTGTCTTCTTCTCTCCTGTCAACCAGAACCCTTCCTGAAAACTTCATGAGTCCTTCCTGGAGTCACTCACCACAATGAGCCTTCTTTTCCATGCCGATATTCTTTCTAGTCACTCTTTGCAGCTCAAGTGTGACCTTTGAAGCTCCAGCTCACGACAGCAAAGAGCTATTTTATTTATTTTTAATTTCCAGTTCTTTAAGCTCCGTCTCTGTTTTAGATGCAGTAGTTAAAACCTACATTTCCCTGAATCCAAAATGAGCAGTGGGCAGCATCCAAAAGGGTTCTAAATATGAAAAGAAAATTGAATTCATCATTTAGCTGCACTAATTAAATTTTTTTATTTGTTCAAGTGCCTTCATTGTTTATTTTAATATCAATATTTTATTAGGCATTGAGAAAAGAAACTGCAGTTCTTGGTAAAATGCAAATTCACTTTTGTTGCTTTAAATAAAAATGCAAATTCCTTCTTCCCACTTATCTCTTCAAAAAGAGAACACAGCAAAAAAAAAAGAAAGAAATTCTTCCTACAACCTGCATTTCCTTCTCTGTCCTTGGCCATGCAGGAGAGTTACATAGGCACAAACCAAAAATGTTAATTAAAATGACCTTGGTAAATAGGTGAAAATCTGTCTTTGTTTTCATCTTAGCTGTGTGTTTTATGATACAGCAGGGGCTATATTTATGAATGAAATCACCCTTTCACTGATATAAAGTGATGGACATATGAACACAGACACAGGGGTCAAGGCATAAACTAAATCACTTCACTTTAACTTCATGAAAAAAGAATTCCTATATTAACCCTTGTTTAGGGCAGTGTGGGCACCCACCTCTTCATGAAGCTGCTTCATAACTCTAAAGAGTTTGAAGCTCTTCAGGGAAAGGATGTCATCCCTTGTCAGAAATTAATATATTCATATGCTTGAAGCATAAAGGATATGTCCGTAGCACAGCTACAGAGACAATTTCAGTGCACCATGTAGGCACAGATCTAGGATTAAACTTTATAGACTACTACTAAATTGTATTGGTAATGGCAACATAAACCTTGGGACAGGGTAATTTACCCTACTTGTGTGAAGCATTTAGGCATACTCTGTTTTAATGTCCGTGCAGGTGCCTATCTCAATATAACTCTCAGCTTTGACATATTAGCGAGTGACCGGGTGACAATATGTTACCAGGCATCAGTGGCTCCATGATAACTGTGCATTGTGCATGCTCCATTTCCTCGTGATAAATGGGAGGTATTTGATACGGGTTACCCTCCTTAAGGAGAGTAAGCTTCTTGACATGTACGGAGGATGCTGCTGCAGAGTAAGATAATGTGTAGGAACACCAGAGCAGCTGATTCCCAGGACTGAATTTTTGTGTTAAAGATTTATGTGAGATTTAAATCCAATTTAAGTTAAATCAGTGCAATTCTGCGCTGCAGGTGGAACATTAAGATTACTGCATTAGTACACACTAAAATCTATATTGGAACAATCTATGATTTAAACAGTCACCCTGTGATAGGTATAAGTGGGCATACATTAGTTCTATCCCACCTGGAAAGGGAGTAAGTCACACCAGTCTAACGCCAAATTTACATTACAGGTTTTACTGGCAAATCTATATTATACAAAAGCCTGAGAGTGCACACTCTGGTACACAGAACTGTAGGAGTGAAGGTACCTAAAACCACGTAAAGAAGTCATTAAGCTAAGATCTTAAGATTTTTTCAGCAGTAGTGTACATTCCAAGTTTTTACTCTTCTGGTCATTCTTGATGTAACACCCTCAATCAAAACAGTAAAGGAGACAGAAGTTTTAGTTTAAAAAGTCAGCAAAAAGTATTTTGATAGTATATGTTATTCTATTCAAGGAGCTGGCTTAAGCTGTACCTGAAAAGAAAGCTATTTTATCAGAATGATCTACTTCTGTGCTACAAATGAGTGGCTGGTGTAACTCTATCAGTGCAGCTCTTATCACCAACCCTGCTAAGTGCAGCCAGGCTCTCAAGATAACTTATTTATCATAGGAAGAAGAAAGGTGTTCTGGAGTAAAGTATACTCACTGGAATACAGTTTTGCTGATTTAAATTTCCTTGTCAAGAGAAGTATTTTGCTTGTCATATTCTACCACAAACAACTCTTACATAGGCCCTGACCTGAAAAAACTTTTTACTGTGTAAGTCTTATCAGGTCTTATACCAATATATCGCTTTCACTAAAAAAGTTAAAGTAATAACTGCATGGGCTATGTAAAGTTCTACAGAAAAAAATCTTCTACTAAAAAAATTCTGTGTATGCCAATATTTAGGCTCCAAAATTTTTTTCTTTGTAAGTTGTAACTGTTTGCTTGCTTTTTTTACATAAGCACTTTTCTGATCTGGTCCTTATGGTTAACTTGTGATGCCATATAGATTTGTTTTGTTGGCCTTATTTAAATGGAATAAATAAAGATTTTATTTTCACTGTACCCAAGGTGCTGATCCCCTCTGCTGTATCTTCCTTTGTCTGAGGTCATATCCATGTGCTGCATCCTGAGAATTCCAAATTTATATTCAAATTCTCTGCAACAGAAGTTTCACATAGCTATATTGACAGATAGAGGTATAGTACAGCTAAAACTGTAAAATTAGTTGGGTTTTTAAAGTTTGGTTTGGTTTGGTTTGGTTTGGTTTGTTTCGTGGGGTTTTTTTAATAACATAATCTACAGTCTTAATTTAATTGCAACAGTTGAAGAATATGCTCAAAGCAAAGCTGTCTTTTCAGATATGTTTATTTTGGGATTTTAGCAATTCCCTTTACTATACTGTGTATTTCTTCCTCATTTCTAACCAGAATTTATCAGCTATTGCTTTCAGGATCCTCAGGAATCCTGCCCTTCACTGTTTTTGCCTTAGCTGAGGTATGTCAGACTAAGCTAACAGTGTTATTATTCCACGCAATTTTACTCATTTTTTCTGAAAGATAAGATACTTTAGCTCACATTTATCAAGTTCAAAAGAGAGACATCCTGTGTCTTCACAATGGAACAAAGTGTTGGGACCCTGTAGTTATTGTATTGTGTTGAAAATGGACATCCGACACAAAGATTCCCTGATCTTGACATTGCTAATACATACCTGAAATGTATTTCTAATCAACTTCCTAACATTGAAGAGTTACTGTATTTTCACGTACGTCCCATATCTCAGAAAACCTACATGCCAATAAAAGGATTGGCAATTTGATGCTTATTTTTGAATAATCTGTACAAAATTAGACATGTAGCTGGGGTACTTTTTAGAAAGGAGAACTCCCTAGTAATCATCTTCTTGTCCTACTATAGGTTCAGATGTATGAAAATGCTGTACTTGGCAGCCACCTTTGCTTGAGTATTTAGTCATAGAGATAGGCAGCATTCACATGATGCTAAGAGGATCACAAGAAAAGTAAATTTAATATTTTTTATAGATGCAGGAACTATTTGTACTTTGATATTCTTAAGATCTCTTCATAGATAGCAAACATTTTTTGAACAGCTAGTCTTCATATGAGTTTTCTGTTGAGTAGGCAGCTCTTTTTCCTGGAAGGAAGTATGGAAAATAAGGAAAAATTAGTTCATTGAGAGCTCTCCAGAATCCCCTAGTTCAAGGAGAGAAAATATAGTATGCTTAAAACTTATGTGAGAATTAAATGGTGTCATTTTTAATTGAAGTTCCATAGAATTAGCTGCAGCATACTTTAGACGAGCACAGTTAAATGTAAAGCATAATCCTTAATCTCTTAGGAATGTTTTTAACAGTGCAGAGAGATTAATGGTATCAGTTTCGCTCAGCTATTTTGGTTCAATCAAATGCTTAACTTGTTTTTGGCCATACAAGTAAATTTCATATTAATGACAATGTGGAGACATAAATGCCCTGTAATTATAGGACTCTGTGACATTAGTATTGTAAAAAGCCAAGACGCCACTAATAGAAAGAATTTTGGCAGGCTACATTAGCTGAGAAAAACCCTAATTTTATCTGAAGATGCTGACTGTCTATAAGATCAGCCTTTGGACTCCTCTTAGGCCAGTGTCTCCCAGTTGTGACTGAAAGCAAGTCTGACAATGTAGTGACAGTACAACCTGTTCAAAACAAGGGCAGCTTTTTGTGAATTGCAAAACTGAAGATATTGCATGGAGATCAGTTATAAGATAACTAGATTTTTAGCAAAAGCTGTATATATTTTACAGTTGTTATAAAGGTACACTTAATTTCAAGGAGTCTCTTTATAGAGAGTTCTAGTTATTGTGAGCTGCAAATTGTTGGAATAAACTAGCCAATGCAAATTGTTTCTGATGCTGCAGGCAGTTTTTAATCTACCTGTGTACTCTACTGTAAAGTTCACCTTGTTCAGTGAGTTCGAGGAAGGGGGCAAACCAAATAGTCAAGAGGCTAAAGAAGAGAGTGCTTCCTCATGGGTACAACTACTCTGCTGCATGAAGCACAGAAATTAACTTGTAGATGATTTCAAGTATGCCCTCATGCTCTGAGCCTGAGCAGGCCTTGCTTGTTTCTTCCTGTAAGGAGGCCCTGTCACTGCGCTGATGGTGCTGCTGCTGTCACACAGAATGCACTGGGCAAGGCAGCTGCACCTGACCTTCCTAAAAGCCACAGGATAGTGTCCCACCAATAAATTGGTTTGATTTGGAGGGTACTTAATTTCTCATGTATGCCAGTCAAAGAACCCTGTAGTTCTTCTACAGTAAAAGTCAGTCTCTTAATTTCTAGTTAAGGTTTTGATGTACCACTCTGCACAATGGCCATTGCACACAATGAATCCCCATTCCTGTTCATATCCTAAAATAACTTCAATACTTAAGGTCTAGTCTGTTAGTTGACTTTTCCTTCTTCTTAAAAAAGCTTTTTAGAATGAAGATGATTATTTGTGGAGTCCATGGAAAATACTGTATTATTGGAAATATGTTTTTTTGAATGGAGGAGAGGGATTTAATCAGGATATAGAAGCAGTTTCTTTTGAGATACTGTTCTGACATACAATTTGTCCTGTCATTAAAGTCTGAAGGAGAGAATAGAAGCATATTTATGTCAGTTATTGCACTTTTACAAAAATACCAACTCTGACATTTACACCAGCAGTCGAAGTGTAAAGAAACACGGACATGAAACTATACCCACTGAAAACACCCCTCCTATGGGAGTGGTATTCCAGGAAATGCCAGAATTAAGGTGTTTATGACATCTTCATTCAGTTCCCCAGAGTGTGTATCAGGACACAGGAATCACACAGTCACAGTCTCTATTTCTGTGCACTTTTTCAGGGCACAGAAGAGCATCATATGCAGCTGCATGGTATAGTTCTTTGTCCTCATGGCTCAGTATGCCGTTACTCAGAACTGTGTACAAGCTATTTTTATTTTGAATATAATAGTGTGTTTTTTCTTATGTTTTTCCCTACTTAGGTATTCATTACCTTTTTGCCTGAGTGATTCACAAATATTAATAGTTATTCCTCAAAGTCCTGTAAAATGTGAAGTATGAGTTCCAATTTACAGGTTCAAAATTTATACATGAGGAGATTAAAATTGAAATTGTCCACTGATTTAGGAAGTCCTGTTTGAGATGTTGAAAAACTAGATCTTTTGCAGCATTATACAGCAGCTTGATTAATCAAAACTCAACATTTTTTGCTTCTGCTACTGTCAGAATTTCTGCAAATCTGACACCAGCATAATGTGAGCAAGAAAAAAATGAGCAAAGATTAATCTGATTTAAACAACTCTCAGATATTCACATACAAATTCTGTGACTTAATCATATCTCCAGAGTGGCTTTACCATTAAAATATGTTTTATTCCAGTTCTGGAATCATTTGCCTTATCCCTAAGCACCTTCCATCTTCCATAGGAGGTGAAACAAAAGCGGCTCTCAGTCTTCTCCTCTGCATGTTCCAGAGTAATTCTACAGCAGGTGTGTCACCAGACCAGACAAGGCTCTTATTAAAATAGAAAACAAATAAAATTGGAAGCTAATATGTTGCAACCCTCAAAAACTGATCTTACGGCATCAGATAGACACTTGAGCATAACTCAGCAGACCTGAGACACTTCATATTCCCATCTTACTTGGGGAAATATTTATTTATATATAGATAGTGAGACCACTGTAGCCCTACAGAACTTACAGTTCTACAGCACTCTAGAACATATGGCTATGATCATTATAAATCAACATTACAGGGGAAAGAAGCACAGATTGCCAGGTGATTTCACAGATAACCTTGACAGCCATTCCAGGCTATCCTTCCAGACTTCCGGATGCTATTCCCTAGACCATCTCATCCACTTTCTCTTACTGCAACTTGTTAGTCTCTCTTGTCTTGATATATTCCCTCGTCTGATCGCATTGTGATCTGTCTTTCTCAGATGCTCTCCAACAGCAGTTTCCCTGACCACGTGCCTTTTACCTACCTTTTCACCCATCTAATTTTTCTTTTTCTTATCTCATTGTGTCCTTTCTCTCTTCTTCCTCAGCATCTTAAGATTGAAGATTGTCATGGACACCCCATTCCAACTTCTTTATCCTGTTCCTCTCTTAACTTCTTAGACTGCTGGCCCCACATCTGCTTCATGCTTGGTTTTCCAGCTATTCTTGTTGAATATACCTCTGAGGCCCATTGATGCCCAGTAAATCCTAGTCATTTAATGGATCTAAATCTGAAACCTTCTCCTCATCCTGTCTCCTACCCCTCTAACTGAGCTGTCCTGTTGACATCCTGCTGTTCCATCCTCCCATCATTTGTTCAGGTTCCCTCCTCACCCCCAAACATTCAAACTCTTCCTGCTACACAGCTACTCCTCCATCACCACATGCCCAACCTCTTGCCTACTTGTCACCTGAGCTAGGTGGCTTTCTCCCACCAAGCTGACTGGGATTCCAGCTCATGTCACAGGCTCGGATCAGTGCTTGAAATGACCCACACCACCGTCTAAAGCTGGTTCATGCCAAAAGAGAACAAGAACATCAAGGGAAAAAAAAAAAAAAGAGAAAAGCTAAAAATCTAACCTGCTATGTATGTGAGTATTGATTGTTTTTTCCCATGAAAATATTTGTTTTCATGTGAGAAAAAGTAAAAGACACATCTTTGGCACTAAGTTCATATCTGTACAATATTTGGGGTCCTTGCTCCCAAAATACTGGGGACTCTAAAATACAAAAAAACTTATTTTTCCCCACAGGCATTCATTATTTGTTTTTTTTCTATTTGTTTGTTTAGTGTTTATTTTAGCATTGGTGTTTCCCAAGTCTCTTTCTTTCAAAGAGCTGGAACTTACCAAAATGTTTCATTCTGAGACAGATAGTTTGGATGAATGCTCTAAGCCCCTATTATTCAAATCTGGGGAGGTTACAAACAACAGAAATTAAGATTTTCAACGGAAAGTATTAGGCAATGTTACATTTTCTGATATTGAAGCAAATTTCAGACTATGACCTGATTAATAGCTGTAGAGTTAATAAGTATGCAGAAGACATAAAAAGAATCGATCAGCTCTCTATGGAATCTTTTGAATGGCTTAGTAGCTTTGGCACAAATTTATAATATGCTGCTCTTTTTAAAATGCTTTACACACAAGAGAAGACTGGAGAAATAATCCTGTTCCACTTATAATGTTTTTTATTTTCTTTCTCNTCTTTTATTTCTTTTTTTTTTCCTCCCTTTGGCATCTAACACCTGAAGAGTAGCATTCATGCTTTTTGTCTTTATGAATCTGCTTCCTTTTGGCTTTCAATCTTTCAGTCTCTAACTTAGTACAAACTGTTTCAGTAAACAAGAATATGATACTGCAAGTGAAAGTCTGAACTTTTAGGTAAGATATGAGCAATATGGAAAATAGAGCAAGAGGAAGCTTGGACAGTTCTAAAATCTGGAGATAGTTTATTTTTCATCACCTAATTTATCAATAATATTAAAGTTATTTTTGTGTTTATGTTCTTACTATCTAAAAGGATATGAAATTACATCCATCATTTAAATGGAAAAAGTCTAAACTTAAATAGTTGGCTGATTTGACATTCATATATGACTCCTAAACACCTAGCACTCCTGAAACTTTGTTTTAAGAATTCAATGCAGCCTCAAGTGACCAGACCAGTTTTACCAGTTTTACTTGTTTGATAATCATAGAATGATAGAGTAGTATTTCAAGCTGGAAGGGATCCTGCTAGGATCATGGAGTCCAACTAACTGCTCCTCAAAGGACTGCTTAAAACTAAACCATATGAGTAACAGCATCCTGAAGATGCTCCTTGGACTCTGACTGGCTAGTGCCATGACTTCCCTGCGGAGCTTGTTCCAGTGACTGACCAGCCTCTCAGTGAAAAACCTTTTTCTCATGTCCAATCTGAACGTCCCCTGATGCACCATCATTCTATTTCCACGTATAAATAAGTTCTGTTAAAAAAAAAATAAATATTTGATGAAGATTTGGTCTCTAGGGAAAAAAAAATAACTGGAAAAGGATTAACTTTTCAAACAAGGCATTCCCATCTGCTTGATAAACTCCTATATGACAGCAGTGAAAGGTGGAGTGTACATCCAAATTAGCTCAAACCTCACCAGATGAAACATTGAAATGGCTGACTCTCCTGTCCTATGGTGTTCATTTTGGGTATTTCAAATATGGATATCTGTGAGTCTCCAAAGCACCTTGATTTTTCAAGAGCTGCCTGTCTCCACTTTGAGCCTGTAATTCAGCTCCAAGCCACCTGGAATGAGCACCCAGCATCACACCTAACAATTGCAGTGCGCTCAGCCCTGTAAAGCTGCTGTTTGACAGCCTATAGCAAATTGCCTGCTTAGTTACAACGAGTTTCCGCAATTCAATACTACTGACGTTGACATAAGAAAAGTACACATAAATGTGGATATTTAAGTTTAAAATGTTTTAGACCCTTTTGGTTTAAGATTAAGTAGCTCTTGCTCAATGGCTTTATTATCCCTTTGGTAAAAGGAGTCTTCATGAAGGTACAGAATCCATAAAAAGATGCAAAAAGATGCAACATTCTAACACATTTTTGCTACTTCCAACAAAACTACATTAAAAAACCTTTTTTTCTTAATTTTGAAGATATACTGGGAATATAGATATAACCAGACATTGACAACATTTCAGAACAATCCACCAACTGGTAGAAAACAAAGCTATAGTACCCAAGCTCCCAAGCTCAGATAAGCTGTGCACATCCTGACAGGCTCATGTCTAATCTGTTCTTAGAAACCTTCACCAAAGAAGTCTACACAACCTCCCTAAGCGGTCTAATCTGCTGCCTGTCCACACCATTCACAAGTCTAAACTAATGCCTGAATTAAGTCTGTAGTTTCTTCATGCTCCTATTCTGTCAGGAGCATACCACGTGTAAGATGTCTCACTCCCTCCCTCCCTCCCCACAAGTGGCCATGCATTCCTGCCTCCCTTTGAGCCCTGACATTTATTTATGCCAATTCTGCAGTTTTTTGCCCTGACTATAAATCAGACTGATGAAATGGCATGTTTTTATTTAAAGACTAGACTTTTTTTTAGTGCTTCATTTTGCAAGTCCAGTTTAGAGGTCAGCCATGTGAAGAGCTAAATCAGCATAACTGAGAGGAGACAAATCTCCTAGGGGGAACTAGAATGAATGGCTAAATGTAGAGAAGACGAATCATGTTTGGGCTGTTAAAATTGGCAGAGTTAACATTAAACCACAGTGTGCAGGTCATCATCACAGGATCAGCTCCGTACTTGCTTTCCTGTTCCCAGTGGGTTCCTGATCAGAAGTTGAATTTAAAATAGCAAGTAGTCAGTAGGTCATATTATGATGGATGAAAGATGGCAGAAAGATGATGGAGCTGAACCAATGTAACCGCATGGATATCACGAAAGGTGTGGTTCCCAAACTATCTGCTTGCTCTGTTTTCCCTCTCTTTTGTCCAGCATCAGTTACTCCTTGCCCCCTTTGCCACTTGTCTTGCCCCCTCCCTTGGATGAGTTCTGGTGTGTCTCCAGCTTCCTGGTGCTTCTACTATGCTCAGTAACCTGGCAAAAATGCACTTGCCCTTTTTTGCTGGGACAGTGGGCTGCCCTGGTTCAGGAAACTGACAGATGAGCAGCTGAGTCTGTGCCATAGGTGGAGGCAGGAGCAGGAAATTGCACTGTCACTGTGTGTAGCTGTCCCATCAGAGGGGTTTTAAAGTCCCTTACACCATAGGAAATATCAAGATGTTATTCTTTCTTATGCTAAATAAAGCGTGTGCCAAGGATGGTGTCTTATCTGCATGGCTTTTCACAAGCAAAACCTCAGGATTTGTAAAGCTGTGACTGCTGGGGTTGCAGCATAATTCAGCCATGCTCCATTCTCATTTGTTTGACTAGACCCATTGAATTCAAGTAAACTCAGCACAGTTAATAAGTACTCACACTGGAAAAAAAAGGACTCTAGAAAGGGTCATTATTTTAATCAATAGAATGAACTTCATTTTCCTTAAGTCTAACAGAAACAAACTGACTGCAAAACAGGCAAAAACACAAAACAGCCCAAGAAAAAAACAGAACATAGGACATATATAGCAGTGTTTGAAAAAATATATGGGGCAAATCTTGCCTTATTTCTTTTCCTGAAGGCAGTGACAGATTTAAGTTTGAGCCCAAGTCTGTCCCTGAGGTAAAGGTCAGCATCTCCTCGCACTCCATTTGCGGTCTTGGTGGGTGGGTGGCCTCCCTCATCCTGTTAGACCTGTTTGGAGAGAGGAGAAGCAACACAAGTCATCAGGAGAGGACAAGTGTCGAGAAGAAAACCTCACTCAGAGTGTTACTAAAGCATCTTCCTGTAAGAATGCCTTAGCAGAGTAGATCTGGACTTTGATGCTGGAGCTTTTTTACAGTTTGTTGTGCTAAAAATAGGAGTAATTTGCAGAGACCAACTCTGGAAATCCTCCTTTCCCCTCAATTCCATTTTTTAGTGGAATATTGACCTTCTTTTCTTCACTATTTCTCTAAAGTTTTTTCATATATTCTTAAACATCTGGATCCATAACCTCTGTCCAGGTGTTTAGACTACTTAATTTTAATCAAAAAAAACCAAATACATATACCAGAGGACACATATAACTTCATGTCAGATATAATCTTGTCTGAATGATTAATGAAGTGCTCTTTTCTTCTTACTATTTAGCTTTATGTTGGCAGCCTCAACAGCAAAAGGTTATGATCATTATTTATGTGGCTGATATTTCACATTTGTTTTCAAGCTCAGGAAAAGTGGATTGTACATTTGAAAACCAATATCTAGCCATAGTCACTGATTTACTATTTCCCCCTTTTGAAGTTTTTGTTAAAATTAGATTGGTATTACAGTTTGCTCATCCTGCAGAGTTATTGCCTTCTTTAAGACTGATTATACATACAATAAGATTAAAAATAATGTATTCCTGGTTAAAATATTGATAGTGTAGACATTTTTGCTGAATTTACAAAAAGGAATCTGTACTTACACTGTATTTTTCTATGGCAGTATTGCATTGTGTAGTAAGAAAAAAAAATCAGTTTCAAATCCAGTTGTATATTCTATCGTATTATTTCTGGTAGGATTTATACTGGAACAAACACAATTTTTATGTAGTGAATTTAACGTCCCCCTGTCAGCTTATAACTTTCAGAAACAAAGTCCACTTCTGCTTAGGATTGTCATATTGTTCTGACTAAATTCAAAGTTTGAACTTTACCCTTAAAGCAACAAATTGTTCCATTGACTTTATTATTATTATTATTATGTCCTAAAACATTAATAATGCAAGAACATTCCTTCTAAAATATGGTTTTGTTTATAATGACTGTTCATAAATTTTTAAGATTTGTCCCTCAATGCAAGTGTTCGTCATTGTCTCTTTTTCAAGCTACTCTTCATTGTATATTTGAAGAGAAATGTTACTTTCAGTGTTACAGAATAGTAAGACCCCGTCTTCCTAGTTGCTGCTACAGGGCTGCTGAAACAAGTACAGAAGTCAACTGTGGTCACTGTGATTGCTTGCTAATAAAAGTGGATTCCTAGTAAATCTGTACAACCAAAGAGTACTGATATATTGTCTCTAATCTAACATTTTATACTTTAAAACACCAATCATGTGACAATATGAATTTACTTAGATATTGAACAGATATACAACATACACACTTTCTTAGTTAAGTAGGTTTTCTGAAGTCTGAGTGTGTATCAGTATATAAAAGGCTGGCTAAAATACTTTTTTCTATATTTTGCTGTCTAATCTGATTGGGTTCTTCTTAATGCAGGACCAGATTTATGCAAAGTTCAAGGCAACACCTACAGTTTGTAGAGGGCCTTTAGAATTATACTCTACTCCTTTAATATTTTTTTCTTATCTGTTGCTAGAAGAAATCTCTGAACCTTCCTTTTTAAGTCTGATCAACTGCTAATTATTCTGAGCCTACAAAAAGAACAATAACAAAGTATTTGTCATTTCCAGCCCCCAGCATGGTATACAGCAGTTATTGTTTTGGGTACAGTGAACACTTTTATAAGCTGATTCATGCAGTGTTTAGCCTATCTTTTTAGACTGCTCTTCTGAATGTCAATTAGAGTGAATCAGAAAATGTAATAGCAATAGTTAAGTACAAGAAAGGATTTATACATATTATATATATATATCTTATGTCAACATGTCATTGCACATGTATGAAAGAGAGAAGAGAACGAAGGTTAAAGAGAAACATGATTTGCAATTGCCAATGAATTTTAGTAAGAAATAAGAGTAAACTAGAAAGCTGCACCACCACTGAGAGCCTTCAATAATTTATGTTCTCATGAAGAATGACAAGAAGTGTGCTGTTTATAATTTTAACAGAAGTTGATCTTTGCTATTTTTAACTAAAAACCAAAAGGATTTCTGAACAGAAAAAATAAAGTACTGAGAGCAGAGGACATAGAAACAAGATTGAAAACTGGCAAAAATAACAGTCGACTTCATATTACTTATTCCATTTTAGTTTAATACTCCTTGTAGTAGCACAGAGAAAAGTTGCTACTTACAAGAGTCCATTTTGCATTACCCTGACAAAATCTGCAATGAGTCTCTCCTATGCTGGATGAGAGAAGAAGATCTTTCTGAGATTAAGAGTCTGTCTTCAAGAAGTTCTTGGTCTGTTTCTTCTGTATTTAACTCAGGGATGTGGCCTTTTCCTAGTGTCAATCACTACACTGCACACAGTTGTTGAGAAAGGCATAGCAGAGTCCACTGCTCCCTTTACCAGCAGTGGGGCTGGGACAAGATTCTGATGAAAAGCACCCTATAACTCGTCAGACACTCTCTCTGATATCTGGATTTTCAAAGCTGTCTCAAGATAAAGACCCATGTAGAGAAAGATACAATTTTTTACGGGCAAAGGTTTTAATTTGAATCAAATGCATGTTTGAATTTACTCATTCAAACTTCTTGGTGCACTGGGTCTTTATAAGTATTTTACAATATAGATTAAATAATAAAAGCCCTTCACAACAATCTGAAAATTAAAAGTACGTATAAGAATTTCTACATAATTAAGAAATCTTAGAGTCTTTTCCAGTTCTGATAATTAGTAATACCGACTCCAGATTTTCACACATAACTCAATATTTAATTGTCTTAAAATGTCGGGTGATACAACAAGTCTCACAGGTATGCTGTATCTAACATCACAAATGTACTGAGGAGCCAGGTTCTGAATTCAGTATTTCTCCTTCAAACCAAGTCAAGACTTCAGAATTTGGTCTATGCTTTACATAAAATGCCATCTTTACAGTGATATTTATTGCTGACATCTTATTAGGGATGGATAAATCACATTAAAAACACCAAAACTTTGCAACTTTTTCTGGGAATTCTCATCATAATTTATGATGACCATACTGCATGTGCTAGTTTTAGAATGTGCATATATTTTGGCATTTGAAACAATCAATACTAATCCCAGTAACACTAATTATTTTTTTATTGATGATCTGATGACTACTCAGTTGACTTTGGATCTTCCGATAAAGTGTATTGTTGGGATTATCTCAGAGTTCAGAATGCTGTGAGAATGTCGAACAAATACAAATATAATCAAATTTAAAGGTCATAAAATGATGTAAAAGTGGCTGAAATGGTTGCCTAGTGTGTAAAAATATGAGAGCATTCTGACCGCGGAGTATATTAAAATAAAACTACAAGTAGTTGCACTTTATCTTATCTCAGAAATCAAATATTGCAGCAGGGCAGAAAACTAAAATGTTTTCTGAGAAAAGTTAACTAATGGAAATAACCTGTAAGGAAAAGTGACAAGCTTTCACATTAAGAGGCATAAAAACCTAGACCTGTTCAAAATATGTGAAAGCCAATATATAGTCTAACAATATGTAGTCTCAGGGGACTTCAGTTTGCCTTATCTGAGATGAAGTCCCAAGAGCAGTGGGGCAGGGAAGAAAAAGACAAAAGGAACATTTTTACAAAGCTTGTGAAAAGAGGCGTACAGGTTAAAGGACAGAGAGGCCTGAGGAACGGAAGTCCAAAGGTAAGAACAAAACGCTAGAAGGAAAAATTTAATGAGAATGCATTCATAAGAGGATCATGAAGGATGATAATAGTTCAGTCTACTGAAAACCAAACATACACAAATATATACTATGGCAGATAATACAGGAATAAAGAAAAGGAGCTAGAAGGCACATTAAAAGAACAAAATATGATGCCATTGGTGTAAGAGAGGCATACCAATTACCCCTTTTAATTCAAATTGCATAAATATTACAATAAAAGATTCATTTGTCCAAGGACAGACAATGGAACAAGGGATATACATTCCTTGTCTAGTACATCACATATTGACTTAAGACTTAGATCCCTAGAATACTGTAGACCCAATACAGACCAGATGAATACAACTTTTTGAGAGTATTTTTCATAAGCATGTGGCAGAATTACCCACTGGTAGTTGAGGGTTTTGACTGTGGATAGAGAGTGCTGCAGGGATACGATGTCCAGCAGTTTCTAAGAATGTGTCTGTAAGAATGTGTCTGTGAGAAGACTTCAGTACAAAACTTCAGGAAAATATTTGAGAGAGACATTTTTCTGGACTAATTCCAGCCAACAGGAAACTATTCACTGGTACTATGAGGGCTGAAGACAACATGAATGAGAATGACAGCGAATTGACAGAGTTCACAGCTTTTCAGAAAAGAGCCCGGAGAGCAGAATAACAAACAACAAATGAGCAGGCAGTGAGCAAACACTGAGATTTGAGAAGTAAGCTTAAGGGGGAAGGAGGTAGGCAGAACAGGCTGTTTTCAACAAGTAATTTTAAAAGTACAGTTTCAAATTGTTCCACTCTTATGGAAATAGAGAAAGGGACCAATACGGCTAAATCCAAGGCTATTTATTGACTGCCATATAAGCAGAAAAAATAAGGAAAGAGAAAAATAGATTGGATTGCCACCAACAATGTGCAGGAATAAAACAAAGACCACAGAGATACTGTACACAGAGCTACAGCTAGGAGGAACGTGAAAGCTACTCTTTCTCAGAAAAAAAAAGAGTTATTCAGTGTGTTTGAAATACGGGTGACGAGCAGAAGCTGAACTTAAAAAGGAGAGAGAATTTACAAGTAGATAATTCTTGGAAGGCCAAAGAGTGTAATATTGTCGCAAATATATTGACTAATATGATGCCAGTCTGATAATAGAAAGATGAGCAGAAATCAGCACACTTTTCTGAAGAAGAGGCTTTATTTAATTTTGTTCTTGCAGAGCAGTGGGGAAATGCTTTAGTGAAGTTTATGACATGATCTCACATGATGTTTTAAAAAATGAGGTTTTTCCTGTAAATTCATAATAAAGTTACAATAAAAATATAAGCACACTTAGATATTTGTGTTTGCTTTTGATTGAAAGATATAGAATAAATACTTTGCAAATGTAATATTAAGAAAAAAAGAATTATTTCTAAATTCATGTCAGAGTTTAAAAAATCCATATAAAATTCGTTTGAGTATTATTTACATAATTTTAAATGTCCAATTTAAATTGAGGGCATAGAACAAATGTTCATTTGCTTTGTCACATATATACTGATGCCTTTGAATGTGTAACTGAAGTGAACTGCATTCCTCCAAAACACCTGGATTAGAACTGGAAACTTCTGTCTTCTTTAATCAAGCTGATCCCATCAAACAAGCTAGACATACTTTGAATTGGATGTATTGGTGTGAATTTTTTTAGTGCTTGTGTATATTTGCTAAGCATTACTGGGACAGAGTAATCCCAAATATTGAATTCTTTTTTCTTTGGAACAGCTGCAACATCACTTCTCCTGTCCAGTATCAAAGATATCTGCTTCCATATGGGACTTGTCCAAAAGAATGTAGTTCCAAACTCAGGTGGCCTGTAATATGTTTCACAGGAAAGTCACTCAATCTCCTTTTTTTTGTGAATCAGATTCACATCCCATTCTCCAGAGGGGAGATGCAAGTAGTTTAAATCAAGGTTTTTCAGACTTTAGATCCATATTGCACCATGTAATTGATTTGTTTTAGATGCACTCAAAGTCCAGTGGCATCAAAACCTGACAAAGTTCCCCCACTCCTTTCTTTCAGCCTGCTCTCTAAAGTCGTTTCTATAATATCTTGATACCTCTGATGACATAAAGTACAAGTCAGAATAAATTGAGCCAATGTATTGGTGGCAGCAGAAACTTCTTTCATCATCTGAAAGATAACTCTGGGATGATTCATTGGAGGTACACTTTTTTTAAAATTTTCCTTTTACTTTACAAACATTGTTCTTAGGTAAAAGAAGCAAGGAAACAAAACTGTAATGCTTTTTTTTTATGTATTTGTAAATTGTATACTCATTAGCAATCTGTACTTATTCTACCACTACCTGCTCATCAAACTCATAGCAAACATTGAAATTAATCATGAAATTAAATGAAAATGTTAAAATTCACAGGGGCATGTGAAAGACAGATTGTTCTGTGTCGTGGTTATATCACAAGGACTAACAGTGAAAAATGGAGCAGAAAAGTAAGGTAAATCCCATGAGGAAATATCTGACTTTCCTGTTCATCCTGTTCACTTGTTAGAACTTATTTAATTTGCTATGTACAAATGAGATTTAAATTATATTACCTGTAGTCTAAAACAATAAGCATTTATTTTAGTTTGCAAAAGGGTAAACCATATTTTGCTGTCTGCTTAGCACTGTGTTATCTCATTTTTTGGCAAGTATTGACTAAAGGAAGAATTCTGTCTTCTTCCATTCTTCTACAACATTCTTCTCCTCTGACAGGAACACAGATAAAAGAATATTAAACTTTAAATCTTTTATTTAAAATCCACTATGTGGTTGAAATGCAGTCTGTTGGTCAGAGCATACATTTCAGCTTTCTAGTTGTATCTGGAAAATTACCCACTGATTTGTTTGGCAATTTAGTTTCTACAAGATACCTACAATTACATAAACAGAGTCTTTTTTGCAACTGTTGGTATTTTGGATTCATAGTATATTCACAGAAATTATCTGGGCATGTTTCACTTCTACATGGGATACAAAGCAATACAACAGTTATGAACAAGGAGTCACTCATTCGGAAGCAAATTACACTTTTCTTCCTGTGAAAGAGAGTAGAGTAAATGGTGCATTGCAGAGATTGTTGTAGGTCCTTAATTTCTGCTAAGACTATGAACAGCAGTTGGTGCTCTCCATGAAGAGTGATCTCTATTACTCTGATCAATCTTTTTGTTTCTTATCACTGAAAGAATGGAAATCCAAAGCTTTTAAGTATTCTGGTCTTTGTAAAGTTGTGTAATTGTAATTACATCTAGCCACATGACCTCCCCACACCATAGGAAGAGTTTTAACCTATTGGTATTTAAATGCAAATAGATTATCCAGTCACATTTAGCAGGAAAAGCAATGCTCAAAGTTCTCAACATTAAATAATTGGCAGTTTTCAACTATACCTGGGTGTGACTTGAAATAAATTCTGTTGGATTCTACACTCCAAGGGCCGTATTTGCTAATATGTTAGTTTTGTGGGTAAATTGAATTTTTGGTGTTGTGAGATCTGTTGGAAAAGTGAAAATCTCACAGCTTAGAAAGGCATCAAACCAGACAATACTGAGTAAGGCATAAATTAAGGGGTCAAATATTACTGGTCTAATATATGGTGCTGGTCTATATATCAGTCTCCAACAGGAGAAAGCAGTCCCTTATTTCATCTGAAGTTATGCTTAAAGCAGCTTGGAAAACACTAAAAAGAGAAGTTTTGCATTTTAAAATGTTATTGGAAACAGCCTATTACTAGAACATGTGCTTACTACTAAAACTTCCCAAACTGTAAAATAGAATTAACCAAACCAAACAAACAAAACACAAACAAACAAACAAAAGCTAAATAAAGGGGAGGAAAAGTAAGCAACAAAACACCAAAGTCATTGACCTTGCACTAGAGAATCTCAATATCTACACATTTTACTGAGGGGTCAGAAATCCCAAGTATTATGAAGCCTAGAGTGCCATAGATAAGTGTGTTCAGCCTAGTCAGTTTCTGTTTCCATAGCTTTCCCTTCTGCTGTTTTAGAGAACACCATGCTTGGAGTGTTTATAAACAGCAACACTAATTACTAATTTGAAGTTAAAGAACAGATCTCCCCAGTATATTTAATCTTTGGCTGAAGCTTGGAACATCTCAAAAATGACCTTACAAACCCATGCCCTACCCTAGAGACTATGTAGTATGCATCTGTGCAAACCTTTAACAAGGTTTCAGAGTCAGGAGACTAGGGGCTATGGAGACTGAATCAAATTTCTGTGTATTCTCCCTGAGGTCAGTGACAAATCAGCAGCTGTTTGTTTCCATCAATATCGTCCATCTGCCGCCGATGCAAAAAAAAAGACAGGTTTGAATTCTCGTGACTCAGCTCAGGCGAGACAGTGGGGTGGGTGGGTGACTGGGTTTACAGATTTTAGACCAGGTGTGTTGTTGTCAGATAAGCAGAAAGCAAAATGCTGATGCTTAATTGCTGTGTACTCGCATTAAGAGAGGGATCACACAATAAAACCAGGAACAAAAGGCTTAAAAGGTAAGTAATTCCGTTTAAAATTTTTATATAATACAGCAACATTGTTCTGAGATTAGAAAGTTTGTAAAATAGGCTAGATTTGTGCTTTCTTATGAAAGCTTTCTTTTTGCTACTGCAGCACCTAATTTTTATACAATTTTCTGCAATGTGGTTGTATTTCTAAAAGGTGTCCAGGTAAAGACTAATGCAGTAAAAATTTTCACAGGTCATGGTAATGAGATTCATTGATATCTCCTCTTTCTTCCGTGGGAAGTGAAACAGTGGGAGCTTCATCTGGAGAAAGGTGTCCAGTTTGGGGCCCCAAATACATGAAAGGTGTTGACATTGTAGAGCAAGTCCAGAGGATGGCCACCAAAATGATAAAAGGGATGAAGCACACAAGGTGTATGGAAAGGCTGATGGAAGGAAAGATGGAGCCAGGCTCCTCTGACAGGTTATAGTTGTAGTCTTCCAATTCTCAAGGCCCACCTCCAACTTAATAATTTATGTGGATGTAAAGAGTAGTCTGTTGGAGTCAAAGTACTTTACTTTCCCTTCTTTTCCCAGTCCTTTGAGCAGCTACGGGTTGGGAGCTGTCAGGAGGGGTGCTTGTTCCCTGAGACTCCTGTGTAACAGTGACCTTTATGCATGGAGAGCCCAAAGTGATTCTACTAATACTAAAATACTTCAGCAAAGGAAATAATGTCATAGACAGTCTTCTGGTGATATTTATCATAGCTCAGATGGCTGGGACACCTTAGAAAGATGATACGCACAATGCCTTTCTTAAATATACCATTTCACTTTACAAATATCTCAGTGCAAAGGTTTGTTTTCTAGAAACAACTACTTCTGTAAGGCCAGTCTAAAGCCTCTTGAAACAGATGGCTTCAAAGACTTGAAATGAGAAGTTCAATGAACTCCAGGTTATGAATTTCACCCTGCTTTCCACTGTTGACTAACATTTGGTCTACCTGCAGGCGTACAAGCCATAGCTTTGTAAGGGCTTGTGTGTAAACCAGAGGCGTGTCTGACTTGACTAGATCACTCTCATTGTCATTTAGAACCTAACAGAGTTTAAAGATTTATAAAGAAAGATCCTTTTTTGAGTAATTAAGTATTTGAAAAATTTAGAAGGCAATTGCATATGTCATCTCCACATTGAACAGATTGGCTTGCTAAAAAATTTTCTATGTCTGCCATAAATTATGTCTTTGATCACATTTCCACAGTTTTAAAAACTACATAATTTTGTGGGGTAAAAAAACCAAAACTGAATAGTGAGTCCAAGACTGAGCAGTTCTAAATACAAATAATGATGAGATATAACTCAGTTTTAACCGACTCAAGTCCTAGATCTACTCCCAGTTGATAGAGAAAAAGACAGTTTGCCTGGATCCAAATAATAAGGACATTATAAGTTCAAATGCATCTCTTAAATTAACAGCCAGTGTATTTTTTGAACTGTTGTAATTGTGTGTTCACAATAGGATTTGTCCCATAATATTCAGGAAATGGCATTCATAACTTGCTTTGGCTTCAAAATGATCTCACAAATACGTGATTTCACACAGTCTGTGTTTTGGCAGCCTTGTCTCAAGGTGACAAAGGCACAGATAACAGAAGCAGCACTCCCATCTGAAAGAAATGTTTTTATCTCACCATAGAGAGGTGGAAGAACTCAGTGTTACTTAGATGCTAAATGAACACTTAAGAGCAATGAAAAAAAATCTTTTTAATTAATTAGCCTTATGTGGCACGTACAGGTGTGGTGCAATCTGTATTTCCAATTTGTTTCTTTATTAATATCAGTGCTGATCCAAGTTCCAGGGCCTGTCCAAGTATCCTGCGCATATTACTGACAATACATTTCCTTTTCTCCATCCCTTTGAGAAACCTCATGACCCATATGGTGGATAAGAAAGCAATTTATTGCACAATTAATAATCCATGGTTGTTTTAATGTCTAACCTTCCACATTCTTTAAAACATACTTCTATCTCAAGGGCATTTCAACACCCATCTTTTTTTTAACATTCACAATAACAGCTAAAACAGCAGCTAAGCAAACTCAGTAATAGACATCTTTTCACCTTTTCTTTGAAGCAACAGCCCCTCCACAAGCTGAAAGTCTGACTAGAGGGCAACCTGGAACCTGGGAAGTTATTTACTAAGCCATATCTAACGAACCTGGAAGGGGCATCCTAAAATTCAGTCCCTGACACTTAAAAGCTTGGCCCTGGGCTGTATCTGAGGATGGTCAGCAATGTGCTACTTGCGTCAGCTGTGTGCTGTTGCAGCAATGGAGCTGAACTACAGGCTGAACTGTATTACCAAGTTATTTGCAGTCATTCAGGTAAAGTGACCGTGTCCCTCATATTGGTGCTTGTGAGGCTTCATCTGGAGAAAGGTGTCCAGTTTGGCACCCCCAGTACATGAAAGATGTTGTCATGGTAGAGCAAGTCCAGAGGATGGTCACCAAAATAATAAAGGGGGTGAAGCACATGAGGTGTATGGAAAGGCCGATGGAAGGAAACGTGGAGCCAGGCTCCTCTTGTAGGTGCAAAACAAAAGGGCATGAGTTATAATAATTGATATTTCAGTTAAATACTGTGAAAACAATTTTTTGATCCTTTCACAGTATCAAGGGTCAAACCCGTTGAGAGACTGCCCAGGGAAGCTGGGAGATGATTCTTCTCTGGTGATATTTAAAACTTGACACCATATTACCCTCAGTAACATGTTCTAAATTCAAAGTAAGATCTAAATCTAACAGTGGCCCTGCTTTGAGCAGGAAGTCGAACCAGGTGACCTCCATAGGTCTTTTTAAATCTAAGTTATTTTATGATTCCGGTAAAAAACCTGAATGCTTCCCAACTTCATAATCTTTCCCTACCAGCACACTCAAATCTTTCTTCTCTGTAGAGTTACAAAAGAACTCTTTGTTTCCTACCACAATAACTCATAGGAATCAAAAGTTTTGAATTTTGTCTCTCAAAAAAAAGATCTCCAAATTACTTTCTTTACTACCTGTGGATTTACTACAATATATACAAATTTGAAATTCTCAGTCATCGTGTCAATGAAAATGCCTACAAGCTATATTCAATTTGTTTCCAGATACTCTCTTTGATTCCAGACAAGCCAGCTATCCAGGCTGCCTTTTTGACCTAATTATGTGCTCTAAAATCCAGAGTGCATTTTTTTCTAAAGCACACTTGATGTGATATGGATTTATTATCCGCTCCACATACAGAACAGCAGGAAATCAATGGGCACACAACTTATTCATCTTCCAAGGGCTGATAATAAAAAAATAAAAGTCAAAGTACTGACCGTGCATTCATATTTACTCTCCAAAATGTGATAGGTACAATGTGGAAGATTAATAGAAGGGGAATGAAAGTTGTTTGTGAATTTTGAAGGCAAATCATCTGCTAGTATAAATTATTTAAACTTTCTCAAAGTCAATAGAGCTATGAAAATTTACAGCAGCTACAAACCTGTCCCTTACAAGTCTTAATCTTCCACATTTTAGTTAGATTTTGAATCAAAAACTTTAATAATCTCCTTCAGAGCTCTGCCAAAGCTCACCAAGGTCAATGAAAATGTTCCCAGCAAAGGCAAGGGACTTTTGATCACAACTGTTATGTTTAAGTGGTTTGAGTTACAACGTCTACCTTAGTCCTCTCAAAATGACTTTATTTATATGGGGGAAAAAACAGAGAAACTCTGGGATGTGCAGAGAGATTGTTTGAATATATGTTATAAAATAAACTGATGTTAAGGTTGTTTCAAATGCATTTGCAATCCAAAGAAGGAAATGCCATTATTCAAGTTTGACATCTTCTGGACACCATTTTAATGAAAGATGCCTCTTTTTCTGCCTTTGGTTGCATTGTGCCAGTCTCTCATTCTTTCTCTCCCCCCTCACTCTGTTTTTAAAGTTTACGCACACACACACCCCCTTCAATCTCAGTTTCTTCAATGAAGTTCTGATGGACATATCAGAGAAGTACTGTGTTGGTGGCTGAGAGGCAGTTCAAGTGCCTCACTCAAAGCAGTGTCTCAGAGAGGGAGAAAAATGTTCTGTTACATAAATCAGAATATTTTGTATATGGATAATGGAAGAAACACACCATGAAAAATCTGTATCTCCCTTGTCTTGCTACAGTAGATAGATCTAAAAACCTATCTCATTCTTTTATTTGTTTCATTAGAGAGTCAAACAGCTTCCCACATAGCCACAAGAGAAGAAAGAATTGGACTGGAGAAGAGGGAGTATTTTGGAGTTTGGGTTATTTTTTCAAGACCGATTACCCTTTTGATCATATTTTAAAATGTTAAGTAGTAGAACTGCCGCATTTGGATATGATGCCACTAGAACCTGCTCAAGCAAACCCTTATTTGTTACTAGAACATAAACATTTGACACGAATTTCAGATTAAGTAGCTGAGTCATGAAAGAATTGGAATTAATGCTCAGTTGGTGCTGTGCTGATACATAACTCTTAAGAGAGTAATAGGCACTTAAAACAGCATGAAGGGAAACCCAACACTTATTTTGAAAAGTATTTTTGCTATCCAGTTCTGTATCATTATTCATACTATTAGCAAATTTTGCATAAATGAAGGCTTTTTTTAAACTTTAAAAGACAGCTCTTGAATAGTCTTCTGTTAGAGTAAATCTCATATGGAAGCAGCAATTTTTGTCCTACGATGGCTTTAGATATTGGAATGATTTCAAAGTTGTTTTTTTTCTAAAAAAGGACCTTTTTAAGCATAATGCAAAAAGAACATTTGAGGTTTTGAATTTCAATGGGTCTGTTCTTAAGGACTAATGTCTGTAATATTGGGGCAACAGTTTATTAATCCCTGATGTAGGACTGTGAAAGAAGTTTTTTGGCTGCTATACTTCTTCCTGATAGTAAAATTCCACAGCAATAGATAATAGGTGTCTTTTTTATTAATATTTTTAGCAATTTGTATTGCCCATGTTTCTGTGGTATTGCACTGCAGTCTTGAATTATGATACAGTCTGCAATGAACACCTATTTTAATGCATATTATTGTACTCCATGTTCTAGTAATGATAAGTACTTAAATTAACAAATTAATTAAAATAATTTAATTAATTAAATTAATTTTTAAAGTACTCATTCAGGATATCTGGGAAAAATAAGGAAGTAACAGCTTTAGCTTTTTAAAAAATTTCTTTGTTTAAATTTTTAAGATAGCACACAGGTTCTTCAAGTATGATTTCAGCTAGATTTTGTTTATGGAGAATCTTCTAGGGATATTTGATCCAGTCTGTTGTCAATATTCAGTACTGCCAGTGGAAGAAGATGTTCATTTTAACTGACTTGATCCTTTTGTTAGGAGAGTTCGATATCCTGCATTTGTAGGGATTGAGCTGCAGTTATAATGGTTTTCTTTTTCAGCAGATTAGGACAGATTGAGATAGATCCCCTTTAAAGGGCTTTCAACCCAGTTTTCTCTGCTAGAAGGACAACAAAAATGGGAAGATGTTGCTGGGTGACTGGTGCTTCAGTGGATAATATTTTAGGTTCAAAAATGAACAAATAAGATAAAACTCAGTGTTTTCCACTTGTGGCAAATCCTGCCTCGTGCAGGAGCACAGCAACAAACAGAGTTACAGGTCTGATTTGTACACATTGATCCAGAGAAAGATTTGAATCTGACTATTAAAACTAATGCCAGCTGTCTGCAGCACCCCTGGGACATATATGCCAGATGGAGCTTGCCAGAACAGCATAACCATGTCCCTTCCCTGCCAATATGTTCCTTTACACCAGTGGGACTTGGGGAAAGCACTTGAGCTAACTATGACACAGGGGAACTCCTTGGCTAGGGCATTCCGCTTTCTTTGTCCAGAAGATGCAATGGAAAAACAAGAGAGAAAAAAAAACTTTACAGTTATTATAGCTTTTCAGTATGTTTCCTCTGTGCTGTTTGTTTTGCCATTATGGGCTCAGTACCGCAGCCTGTTATTTGATTGCTGCTTAAATTCTTTTTGAGTGATTTTCCTCAGGACGGTTTTCTGAATTCCAGAATGGTTGCACTTGAATTGAACTTGATTTCCAATTCATCAGGCAGTGGGTTGTATAAATCCTCTGCTAAATATGACCATTCTCTACTCATTTCCACTTGCATGTACTGCATTCATCCCCTTTTGAAGGTAGTGGAGCTCTTCTGCAGGCTGAAGAGCCAGGGACATCCAAGTCTCTTTAACCTCTTACCAGTGATGAGCTAGGACCATACTGGTGGTCATTTCATCTGATTTAATAGAGTCAGCTGTTAACACAGCCAGACCTAAATCAGTGGTTAAAATGCTTCAGACAAGCTCTTTTCTACTCTGCCCTTCTGGGACCTTGGTTTTCCTTATTTCTAGAAGGGTTTTTCTAAGTTTGCAGCTATTTAGAAAGCACAGATGTTGTTTCTTCTCTTCCCTGTCACTGGTGCGTGGAAAGTGGAAATCTAACAGTGAGTTATTATGCTAAAAAATTCTGCTGTCTGCTTCTCAGGTGCACATCACAAAAAGACTAATTTTATATGGATTTTCCTGTTTGTTATCAGAGGCAAAATAAGACTCTGATATTCAGGTAGTATAACTGGCTTTTTTAAATTTTCTTTTCTCTTCTTTTCTTTCCTTTATTGTGTACAGAGAGAAAGAAGGATAGTTGCAATACTTTACAGCTATCAGAAAAGATATGGTATGGTATGTTATTGTAAGCCAATAATTTAAAGTCAATAAATTTGCTTCTGAATAGGAAAATTATGTAGCTTGGGAATTAACTGTACCACAGGTGAAATGATGCTCTGTACTATAATACAGAGCATCACTTCACCTGTGGTACAGTTAACATCACTGGCCATTTTCACATCACTTAGGATATCCATGGTGCGCACTCAAAACCGTGTTTTTAAATTTCCCTTAAATTTACTGTGTTGCTAAGTTTTCACACCTACTTTTTCATTATCTGTACTTACAATACACATCTTCTGTGTTCTCTATGTTTTTTCCGTTTTCTGGGACCTTCCAGAAAACATCCCAGAAAATCAGGAGCTGTTTATAACATGCCTGTGTGCTGAAAGGTGTAATAGGCTTCTAACAGGTATGTTTCTGAAGTAGGTTAGAAGAGCAAACAGCAATGAATTTCCGGCGAGTCCATCCAGTACAAGAACTATTTCCTGGTGAAGCTGCCTTTGCCCCGTGTTACGGTGAGCAGGGTTAGAAACCATGAAGAACAGAGGCCTCTAGGAGGAGAACATGTCCCCACTGCTCCATTAGTGGTGAAAACAAAGCTGGTAGCTACTGGCTTGGAGCAGTACACAGGCAGAGCATCAAAGCTTCCTGGGGACCCACAGTCACCCACTGACCTCCAAGTAGTAAGGAATGGTCCTAGGTGGTGTATTTGTGTGTTTACCTGCTCCTGTGCATTTTCCTGTTGGTATGAAAGGCTCTGCTAAAGCTCTCAAAATAAGCCCAGCTGCTGTTTCAAGGCAAGAGGCTGCATAGCACACTCACTCCCTGCTGCAGGCTCCTTTTAGCTGATTAGTCATTACTGCAAGCACTATTCAGTTGCACAGCTAGTGTCTCTCACCCCAGCACAATGAACTTTCCTTCCTTCTTGTAAAGGAAAATGAGTAATCCCAGTGTCAAGTACTACAGCCTATTGTGGTGAACAAATTTTGCTCACTGTTGGTTTTTATTTTCCTTCCCTGCCCTCCCCGTCCCTGAATGGTAAGCTACTGGTGAGCTATCTGGGCTGTCTAGCTCTCTGCAGGCTATTTCCTATTGCTTCACTTTTCATTTTGAAAAATATGCAAACTTCCATCTGTTTCTTGAATACAATCCTTCTGAGATCTATATATGCATGAGCTTTTTGTGCTGAAGGGGCAGGTTTCTTAGGCCTGTATCATTTTACGTGAATGCATTTTGACATTGGTTTTCTGCTTCCACATACTCATCCTACCTGCATGTTGTGTTTTAAGTACCACTCAGGGTAATCCTTAAACTTCTATAGTGCTTGCAATGCAATTGGGCACCAATGTTAAGCACAAGCAGTAATGTTAAGCTGATCAACAGTAAAATCTCAGGTTTCTGTTTTTAGCCAGGGTGTATGTGCTTCTGCTCTACAGCAGATGTTTCTGCCTTTGAGGCAATTTCAATGCTGAGCTATTTTAAAGACAGATTATTCTACATGAACAAGTAAATTCATAATTAATTCTGCTTTCAACTTTTCAAGACTATTTTTTTTACCACTGAGAGAAAAAATGGAACTGCCTAAAACGAAAGCGCTGAGAGTTTATATAATTCTTCTTCCATCAGATAGTGTTCCAGTGACAAAGGGTAATGCGTTCTGACCAGGGATGGCTTTGATTCATACCTAACACTGAGAGGTAGGATGTGAGTCAGATAACTAAAGGCTGTCATTATATAACTGAAGAGATGCATATAAACCAGACCCCATTACAGCACATTGCCCCAAAATTCTTATCTCTCTCTAAGACAGGTGATGTTGAAAGCACTTTTTTTGCTTCCTGTCTTCCCATACAAACTGCATTTATTAATTAAACCTGGGACAAAATTCATTTAGTTTGGAGACCCCGAACTACTCAACCTCTCCTCAGAACTGTCTGCCAACTTTGCTGCACTTTCGGGGTACCTTCTTTAGGGTGAGAGAGGTTATTTTGCTGAGCAAAAATAAACAATGTTAGCTTTGTTTATTCATAATGTTTATTTCTAAGGTTTATTTCTTTATACTGTTTATTATTTATAGTGTTCATTTATGTTTATTTATTTATCTGTTTATTTATACACTCTTGAGTTCACTGGTATGTTTTCCAGAGGAATATTTTTATGTCTTCTTGTGGTGTAAATGCAAGGTGCTGTGGTGATTTGGGATAGCACTTCCTTGTTCTGGCCTCCTGGAAGGAATCTGGGGGAAATTGGAATTGCAAAAGGTGTTTTCAGTGGTGTGTCCTTGCTGCAAAATGAGAGAGGTGTTGTTCCAAATAAAACTCTCTAGTTTTCAGGCAGTCCTATTTAGTCATCCAGATAGCAAAGGCTTAAACACCAGTAGATTTGGATGAAATGTTCCAGACAGACAAAAAATGGATGGAAAAAGCCACCAAGGAAAGTGCAGACTGCTGAGTTTCGTCAAGCCCAGGTGAGCTGAGATGTCTCTATGGCTCTGCTCAGGGCTGCGTACCAGGAGTGGTACAGCTGCCCCGGAATAGCACAGGGAGACGTGGGGCCAGCAGCCCTCTGCATCCTGCCTTAGTGACTCAGCCACATCTCTCTCCCAGAGGGTGTGACCCATAGATCTCAGCTCGGGTATGAGTGCAGCAGCGGAACACTACACAAATACACCTTTGATGTGAGATGCTCTGTCCACATTCTTACTCCTGACACTTTGACTTTACCTTTTTCTTTACCTCTTCAATGGCTGTGGTTTTTGTGAATGGTTTTTTGTGTGTGTGTGTTTTCAAAATGATGTGATTATATTTGTTTTCCTTTCAAGGGTTGTTGGTGTTCAGACTGTAGTGTTTTGGAAAAATATTATAATGTAAAAGTTATTGGAAAACATTTAATTTGAAGAATGTGATCTTGTAGACACAACTCTGAATGGGGCAAAGTAGGATTTGGGTCTTGGAATAGCTTCTTCTTTCATCGTATTGATGGAAGCCTCTGATGCTTTACAGTGTTAGCAATCAACACTTAGGGAAGAAAGGAAAAATCATTAATGCTGGCAGCAGCAGCAGTGGATCTGAACAGTCTTATGGATTTCAATCCCTTTTTTTTCATTCCAGTGTGTATATTTATAGTGCATATTCTTGAGAGTTTGTGTTTTGAAGATCCTATGCAGCTTCAGACAAGAAAGCAACATTTTCAAAACATCTCTCTCTTGCTAAAAGTTTCTGTGGTTAATATAATATTTTAATTTTTTAAAGTCTTCCAAAATTTCTATATTCTACAAGGGAGACAAATTGTGGGTTTTTTGGACTTTTTGGTTCTAATCCTCTTTTATGTAGGTCACAGGTCCTTCTTCAGATAGGTATATCATTACCTTCCATAAATACTAAGGCAATATTGGTCTGAACAGTAAAACAAATTTATATCAACTAATTTAAGACGCAGCACTGGAATTTTGGTGCCACTGTTTCCCTCCTGAGTGCCATTCATCTTGTAGGATAGAAATTAACAAGTGAGGGGAAGATGGGGAATGGTGGAATAAAGAAGCAGGATTGTTTTGGGGAAACAAAAACTGTGTCACTTGGCTAAAACAGGAAGTGACAATCAACATTATTTAACTAAATGTACATGGAAGAAAACAACTTGCAAATGCTGTGTTCACATAAGCCCAAGTCAGTGAATGACTCAGTGTCAAAGACTGTTTTTCATTTTAAAAACTGGTATTTCAGACAGAGGCTAATTCCTGGAGGCACCCATTCATGCAAATGAAACTTGCAGATCAAAATGAATGGATTTTAGTCCTTAACAGGAGAGAAAGATGAAAAAATGTGTGGAAATAGCAGATTCCTTCACTTTCCCTCCCCCTGTAAGAGGCAGCTTTTGCTTTCAGTTGCCTTTATTAATTTTGTGTTGAACTAAGTATACCGTCAAATTTTCTGTCCAGATTGCTCAAAACAGTATTTGGCCAAGTTGACAGCAATTACAAAAGCCTTTATTTGAGCCCAAATTATCTTTTCATAGCTGCTCAAGTGTCTCAGAGAATATGAAACAAAATTGAATAGGTTGCATTTTACAACTATAAATAAACCTTTTTTCTAGGTATATAAACTGTCAAAAACGGTAAAACAGTATAAAAAAATCTCTTGCCTATTTAATATTTCTTAACATTGCCAGATCCCATCAGTTTCTGACAATCATTCATGTTATGTCAGTTTTAATACTGTTGAACATGGTGCATATTTCCCTTGGCTTTAACTGACATTTACTATTTATGTGAAGTGAGTTTTCTTTAATATAAATGAAGGCTACTTTTTCCTTATGTACTTTGTAGCTTTTTTCTTTCAGATACACACTATATTGTATCATTGATTAATTTTATTTCTTGACTTGTTCACTAATTACTTTGAACAACTTGAATAAATTAATATGTCACGGAGTTGTGTTTTAGCTAAGTAGAATCTAAATTAGCTTGTACAAAAAGTCCCAAGTCTCAGTTCCAGAAAGCCCTTAGTTTTCAAGCCTTAAGTCCTCCTTGCCTCCTATTCACTCCAGTTCTCTTTCCTCCTTTATGACAGGTATCAGCTCAAGTTTAACGAAACATATAAGCATGTGCTTAATCTTTGCTGTTAAAAAATCACAATGTAAAAATAAGTCAAAACAAGCCAACAACACTTGGACTTGTTTTTATTTGCCTTCTGGTTTTGCATCGTCTGATAGTATTTTCAAAATCTAGCACAGCTACTGAGGCCAGAAACATGCTTAACAATTATAACTCAACAATTAAGTAAAAATAACTCCTAGAAGCTAGCCCTTTAAGAAGAGCACATTAGAGTACTCACAAAAAGTTAAGAGAACTCTCAACATTGAATTGTCTCGGACAAACTATCTAATGCTGAATTATGGATTATGTTTAATAGCAAAATGAGTAAGCAAATGTTTTAACAGACTACTCCTGCCAGGCTAGCTTTTTCCCTAGGCTTCTCTTAGGCTGAATATGAATCAGCTCTGCTCCAGAAACTGCATAACTATGTCTGTGTGTTCCTAATTTGCTCTGCTGTGTCTCACTTACTGTCTGCCTGGTTTGGAAGGCTGGTGGGTCAGGCCTCTCTTAGAATGCCTTAACTGAAGGCTTTTGTGTTTTGTGTACTTAAACAGGAACTTTCTGTATTTCACATTTCTTTCTTATTCTTTTAAAGATATTATCTTTCTCATTAAAACCTGTACCCTATGCTGTGATGGGTATTTTTGCAGCAGTGACTGCTTTGAATTGGCTTCATTTTCTTTAGATAATGGGTAACAATTCATTATTCTGAGAAGTCTCACTAACAGTTAATATTTTATAAATACTTGGCCATTATCTATTGCAGCATGCTATTTTAAAAACAGCTCCTTTTCTATGATTCTTATGGGAGAAAAGGGAGAATAAGAGGTAATTGTGTGGTGCTTCACAAATCTGTATTTAAAGTGATTAAAAATTGGGATGATGCTCCCATTGTGAATCTTCTTAGTGATGACAATTGATAATAAAAACACGCAAAGAAATGGAATTAAGTATTCCACATTCTTTTGCATATCCTGGGGTTTTTTTTCAATTGTCTAAATAATAGCTTAGCTTTTCATTAATTTTTTTTTTGTATTTATTTCTTTTTCATGTTCCAGTTAATTACCTTTATATTGATCAAAGCAGCTTGTGAGTCTTGAGTTACAAGTACTAAACTAGAGAGTTTACTTCTCACAGTTCCAATTCTTCTGTGATTATGGTTATTAATGTCACCACACACTTAAAAGTGCTTGTGAGGCTGAGGCTTACTTTCGAACAGAACAGAAGCTGTGGGAAATATTGGAAAGACTGAGCATGAACAATTAAGTTGTTATACCAGCATAAGCTGTAATCCTATTGCTACTCTGTATTGCTCGCAGTCTTCAGGACTCTGCACATAAGCCACGTATTTAAAAGTCAGATGTTAGGAAAGGGTTCCTGCCAGCTCCCTCCATCTTAGCACTGCCCGAGGGTGGGATTTGTTTGACCTAACTCCTGCTGTCAGAAAATTAGGTGTTTAAAAGATATCAGTCACCTATTCTGGCACAAAGGAGACAAATTCATATGCACAGAGATTTATCAGCAGTCTCTAAAGCTGGTGGCGTGCATGGGCAGTCAAAGTAGCTTTTGGGCAAAGATAAAAACAAGAGAGAGAGAAAAGGGAAAATGAAAAGTTTCCCTGGCGGCCATTGGTAGGGAGAAGGGACAAGATCCACAGCTGAGCACCCTCAGGTTCTGCTTCCGTCAACAGCAGGTGTTTTACCAGCACACGTGCACACAAACTTCAGTAGTACCTCTATGGGTGTCTTCAAGACACGCTCAGACTGCCAGCTTGTACAGGCACAATGCTGTGAAGTGCTGATGGAAGCACACTTTGGGAGGAGGTGCTGCAACCAATTAAGCTGTCTGCATGCATTCCATTTGGTCCACTGAGTAACCAAAATAAGGGGAAAAGATGAAGAAGGGTGACTCTCACACTGCTGATGGTCATTCCCACAAGAAGAAGAAAATATTGTCATAAGAAATGAGAAAACACTTCCATTGAGACTTCAATGACAGAATTGAGCTGCAAGTGAAACACAGGCTAAAGAAATGCAAGTAGAAAGCCCTTTGTGATAGAAAACACAAAGACACTGTGCAACACTACCTTGGGAAGGGATGGATCACCCCAGGGAAATGCATGTCTCCACTGGCTGCAGAGGGATTCCCATTAAGTTTGTTGCTTAATTTTTTGTTAATATGAGTTGAATCCTACTCCATATACACACATCTGACAGCACGATACTTTTAATGTGAAGTTATTTATTTGCCTTCAGGAATCCTCATAGGTTGTGCTCTTGGTAATACTATATTTTTCTTGGTTATACTTATATCTATCTTTAGCTTAGCAGCTTTTAGTAGAATACTTTTATTTATATCAAAATGACATATTCTCTAAGGAACTGACACTCTTCTAAAATGATCTGAGAAAATGGTCTTGTTCACACTCAGCAGTTGCAGCACTTCAACTGTGCTAGGAAGCCAAAAAAGGCCAGTATGCAATAACTGAAAATTATGCCTAAATATTTCAGCAGCTCATGTTGTTATGTCATCAGTTATATCTAGCTTATTCAGGCTTATTCCCATAGGGTTTAATGAACTGCATAGAGTGGTAGTACCTCAGATCCATTAGCAGCTGGAGACGTAAAACAATTTCAGAGGAAGGAATCCCTTCCATCACAGAAATAGTTACACAGCACAATACGTCATGTACAGCAGGGCTAAGAAACCATTGTAGAATGATTTACTGACTACAGCACTGGTTTTTTATTCTCTTTTCTGCTTTCTACCACCTGCTGTATCCAGTTTTTAAGTTAGATTCTTCTTTTGACAAAGCATCATTCATGCAGATCACTGTCCTGCTAAGGTTATTTTGGTATATTTCCTTTGTGTGACTCCCTCTGTGAAGATCAGGCCCTTCACCCAAGTCTACAAGGTTGAAGAACTGCCTGCTGTTCTGGCTATGATCTCTAGTTCAGGAGTGAAAGGACTAGTAGGAATAAAACTAGTCCCCAGTCTCTTTAACCTACGGTACCTCGAGTACAGTGAACTGGCTTACCTGATCCCAGCTCTTGTACTGCTCCTCTATGCTTCATTCAAAGTGGCCACTCTCATCTTTTGATGGGTGCGTTAATCTCTAGTTGATACCACCCCTCACAAACCTACAAACACACAGATGCAGTTGCAGCCAGGAGCTAAATTCTGACACTCAGATTGACATAATCAGTGATCCAAATACTAATCATGGGATTCAGTGGCAGCTTCTCCTCCCAAGGAGTATAGATGCTATTTCTATCAACAGTGAGAGGTGTTTTATGACCAGCAGTGAGCTTGGCTGGTTTGCCTGAAATCTGTAGGTAGTACCTTCATTGGTCACATAGCAGCACCTTTTAAAACATTTTTGTTAAATAGTTATCAGTTTTGCAGATATAAGCATTTAACAGAATAATAATTTCTGACAGCTTAACTAAGTTTGAAAGCATCAAGCACTGGCACTTAGATAATGACACTGGCAGGAAGGTTTTTACTGCATTAGATGCCAATTAAGTTACTGATTTCGTAATTATAAATCAGCATGTTACAGTGGATAATTAATGTTGTCACACTCAAGCTGAGATACTTTATATAAGCATAACCCTTTCCTCTGCTGATTTGCTTATTCAGGAAACAGAAAATATTGCATATAATTTTTTAATGTTTGAATACATATCTTTTAGGATTCCTGCTCCTGCCTGCAGCCATAGCAGCATTCTGTGCTATATAATGGTTCCATTTAATGAGTGTGGACAGTGTTCAGAAGGGACAAAGTGACTTCCAGGAAGATAATTTCATATAAAATTAAGACTAATTCGGTGGGCAAAAGAAGAAAAACAAAGCACTTAAAAATAATTTCCAGGTATAGCATTTTACCAATAAGAAACCCTGTTAAAAGGAAAGTTGTTTGTAAACTCACAGTAACATGGACTTGGTGCAGAAGATTTGTTTGCTAGTGTAGAGTTGCTCTAAATTATAAAAGAGGTAGTGGAGAGGTAGTCCTAGAATAAGGTCTCCAGTTCTATAGCAAAACATAATATTCCCAATCTTTTAGGCTGTTTGAATTTAACTGTGGTGAAAGTGATTGATTTTAAATTGACAAGTCACAACAATAAATGTATGGAGAACCTGACCAAAAAACACAGGACAAACTATAGACTAAAACACTATAGGAGAAAATATGTTCTGATTTTTTTCCTCAGAAATAAGAAAAGCTAAAGATAGTTGGCCATGTGTCTCCACAATAATTCTGCTTTTAACCGCGGATATGTTCTACTGATTTGTGCTGGGAATTGGGAGGCCGAATCTCAAGGCCATTCCCATCTTCAGGGAGTTTAAAATCACAGCTCCCCTCACGAGGAGAGCAGGGCAGAGTACTGGAATATTTTCCAGCTCTCTCTTCTAATTGGTCCACATTAAAACCGAGAATGCAGAAGTGATGGGACCAGAAGAAGTACAAATACAAGACACCCATTTCTGGTTTAAAATGGAAGACACTCTTGCTATTAACCAGACATGGGATTTCAGCTTCTGCTTTCAGAACTATTTGTGCTTCTGTTATATTGAAAAGAGACCACAGTTGCTTTCAGTGTGGTCATAAAAAAGGGTAGCCCTGACATGGGCCTCCATCTATGGAGATGCACATTCTGATTTGTAAGGGAATCGTGCATGGGAAATGAGTATAATCAGAGGTTGCTTTATGATTGTCTTCAGCCTCTACCGCTTCTAATGCCTTCACTCTGCAGCATGCCTATCAAAGCGCTTTCCTTTCCCAGCTCTTTGGTTTCTTTAGTTTTCTTTCTTTACCAAATCACAAAATTCTGGTCAAAAAGTAGAACTGCTTTCCTGACTGCTTTACAGGATCTTGTGCCCTGCAAACATTAGGCTTGATTGTGGAGCCAAGAGACTGCCCAGTGTATGTGACAGTGGAGAGTGGCACCTGCTGACCCAAACATTCATATTTACACTAAAGAGAATTAAACTAAATACTTTATGATGTTGTAGATCTAAAAAGACACGACTTTCTCAATTTATGGCTTTCTGAGAAGAGTGCATGAATTTAACGAGGTAAAAAGTGAAAACTAGTCTATTTTAATCCAATTGTTCCGGATTAAAGTAGAGAAAATGTTATATTGTTATAAAATGTCTTTATCTTAGAGTAGAAAGATAATTGTGATGCTTTTATGAGTAGACAGGAATGATACAATGACTGATTAATCCCAGCTTTCTGCATACATATACATTCTCTATTTTTGACGTCAATACAGTTTTCAAACATTTAGTTGAAAGATTACTCCTGGTTTGGTTTTTTTGTGCCATTAATATTTTTGTAGTCCACAACTTTTAAAATTGAAAATCAAACCTATTTTTGATTATTGAGACAAAAGCAACACTATCTTTATAAATATGTATATACACGTGAAGTTAATCAGTTCACTGTTCTGGAATTAGCTGACTTGTTTGCCTTGGTGTGTCGCCAATTAGCAGGAACCCAGGGATACTGTCAGTCGACAGCTGGAAAGAGATCCCAAGTTCTGCAACATACGGTTTGCTATGTTGTACAAAACCCTGAGCTCATGGTATTAATGCTTTAATGTTGCTTATTAGGATTTTCATCAACAATCTGTCTGCTACTTTCTAAGGAGCAAAATCTACCTCTAGAACCCTGCAAGGAGCTGATTGCCTCAACATAATGCTCTTCTGATGTTTGAAAAAACAGCTTTTTGGTTGGTATTCCTGAAAGGAGCTGGTGAATGGAAAAAAACCCAAGAAAAATCACAACAGATAAACAGAATGGGGAAAGAAGGGAGGAGACTGAAGGCAGTTCTTTGTCCAAAAAGTTGCATAATTCAGAATGATTTCCTAACAGAACACCTTTAGAAGATAATTAGATATTTGTTCATGGGACTCTAGCCTAAAAATAAAAATACACACTATAAGAACTAAATATTTATTATTATTTAATGGGTCCAACAAATAGTTGGATTCAAATAATTTTTCAATAAATTATTGTGAATGGTTGACTTTTTTCTAGCATAGAATGCACATGCATAAATATAGTCTACTGACATAACAGGTACAATACAGGAAAACTGTTTACTTCTTTTAAGATTTAGAAGAAATGACAGTTGTTTTCTGAGTCTGTTTATTCAAGAAAAGCTGGATGAATAAAACACAATCACCCGACAAGTTCAGAAAGTTAAGTCCCACAACAGTTAGCAACACTGAAGTTATTTATTTTACAACTTCATTCTACTCCAGAAAAGAATATATTTTAGAGAGTTTATCCTATATATCCTTAAATATATTTAGAGAGAGAGAATGCAATTCTCCTTACATTTCACATATGATCAATAAGAGCAATGCTGATGTTACACACTCCTGATGTCCTGCCACAATTTGGGAATGAGCAGCCAGTCAGAACCTATGGCACAGGATGTGGCTGGAGTCATAAGAGCTCTGTGAGAATTACACATAAACAAGTCAAGATTAGTATTGATCTATTTTTGCATTATTTACAGTTACCCTTGAGTCCATGCGCATGGTTTTGGTGGAGCTTAGCTGCATTAGGATTCAAGCTAAATATCACATTAGAAGCCCCCCCCAGGGAGAAAAGCTTTCTGAGCACAGTATAATGGAAAACACATATCTGCAGAGTGCTAAAGATGACTACATAACCTCCTGTGTTGGCTGTTATATAGATTAACACATGACTGTGCAAAATAATGCATATTTGCTGATAAGGTAGAAGTAATACATGTAGCTAAGGGACTAAAATGAAAATTGCCACATTTCCTCCTTTGGAGAAGTTTCACCAGTGAATGAAAACGTTAGGAGAATGATAATAGAAATGAAGAAAACTTTTTTCCACAGAGAAATTTGAAAACAAAACTTTGACAGGAGTGAATGACCTTGCTTGTTTCACAAGCTTAAGTAAGCTCCTGCTGGCAGTGCTCCTACCTGTTGAAGGACAGATAACAATCCTGCTATCTATGTCAGGGTTTACAATCACTGTCGCAGAGCTTGTCCTGTACTGTCTATGGGAGAAGAAGCAAAGAGTGCAGACTAGAAATCACTGTTATTTATGAAGAAAGAGGTTTCACTGTGAGTTAGAGCATTTGAAATGTACATATCCCTCATTTGAATTTTGCCAGACTGAGCAGATCCACAAGTGGAACCTCTGAGTCAGCACTATCCCTGATAAAGCTACACAAAGACAGTTGTGCAGTGTTAGGAGAAATGTATCTGTCTTGTTCACATGTGTGGGCACCAGCCAGTGTTCCACAGAGGAAGTAGGGTTGTGTATAGCACCAGCTTAAGGTGTTAACATTGGTAGCAGCCAATTTTGATGGGGCAACAGGAGATGTGGGGCTGGTACCATGTTGTAGCACTTTTTCCCAGATATGATCTGTTTTCCTGTATGCGAGCTGAAAGGACAGCAGTCCACAGACCAGCCATAATAATGTTCTCCGTTACCTGGGATAATTTTCTTTGTCAAGTTGTGTTGGCTTTAGAAGGCAATATCTGTTGCAGTATCTGTAAGAGCAGCTCCAGTTTCCTGGTGAGTCTAATACCTTGAGTTATAGATACAGGAAAATGGCAAGTTCCTTTCTGCATAAGAGCACAGGACTTGGTAGCATAGGACTCATTAATATTTTTTAATTCTTCATCAGGAACCATAGCAGTAGGACAAGGAATAATGGATTCATACTAGAAGAGGGAAAATTTAGGTAGATGTGAAGAATTGTGAGGCTGGTGAGGCACTGGAACAGGTTGGCCAGAGAAGATGTGGATGCCCCATTCTTGGCAGCATTCAAGGCCAGGTTGGGTGGCGCATTTAGCAACCTGCTCAAGTAGGATGTGTCCCTGCCCATGGCAGGAGGCTTGGAAGTAGATGATTTTTAAGGCTCCTCCCAGTCGAAACCATTCTATGATCTTTTAATAATGGATTGTTTCTGAACATATATACATAGTAGAAAAGAGTGAAATTGATAGCTGTCATGGTTTAGAAATAGTATTATCTAATTCAGTGCTTCTGCTAAAACCACACTTCTGCTCGCTCTTCCTTGCCCCGCCAGCTGGAGGCACTAAAGGCAAACATCGCAGGTTGAGATGGCCTAGAGAGCTACCAGTAGGAGTTCACAGGAGTCAAGTCGTCACCACTGGTAAAAAAATAACCCCTCCATTGTTGCTTAGCCTGTTGTTTTTTAAAGATTTCCTGCAAGACTTCACCTGGCATCAAAGCCCAGAGGAAACAGTCCTTGTGTTTTAGGGATAAAAGGGTGGGTTTTTCCCAGAGCTAAAACAAATGACTAATAAAAAGCCTTCTTAAACAGAAGTTATTACATGTCAATTTCTGAGAAGTGCTATATTATTGAGATACACTGCTTGAAGAAAAAAGAAATCCATTAAGCATGAGGACTCAAGAAAAATAGTGTTTTATTCTAAATAAGCTTGTCTTGTGCAAAAAAGCATTTTTGTCCATATTAAAAATTCCCTAACTACTCATAAGATTTCATCACATTTTGTGAGGTTTGGGTATTCTCTGACCTGCAAATCTTCAATGCTTAACTTTCAATGAAGTTGGATGTCACGTCACCCAGGATTTAGGTAGCAAGAGTTTTGGGTAAAAAGTGTGCCTGGTGTCCATATTCCTGGAGGGAGATAGAGGGAGGAAAAGAGAACCATGATAGGAAAGATGGTTGAAAGGTAAGAGTCTACTCTTCTCTGTTTGGCTAAATTCTGATCCCAAGTGCCTAAGACCATGCTGAAGGACAGTAAAGAGGAAAAATCTGCAGAAGTTGTATGTGATGGCGACCCTCTTGACTTGACACAATGTGTCACTTCCAGCAAATTGGAGGACATGAGGTGGAGGAGCACCTTTATGCCTAAACAAAGAGGTTCTGCTGAGAAAGCCTGAGAGCATGGCCAGGGCTATGATGCTCCTTCAGTCAGATCGAATGTTTCTACATCATGTTGCCAAACACATACAGCTCCAAAATTCTCTTCAGGCAGAAAATAAAGCAAAGGAGATTTCTGTCTGTACCACCTGCTTAGACCAATCCCTTTCTGCAGAGTTTCTGCTGGTTTTCCTTCCTGGAAGTCACATCAGGGTTTTGCTGGTTGCTTCATCTTGACGAGATATGACAACAGAATCAGTTACAAGTCCTTAGAAAGTCAAAGCATGATGATGAAAGACTAATAAAAGTCCAACCATTACCAACACTGCCTGTGTAAGTCAGCAGAGTTGAGCCTGCTTTCTGCTGACCCGACTGTTCTGCAAGGCAGTAAAGTCTGTCAGATTTCGCAGAATCGCCCTCACCCACCTTCTAGGGCACATGTTCGCCATCAGCACTGATTTCTGTATGCATTCCCTAAATGTGATATGAAACCTCAGCTGAGGTTCAGCTTTCCCTCATCAAGCAGAGCAGTCACACTGCCGAGAAATCAGAAGGGTCTAGCTGGACATGGTGGGAAAACGCGTCTCACAGATATAGGGGACTCATTCTTTGGATAGGAGAACCAAGAAAACTGCTTATAAGAGCTGACCCAATAGAGAGTTAATTTCAGTTCAAAATTATGCTATATTATGCCACATTAGATTTGTGGCAGAAATTATCGTAAAATCAATTTTTGCACCCCAACCTATGCAGATATCAGTTTCATTTTCTGTTTGGTTTTCTGATCTCAGTGCATTTTCACAGACTCTTTTTTGTTTGATCACACCTCGTTGAGTTTGTTTCCTCTTCTTCCTCAGTGCTCACTCCCTTGTGGGTTCCCTGTAGTTTATTTTTCATATGACTAAGCTTTGCACACGTATCTGTGCCCAGTGCAGGAGCTTCTTGGTATGGTTGTTGGCCAAAGACTGTATTCACATGGTTAAATCTTTGACTCTAAACATTTTTTCATTAGTGAAGAGTGCTAAAGGTCTAGTCTATCTTTTTTCTCTGTTTAATCTTTGGAGCTTTGAATAAGAATTCTTTCAGATATTCTGGAAATGGATGTCGCAGATTTCAGTGTTATTGGGAGAACTCACAGTTACTAGTCAACAGTTAAAGGGTATTTTTTTGGGCCGAAACTAATTTACAGTTACACACATGTACAGAAACAGTATAAATTTTTAGTAAGTGGTATTTTTTTCTAGGAATAGGTAAGAGATGCAAAACACCCAAAAAGTGTACTTGTATCCCTTCAGAGGTGGCTTCCTATACTGTATTTATTGTTTTCTAAATATGCAATAACTCTTGCCAAGTATTGCATAAGAAGATATGAAGGATGCTAAAGATGTGTCAAAATCATCTTTCACTGAGGTATTTTTTAAATTAATCTTTAAGCTCTAAGTTTAAAGCTTAGTAAGGCAGCTCAGTTCAATGAGGTGTCTTATATAGGAGATGGACTCTCTTGTGTTAGATGATTAACTGTCATCATAGATTTTGAGGTTTTACACTTATCGTATTCCAAGCTCCATGGAAATTCTTTGAAGAATTCATCTTAATATGTTTTCAGATTGCATTGAAAACCTATAATGTTATCTTCTGTCTTTAAAAACCGTTGACTTATGGATCCTTTCTATGAATTTTTGATAAAGTGGTCTAGAACAAGGAAAAGAAGTAGTTATTTGTCAACTAATCTCATGAAATCTGTTTTTGCTCTTTAAATGCTTGCTTTGTAGAGCTAACCAAGATCATGCAAAAACTCCCAGCAGATCCATGAATAAGAAATAGTTTTGTCTTATATAGTATTTACTGCTGCAAAGCTTCTACACTTTTTATCAGAAAATAGATCCCATTTTATTCAAAGAAAAAAAAATCAATCATGGAAACAATTTCATTGCTTAGTTTCATCATTTGGTTCTGTGCCCTGTGCGAGTGTCAGATTAGAAAAACCAAACTTGCAAAGATGAGTGTTTCTAGCAGCTGGTCTTGGAACTGAGGTTTCCCTTGGGACAGTGGGGAAGAAATCCTTGGTGTCCTACACAGAGCTATAGACGCACCTGCTAAATCAGCTGTGCTACCCTTCTCCATCAGCTGTATGTCTGTGCCACCAGGCAGCTCTGTTTCATGCCACCCAGCCTCTTTGGAACCTCATTTCCTTTTTAAAATATATATAAATCTGTTTTGTGTTTGGTGTAGCATGGGTACAGAGCATACCATTTGTCTGATTTATCTACACCAGTCGCGTTTCCCTTCACTGCCGTAACCTTGATGTGCTGTATCCCTGCAGCCTACCTATCCCACAAAAAAGTGTCCATTTTCTTCGTGGCGACAAAAGCTGAATACTGTTTCCCTACTAGAATAAAAAATAGAAATAGAAAAAACTAGAATACTGTTTCCCTACTACTTATCCTCCTTCTGGAGATATGACAGCATGTTCTGAGAAAATGACAAAAACATAGATAAAATGCAAGTGATAATATGAAATTACCACCACAAAAAAAAAAAAAAAAAAAAAAAAAAAAAAAAAAGAAAGAAGGAAAAAAAAAAAAAGGAAGAAGGTAGAAACAATTCAGTGAATGCTAATCTTTCAATCAAATCAGTTCAGCAAGTGCTCTGAAAGAAATGGTGGGATGTTTTGGGTCTTGATATTTTTTCAAATATTCATAGGTACCTTAAAGAAAAAGAAAACAATTATATTTCTTTTGAGGACATGCACAATAGGACACTAGAATGTGAAAATCAGTTTTCTGTGTTGTGTAATAAAGTTCTGATAGGGAAAAAAAAGTTAAAAGAAGTTAAATGGTCTGGGGTTTAGTTTTGGGATTTTTTAAACCTATGATTCACTAAAGAATGTCTTACAAAGTCTTGTATTACTTGTTACAGCAGTTTTTTATGATGATTCATAGCTGTGACAATTCAGCCTTTTGATATCAAAACCACTTTGTGCAAATGCTCTCTCCTCCTTTGTTCCACTGGCAATATGCAAAACCCTTCTTATATCTCTTGGGATGTTCCACTATTTGAAATTTCTAACTTCAGTCAACTGTTTAATCAATATATTTTATAAAACAACAAATATTTAAGATTGTTTTCTGCTGTTCCAGGCATCTCTAGCATAAGGAATAACAGTGGTTTTGTAGGTTTAAGTTTAAAACAGTGGTTTTACCAGCTGTTAGGGAAAACTGCAATTACATTTCCTTTGTGTTTACTTTCTGGATATGTTACAAAATTGCTATAATTATGTAGAATGGAAAGTGATGATTATATGTTTGGCTTTTTGCATTTCAAAACTATAAAGATATTATAATAACGTCATGTGTCTGAGTTGCTCTCATGGAAGAGTGAAGGGTACAAGTTTCCTTCTGGCCTTAAATCAAACTGTTTGTGGTATATTTCAGGTCAACCCCTGCAGGTTGTAACCACTGCATTAAGCCCTCCAGAACAGCTTTGGAATATGTCATGCCTGAATAAAAGGTATTCAATTTGCAAACAACCTTTGAAACACTGAAATAACAGCGAATCTGTTTATCTGGCCTGGCAACCAACATCTCATTCAAATCTCATTCCCAGGTAGATTTTGATCATTGAAAAATTCAAACAAGGACCTTCTTTTTATTACTGATCAAGAAAGAAAGGCATGTGAGCAAAATGTGTATGTTTTTAACTGTTGCCTGGATAACTAAATTATTTTTCTTGCATAAATTACTTTTATAGGTTAATTTCTTCGATAATAAGAGTTTTGTATCTGTGACTCTGGTGAAAGAATATTTTTAATGAAAGGAGCTCAATGAGCTGACCATGATGTGGGTTCCAGTTCTATCGAGGTGCAAGAATAAAATGTTTTTTTAAATAGTCATAGCCGTGACTCTCATCTTTGATATATTCCCAGCTTCTAAACCAAACAAAGCGAATACTTCTGACAAGTGGCAGGAAAGTACACTGGGTGCCTGGGGCTTTGCTCTCTTCTGTGGGGAGAATACGTGTCCTACTTAAAATTGCTGCAACCTAAGGAGCCTCATTGTGCAGGGCTTTTGAGTTCTAGATGAGGGATAGTATCAAATAAGCGACCCAACAAGTACTTTTGGAGGGGAGGGAAATGGAACCCAAAAGGAAATTTCAGAAACATGTATCTTTAAAAGGGTTTGGGTTTTTTTTTAATGGAACTCTTGTTCGAAACCTTTTTTCTTCTCTCTTATCAGCTTAGCTTTCCCTGTAAACATAGAGTCCAAAACTTAACTGGGGAAAAATACAGTAAAGCTTCTTTACTAATGTCAAGATAATCTTTTAAACATAAACCCCAGAGGATAACAGTATGAATGCTACCTCTAAAACTGGGTCACTCGTCACTCTTCTTAAGGAAAGTTATACTTCCATTCTTACAGTTTATCAGAAAAAACATAGTACTTTGATAGGACTATAAAGTACTGCTAAAACAGCAGGATGTATTTTAAAATATTTTTATTATTCCAATCCATCTTGTTTCTCAGAAGTTTTCTTCTTTAAAATTTTTTGAGGGATAATCCAACTAAACCCTTTTCTACTATTTTTTCTTCTTCAAGGCTACACCTTTATTTGTATCTGGAGTCCTACAACTACCTAACTTATTTCCCAATTACTGCCACGGGTGTTCTAGGCAACTGAAAACTTTTCCAGCTGCCTAGAAACTTTTCCAGTTCTGTGTCACCCTTTCTTCACGTCTATGACAGTGATTATCTCAATCTATACTGAGACACAACGGTGAATTTCTTATGCCCTCCTTGTGCTTACAGTCTGGTTGGCTCTGGGTGTGGATCCTGAATGTATTTAATGCTAATTCATCACTTCTGGTCCCCTGGAGAAAAGTTAGATAAAGTTTGAAAGTGAGGGGAAAAGAAACCTTTCTCAGGTAAATGAATGCAGCATTTTTTTAGGTCAGACCCTCATTAGTGGAAATCAATGTATCATCATTGACTTCCATGGAGGTATGGCAAATGACATCAGCTCAGAGTCTATATGCAGTGATTATATTTGCATTTGTTGAAGCTTTGAACGAGATCTATAAATCTTTCATATGGAACAGATTTGTTGCACTGGGAGTTCTTAAGACTTTCTCTTTGGAGTGTTTGGAATTTGCTGGTTTTCAGACTTTTGATAGCGCTATGAGGTATCATATTTCTTGTTTTGCTGGGATTTCCTAATTAGCAATGCTGAGCAGGAATTGTTTGAAATGCAGTGTGAATTGCTGCATCTCTGTCCATATTGCACATTTTAAAATTAATCTGTTTCATCAGAAATGTGTCTGTAGAAATTAAATGACCACAGCTGCTACACCTGGGTTCTTGAACCTGAAAGTTTGTCTATGCAAGTTCTCATTTGAGAGGTAGAGTTCATTTGCATATACATATTTGCAAATCAGATTACTCTTTTGACTTTCAGCAAAGCTAGTTTGAAAAGTTTAAAAAATTTTCCCCACACATGCAAGATAACATTTTTCATTATTTTTTTGTCTCTCTCTCTTTTTTTTTTTTTTTTTTTTTTTTTTTTTTTTTTTTTTTTTTTTT
>VZRS01012950.1:49369-168674 GCA_013398055.1 Ifrita kowaldi | reverse complement strand
TTTTTTTTTTTTTTTTTTGACTATGTATAATTTTAAGCTTATTTGATGACAAGTAATCGTTGTCCCTATCGGTCATCACAGGAGCTAGAACTGGTGGGCAAGCTGAGCTTCAGAAAAAGGAGAAGTGGAAGTTGTATGCATGCTGTGACAGCAATAAGCCCAAGGACAAAGCCTTCTATTCTGGAGAAATGAGGGTTAGGTCCTTTCAATCACCTGTCCCACAGGTCTCCAGAGAAGAGTATGAGCAAAGGAGTAAGCACTTACTGGACACAGATCTTCTCAGATATTGATTTAAGAGTGATTCTTTCTTTGTACTCCTGAAAGGAGTCCTTCTAAATGGACTAAACTTGGTGGATTAAACCCCTTCCTCAGACCTGCATCAGTCCCTACCTGTACTGAACTCGTAACCGTTTAGGGCAGGGTGTAGAGAACACGACTGAAAATACCTCTGTATGTTTAATTCAGCTCTGTGTGGTGCCTTTTTCATTGCCTTGATGTTGATCCTTTAAGAAAATCAGGGGTAGAAGTGGAAGATTTATGAACATCAGAAGTGTCATTTCAGCCTGGGCACCAGGAGGTGTAAGAACCTGAGCTGACGTCAGCATTTTGGTAGACCCACACAACTATTTGTATTTTCTGGCATCCAGCTGCCTCTGACATCCATTTCAGTCTCTGCTGCTGTGTGCAGAGAGCACCTTAGGTTTCAGAGAATAGCCATTGAGGACCTTCTTGGGTCACACACTGTGCCAGATCCACCCAGTCTGCCACTAAACCATGGATGTTATGCAAAATTAAGTTAAGAGGGAATTGTAAGACAGCAAGAGATCTTCCTCTCTGTAAACACCTGCTTTGAAAAGGTGGTGCTTTGCTGATGAGTATTTAGTTTTGTGGTTTTTTCAGTGTTGCCAGTGTTCTTTAAGCACAATGATACTTTGCTGCAGTTCTGTAAAATCCAGAGTCAAGGGAGCACATGAGAACCTCGGTTTTCATTGAGGAAAGAATTAAAATAGACCTCAAGTTATAGGAAAAGTAAAACATAGAATGCCCTAATTGCACATGGAAGATCACCTTAAAATAATAGGAAATAATACCTCTATTATCAGAGGAGGGAGGAAATCCTCTATTTAATTCAAAGGAGCTTTTTCAGCTGCAAAAGATTTTTGTGCTGTGAGAACTCCTAAGAAAATTTTTATTCTTCATGTCTTTAAAGCTCATCAGTTGAGTAATACACACATGGAGCTAAATCAATGCTCTTCGTGTCCAGCTTGTTATGTCAGGATGAAGAGCTAACAGAGTCTCTGCTTAACTTTTTGAACCCCATTTGCAAGCTGTCTATGCAAAGTATTCACATTAATGTTAGTGGAAGTCCTTACTGAGAAAGGCCTAGGAGGATTGCCTTTAAGGCTTCTTGACTGCATCATGTAACTCATAGTTGCATAGATTAATTAAGAGATTCTAGGCCTGCAAACTAGTGCTGAAAGAGAAGACATATTGGCCAAGATTTGTGGCTAAGCAAACTTTCTATGCATCCACAGAAGCTCTGTCACTCTTCCACACAGCCTGCTGAAACATCATATTATTAGCATTGTTTCAGTATGATTACAGTTTCTACTCATTTCAAGGTCTTGTGTTGTTCTTACCACTCTGGTGCCTGAGCACAGTAAGGATGTAAACTTAATTTCCAAAAATGATATGCATGAGAAATAAAGTGGTTATTCACTGATGCTAATTGGCTTCTAAGAAGCCAATAAGTTTTTCAGATAGCACTCATCTTGATATGTTAAACAGAAATAGTGGGAGATATTCACCAGTGTGAAAAGAAAGTCTTTTGAAGCATTCATCTTCCTTTCTCAATGAAGCAGCTTCTGTCACTTGCTTGCCTATCCTAGAAAATCTTCATTTTAGTTGTTTTTCCCCGCCTTCCTATCTGCTTACCTGATGAAACTCTAAAAGCCAAAGACAGATATTCTTGGTGGTCCATTCTAGAGGATCTGCTGGTTTTTGTCAAAGCTGGCAAACATATGTGCCTAGAAATAACATGAGCTTAAACTATTTTCATTTCAGTTGCTTTCTCCATTTTTAATGAAAGCTGCCTCCCTTTTTTTGAGGAAAGATTTTTTTTCCAGGCCTGTTTATTTCTTAAGCAGCATTGGATAAAGAATATTGTGCATACATGTGAAATGGAATATCAGAGATATTTAGCTGGATTGATAACTGTTTTCATTCTTCCAGGTAATGACAAAAAGCAGTAATTCGCCTTAGAGCAGTCTGTAATTACGTTTTTCTTTTTTTTTTTTTTCCTATGAGAAAGGTTGGTATATTGAAGCTGCCTGAGTAATACTTTTTTTTTTGGTAGTCTTAAGTAAAGTAAATATGACCATGGGGAGGAACTGTCTTATCCCAACAGACATGATGCTGATCTCTTTTGTGCCAAAGTAAATCAAGAACGATTTTACCAATGTCAGTACTGCCACATCAGTAAAATTCTAGTGGGAATATGGAATATGGCACAGTATCTCTGTGAAGAATAATGAAAGATTGCAATGGGAATTGTTGTGCCTGTGTATCTCTGCAGGAAATCAGTGGAATTTGGTATTTTAGATGGTTGAATTAAAGAAACTTCCCGTTTAAATTAATCAGGGCTGAGTTAATTAATCTGATATGTGACAGGAGAACACTGTGAAACTTTAACCATGTCATCTGAGACTGGACTGAATATCTCTGCTCTGTAAAGGAAAAACGGTTTTCAAATCTGCTGTAAACACAATAATTGTTGGCAGGATTTGGGCAGGGTGGGGACCGACATAAAAGCAAATTGGAAATAAAGACTGCTGCTCTATCTCAAATGTGGCTGTTACATGGTGCAGAGCAACTCTTTCTCTGTGTGTTTATGACAGAAACCAGGAAACAACAAGATAATTTTGTTAGCACAGGCAAGTTTTTGTATTCTTCATGGCTGACAGTGTCTTCACTGAAAGTACAGAACCAATTTCTGAAAAAGTGGCCATTTACACCGCTTAAACAACTGACTGTGTAGCGATAGGCTGCTTTTATGGCCTGTACAGAGAGATACACAGTGCATCCGTACCCAGAGTGCTGCCTTGTGCACCTGGCAGCTGTCCCTCTGTGTGCCTGTGGAAAACTCCCATTTCTCCACCAGCTGCAGGTGTCACATGAGGCTGCTGCTGCCGCAGTCAGGAGAGAGAAGGGGTCCAGAGGCAAGGTACTGAGATCAAAGGATGCTGCCTTTGAGGAGGGGGTTGAATCAGCTACCAGGAGGTTCAGTGCAGCATTTCACTGCCTGCCTGGAAACGTACTAAAACCTTCCACACTGAGAAGATGTGAAGCTCCTATAAACACAGATGTAATAAATAAGATGTCCAGTCAGAAAAATTAGAATAAAAAGTAATAGTTCATCTAATTTGTATGCTCATCAGTTTAGGGAGTGAAGGAGATCAAGGAGAGACATTTAACTGATTTTACAATTGCCCTGTGCTTCATCCCCAAACGAGAAAAGAACTTTAATGGGCAAACTAACTGAAAAGATAAGTCAAAGTAATATCTGCATTCAGATTATATTTACTGCTCTCTACAATCTGTGCATTTTTGTAAGTCAGCTCAGGTCTGTGAAGTTACTTTTGCATGATATTGTACTTCCTCTGGAAAGCTGACGAGGCTGAGACTCTTCGGGTCTCATGTACAAAATCTTATTTGGGATTCAGAGTACTGCTGTGTAGATTTCACTCAGAATGATTAAGCTCTTTCCTCCAAGCAATGCCTAGCATTTTGTGGGAAGCAGTGTTTGATCTGTCAGGGGAGCCAGGACTTCTGCTCAGGAGAGTCACCTGGGGGCAAGGGGCTTCAGGGTGCTTCAGGTCCAACCTCTCACTAAAAACAGGCCAGTCACACAGCAGGTACCTCAACCTCATGTCAGTACTTGGCATCCTCCCACTGTGCACCTTCGAGGAGAGTCTGTTTCCACCTTCTCCACGTCCTCCTCTCAGGTGGCTGCAGACCACAGCAAGGTCTCTCATTAGCCTTCCTTCCTTAGGCTGAACAAACCCAGTTCCCTCATCTTCTCCTTGTATCTCATAGGCTGCAGTAATGGGTATTCCTGTGGATTTTCTTGTCTCTGTTTAAAAATTTGGATAACCGGAATATTTGGAAGCTGCAGTTGAGAGGGCAGGAAACACAACCAAAAAATATAGCTATCCTCTCACTGCCTAACACTAAAATAAAGAAGAGCTTGCCTGTGAACTCATGGATTAGTAAAGACAGAGTACCCATGACACAGGAGAGAAGAATCCCTTATGGTAGTTTTTCAGCTGTTCACTTACAGGTTGTATCAGACATTATATGGTAAGATGTAGTAAGTAGCTGTGAAGAGATGAAGCAGCTGATATTAACCTACAGAGATTTGGAAGGTAAAATAGCCATAGCAGTTATCATAATATATGCTGATTTTACCCTCTTCCTTTTGCCCAAAAATAATTGGTGTTATGAATACATGTATTTAAATATACTTGAACATAAAAATACATGTATTATGAGAAATAAATTCATAACAAATGTCTTCTTTTTCGATATGGGTACTTTAACTGCATTAATGAAATGTTTGGACAGGGTTGTCAGTTTGTAATGTGCTGATGAGCATGTGTGAGTCCCACTAGGCCTCCTCATTTTCTCACTGTCACACAAAGCTGCCGAGGGTCACTATGTGCTGTAGCCTTCCCTTCCCAGTGAGCATGGTATACCCCTGTTGCCAGGGCTGTGACATGAGTGCTGTCATAGCTCCATCCTCTCCTTGTACCCTTTTGCACTGTGTCTCATGCAAGTGTGATGAAAGACGTCTCTCTGCACCCAGGCAGGGGTGCTCTTCCTTTTTCTGACTCTCATAGAAAACAAGTTTCCTGCTAAGAAAATTCACATTGGCCTTGTGTCTGCAAGGGGCTCTCTCCCCAAGTGGAAATTCACTATTTATTTCCTCCAAGAACCAGTGATTTCCTCATAAAGCTGACCTATTTCTGTAGATCATGCAACAGAGTTTCCGCTGCTGTAGCTGTCTGTACAGGTGTGCTAAAGTGCTGAATTTACATCAGTAAAGCAGCTACTCTTGTCACAGGTAGCAATTTGTACTGAATAAACGCTGCAGAACTGGTGCACAAGAACCCATGTAAAGTGTGTATTGTACATATTTATTGTACATATGAAATATGGTGGATTATAGGTATATACATGCCCTTTTGTGGTACTTTGAACTGTACTCAGGTATAAATGAGATTTTCTGTGCTGTACATACCCCTGTCCTAGGGTACTTTGAGAAAATTTGTTCATGATTATTTTATTCTTGCTTTTCTTATTAAATATTTATTGCAACACAGCCTTGTTATTTAAGACTACTGCTTCAAGAGATTTACTGCACATTTCACACCTTTTTTTAATGTAATTTTAGTTTGATAATTTTTTTGACTTGTTATAAATTTCTTAGTGTAGACTCACTGCACTAGGTTTACACCATAGTAACACATTACTTAGTGTGGAGTGCTGATCTCACCTTTTGCCTGACTGTTAAACAGAGGAAAAAGACGAGGTTTGTGCTTATTTTGAAATGTGGACACACTGGCAGTGTTTACCAACTTCTATTACCTTGACGCAAAAAATCTCAGCCATGTTGAAATTTGGGTTCAAAAGTAAAAAAATATCTTTTTAAAAGTGCAGGTTGCTAGCATTCAGCTTTCTGGTGACAAATCATTGAGCTGCTTGAAATTCATTCTATCATGCAACCAAAACTTACTTTGGAACCGAAAAGCTGATGACGAACACAGTGGAGTGGTAGCCATTGTGGCCTGCCATGGCTGCACAGGTCTCAAAAACATTTTAAATAACAGCTGAAAAGGTAATACGTGGCATGTCAAAATTTGCAAGAATGGAGGGTTGTTTCCCTGAGGGTAATTGCGCTTCATATTTATGCAGCAGGTAGAAGAAACAATCTATAGAAATTCCTCCCAGATTTCATCAAGAGCTCCTGGACTATGTGCGGTTGGCTCTGAAGAACTGTGCTGGAGGGTTTCCCAGTGCTACTGCCCCAAGGCCATCTGTCAGAAAGGTTTATCCCAGAGATACAAACACCAGAAGCTCTGGCTTCTTAGAAGTTGGGGCAGTCTGATTATCAAGGTTGGACAGATGCCATAGGCGCAGAAATTTGGGCATTTTCTGAAAATGATTTTTTTGGAGCAGAGGGAAGGCAGGGGAAGCCTGAAAATGAAAACCTGCGTAAGTGACTGGTAATTGATTTTATTTTTTTCTTTGTCCCCTGTCACACAGTCATGGCTCTCTGTATCTGTTTTCATGTCATTATGGCAAATTCATTATTTTTGTAGGGACCGGCTCTGACTGTGATTTGAACCTTCCAGTGTAACCTTGATACTTTGAGAGTTAATGCCTTCTGTCTCACTCTATAGAAGTGTTAAATATGATTCTCTCATGGTTTAATCTAACTCATTTTATTTTTCATTGAAATGGACAAGGTGTGTGCACATGATCAGATTTTGGTATTTTTTGAGGAACAGTGACTTTCATGTGTGAATAAAGAGGTCACTTAGAATATCCAAGTGTTTAGCTGTTTGCTATTTTCTAAGCTAGAAAAATAAATCTTTAAAAAAAAAACAAAGCAAAACAAAAGAACTGAAAATTTCTTTTAAAATTCTGTCTTTAGAGGATCAGGAGACTCTTGTCATCTGTTTTTATAATATTTCTTGCAGGGTGCTTTCATGTTCTTGAACTGCACAAAAACTGCCTGCGTCTAACTGATTCAGAAAGGGAAACCTGTAAACCAACTCAAGTCCATTATTTAAAATAAACAAACATGATCTTCAGCAAGTCTTACTTTTGGTGCAGACAAAGACTCTAGTCTTAGGTAGAGTGGGTAAACACACATTGAAAATGGATAGTCACTAAACAAGAATCTCTAGTGTTCTCATTAGTACAAACAGTTAAATTAGAAATCAAATAAGAAAAAAATTATTATGTTACTTCATTTAATTTGATTTTTCACTTCATATGTATTCATCTAAATTGTTTACAGTAAATAAATTGATTATATTTGTGCTCATTTATATATAATTACATATATTGATATTTGCGTATATTCCATGTTGAATTGTGGCTTTTATTGGTAGATCTGTCATTCCTGAAACTTATTGTATATAATTAATGAGTCTTCATCAGATAATAGAAGATAAATTCCCTCTAAGTTTGAAAACAATCTATTCTTTGTAGAATATATATGTTCATTTAAACTGAACAGTATCCATTTTATAAATGTCTACATATTGTCAACACAATTTTGACTAGTCTCCTCAAGCCTGATGGGAAACCAGTCCATTCTGCAAATACAGAATGCCTATAAAATGATAGGACTTTTAACAACATTTTTCTTAGGGAGCTTGAGTACTGCCTTAGAAAATTTTAAGTAATTCAATTCATGCAATACACCTAGGAAAGGGGGAAAATATTTATACACAGCTTTTCTCCAAAAGGGTTTTCAAATCTCCCTTCTTTTCTCTGAAACCTCAAAAGGTGGTGGTGATTGCCATAGCACAGCCCTTAGAATGCATTTTATTTTCCTTGTGAGCAACTCAGCTGAAAACCCTGTAACTCAGAGCAGAACTTATTTGAGATACATTAGGAGCCCTTGAGAGCTCCCTCTTAAGGGATTTATCTCATTTGCTTCCCTCACTGTCCGTGTCACACAAAGGAGTGATAACAAGCACTGTTTGGATCTAATGCTACAATCTATATCTCTAAGTATCACTGGCATCAAAGGAATCAGACCCTTATGATTTTCAAAGTCCCATTCACACGACTGAGAGACGAGTTCATTGTCTTCTTCATGTGACTATTAATCTCCCCCCAGGGAGAGCTTGTATGTTCAGAGAGATGTTTTCTAGGGTTTTTTTGTTTGTTTGTTTGCTTTCCAGAGCCAACTTATTAGTTCTCAAAGATACTGTACATGATACTGGCATGATTTCTCAGAGCAGTAGTTGAGATGTTTTATTAGTTATTTCGGCTGAACATTTACTCTGTGAAACTGAGCTATCAAAAGAGGGCTTTTGGGACACTATCAATTCGGTCTAATGTATGAGCTCAAATTATTGTATCATTATAATATGGTGCTGGGTGTCTTTTGCCATTGATTTGCCTACATTTTTTAAATTGCTCAATCAGAAGCCATTTATCTGATAAATTATTAATGAATAAGTGTTTGTGATGGAAAAACAAAATACTCAGCACTGCAAATCACGTATCCTACAGGCCACAGCAGTCAGAAGTAAACCGCTCTTGAGCCAAGCAAGTGGTTTATGTAATGCAGGTGGAAATTATGTGCTGAAATAAACACTTCATTGCAAAGAAAGGATGGCTGCTATTCTCCTAGACTTTTACAAGATTCTACATTCTTTCATTGGCGTAAAATGCAGTTTCAAGTGTACAAAGGCATCTGCATTTGTTAGACTCCAACTGCACTATAGGATTCTCAAACTGATTGTTCTTTGCAATATTTTTGTAGAAACCTTTTGATTTAATGTTGATCTTCTACTCACAAGTGGTTTTTTTCCCAGCTAACAGAATAATTGCAGAGTTAATGTCTTTTGGCAGGTCACATTGGCATTGATGATTTTGAGGGCTTAACTGTATTCCAAATTCCTTGGGACTTGATTTACTTTGAATGAAAGTAGATATGTTCATGCCCGAAGCTAGATATTGTAGTACAGGGTTTGCAATTAAGTACCATATTCACGTTTGTGTCTGTGACCCACTTCTTCAATATGGAGGCATAGTTTGATTATTAAAGAAAAAAAAACAAGAAAACTAAAACCAGAAAACAGAAAAAAGACAAGATCAGCTAAACAACTCTCACTAAATGCTGTTACCATTTTCTCCAGATGTGTCTGGCATTGTAATCAGTATAAAAGTAGTTTTTCCAGTGATTTACAAAATGGCTGTAAAATACATTTCTGGCCAATGTCAAGGGTGAAATGTAGCAGAGTAGCAGTAGCATATGCAATATATTACCTCTTTCCAGTAAATATCTAACATTCCTTTTTCTGTAGCCTGCTTAAAATAAGTGTAATTAGCCATTTTCTGTCATTAGGCACGACTTTTGTTTGGGGCTTAGTATTGTAAAATGAATTTGTTGTAATTTTCCTTTCTCCTTCCCCTTCCTCTCTAACCTGCGCTCCAGATTCCAGCTGCCAATGTTTACAAGATACTGACACAGTACTTCCAGAAACATGAGCTGACAAGTACTACCTCTGGGGCCCTACTACAAAAAATTTCTTTTCATTCTTAATCAGGGAAACTGAGTGTTTGGGTTCTTTCACTTGTTTGGTTTGGCTTGTTGGGTTGTTTTGTTTTTTTTTCAAATATGCAGCAAGTGTCCTCTTTTTGTACAGGCTCAGCGAGTTGTACACCATTTCAGCAGAGATGTCTGATCTTTCCATCTGCATACCTGGAGATGCTTTATTCCCTGAATGGTCTTTTCAGTAACCACTAAAGACTTCTTGGGACTGAACACTGGAACAGATGAGTTAAATCCTTTTGGAATGATCTTCATCAAACATAGATGTGCTGGACTTTCTGGATGTGCCTAAGGACACAAAGGTTAGTAGTGTCTTCCTTAAAAGTCTCTGATTTCAGGACCGTTTCATTTAACCTTTAGCACCGGGGATTATGTTTCAATTTGTTGCTTAAACAGACACACAGATGAATAAAATGGTGATTAACATGACATATATAGCTAAGATGATGCTTTTAGCTACCACGTAAAAAATGTACTTAGTGAGCTCGCGCAACCTAAAGCCTTCTAAATGACTTTCCGGCCAACAAGAGAAAGCTCTACCTATGCTCTGAGCTTGATTGCCACTAATCACTTTTGTGGTATTTTTATTAAACTTGTGTTTAGTGCACTTCAATCACTCTCAACTGATTTACAACTGGTAAAAAGGGGGCAAGAGGGTTCTACTTACCTCTGTTCACGAGATGGTTCTTGTTTACATTCAGTGGGGATCAGGGGTAGGTGTTTGTTCAACTATGTGCTTGATTGTTCTAGTTGGCATGTCGGCTTCAGGGGAAGGCCAAAGCCATACATAACATATTGGAAAAAATTAATTTCTTTTTAATGGCAGCTATTCACTTTCTGGAAACTCTGAGATTTTAATAAAATGCTTTTTCTACCCCTTGATTTCTCTTAAAATATTGTATAATCCACTGATATTGTTCTGACACTACTTTGGCATCTCGGGAAGTCAACCTTGACCAGAACAACACACTGATATAATTTTTCTATGGTACGATCAAAAACATAGAAGAAATAATTTTGTGAACAGATATATGCTCAGAAAGGTGGTAGAATGTGTGTGGGCATATGTGCGCATCAAGTCATGTCTCAGACACATAACTGACAAGGAAAGTAGCAAGATCATAAAGATACATCAGGATTTTCAGCACTAATCATAACATTATAAAAAACCACCATGTTCATAATGATGTGGATAGTGCTACGAGCAGTAGAGAAGAAAAGTGAACAATCATGTAACCTTGATTTTATTCTATGATTGCCATCTGTGTTTCATCTTTTGCAGAATATTCTTCAGGATTAATGCTCTGTCTGGGTTTGGGGGAAGAGGGGGGAAAGTTCTTTTCAGTTTTATTCTGTTAACTTCATCTTATTTCATATGGACATTTTTTAAAAAATAGCTTTACAAATGCTACTTTTTCTTATTAAGCATCTCCACAATCTGTTAAAATAATTTCAGGAAACCTATTGACTAAAGTAGATGGAGCTCAAACTTCAGATAGAAAGCTCAAATTTGAGCATTAGAACTGTATGAATTGAGCTCTGCTTTTACTTTTCTGTGGAGGGATTCTAGTGATGTCTGAATAATAGCTTTCTAATCAATCTTCTTCTGTCTGCTACTCTAGCTAGCATTTTTGCTTGTATTCTAAACACTCCCTATAGAAAATAAACAGAAGACAAAAATATCATCTCTCATCAAAAAGAATTGTTTGCCCATTGGCACCAAATGTCTACTCCAGATAGGAGGAGAAAACACCAAAATAAACCAAAAAACCCAATACAGTTTCATTTTATCTAAGTTCTATTGAAGTTACTGTGATTTTTTTGTAATAGACTTCAAGAGGGACAAGAACATGAATATAAAAATACAGATTCCATTTAAAAGCGGGAGGTTAGAGGAGTTGCAAGATTGTGCAAAGTTTTCTGTGTGTAGGAGAGCTGTGTTAGTTCTGTGGTGTGCCCTCAATGTGATACCTAAATATTTTCCAAGAAAGTGAAATTCACATAGAGCATACATTGCAGCTTTAATATGTGGATTTTTTTTATAATATTATATCTTTTATACCTCTGTGTGTGTTTGTGTGTGTGTACTATGAGGTGAATGAATGTCTCTGTTGCAGAGTTAAAATGTCAAATGCATTGTAAACTCCATCTTCCTTCACTGTGTGTATATTTGTATTTCTTGGGAGATTTGTGTAATATGTCTGTGTGTGGACTGATAAATAAACATGAAGGATTATGGGTTTGGCTAGCTCAGTACAGTTGTTGGTAGAACCTTGCTGTCTTAGGACAGATAATGCTGGAAGATAGGATCACAGAATGGTTTGGGTTGGAAGGGATCTTAAAGATCATCTAGTTTCAACCCCCCTGCCATGGGCAGGGACACCTGCCACTAGACCAGGTTGCCAAAGCCTCATCCAGCCTGGCCTTGAATGTGGCCAGGGATGGGGCATCCACAGCTTCTCTGGGCAACCTCTGCCACTACTTCACCACTCCCTGAATAAAGAATTTCTTCCCAACATCTGATCTAAACCTGCCCTCTTTCAGGTTGAAGCAATTGCCCCTTGTTCCGTCACTATCTGCCAATATAAAAAGTCCCTCTGCCTCCTATTTGTAAACCCTCTTAAGGTAATGGAAAGCTGCTATAAGGTCTCCCAGAAGCCTTCTCTTCTCCAAGCTGAACAACACAAGTTCTCTTAGCCTGTCTTCATAGGGGAGGTGTTCCATCCTTCCAATCACCTTTGTGGCACTCCTCTGGACCTACTCCAACAGGTCCGTACCTTTCTTGTGCTGAGGACTCTGGACCTGGATGCAGCACTCAGGTGGGGCCTCACGAGGGCAGAGCTGAGGAGGAGAACCACCTCCCCCCACCTGCTGGACACTTCTCAGTTGAAGCAGTCCAGGATGTGTTTGGCTTTCTGGGCTGTGAGAGCATACTGCTGGCTCGTGTCCAGCTTTTCCTCTATGAGAACTGCCAACTCCTTTTCCACAGGGCTACTTTTAATGTGTTCATCCCCCAGTACTCATATCTGGAATTGCCCCAACTGAGGTGCAACTTGCACTTGTTGAACTTCATGAGGTTAAGCATCCTCCATATCTTTCACTTTACTTACAATATTGCTACAAAAGCATACGTTCATTAATACCAATATATGAATTTGGACGGAAAACGGTATTAAAAAAATTGCTTTATTCTTCATTTTTGTGGATTTTGTAGTTAATATTACAAAAAATGTTACAAACATTATTTGATAGATTGGAGAACAAACTGTCCTTGACTGGTAATAGATATGTTCATTTAAACAGTGCAAATCAAAAAGAATAAGCTAAATTATCTGACCGGCTGCAAAACCAGTGGAGTTCCACCTGTTCAAATTTTCCATGGTTAATTTTTGTTACTGGCTGAATTTTATCAAACATGTGCAGCTAGATTTATACACAAGGCTCGCAAAAGCTTAGGTAGCAAAAGTAAGAAATTACCCAGATGTAAGTGAATAAATGATGGTTCTACTGAATTGAGTACCTAACTTATTAGGTCAAAAGAAATATTGTGCATTTAATGAAGAAAAAAAAAAGCTTCGGAACTGGGAACATTTGGCGTAACCTGAGATTTAAAACTGACCCTGGAAATTTTATGCTAAGCCTATAGCATACATACTATATCTTGGAGGCTACAACTTCCCCCCAGAGGTCAGGGGGAGAGTCCCCTGATACAGGAAAGACTGAATTCTGCCCTTCCATGTCCTAGGAGGTTGAATCAACGTGAGGAAATAAAAAATGTCTTCTGTCAAATATATTTTGTGACAAAAAAAACCCAGAAGTGATCTATCCACCATTTCAGAAGTAGGTCAGAGCTGTGAATCCTAATCTAAAGCAACAAGACTGAAACTCAGCATAGGGTCCCTTAAGATACAGAAAAACAGGTTGTGTTTAAGATATGTCTATACCCTTGTCATCACCTTTGCCTGTCTCATTGGTTCTCCTGAGAACCACCTTTCACACAAGAGTAACCTCATCTTCCTCTCAACTATTATTTCTTATCAGAAAAAGTAAAGCTACATACATCTATCTCTAATGGCAAAACATGGCTTAGGCATGAGTTTGATCCCTGGCTCCTGCTCATCCATCCCATCTATTCACGTGTTTCCTCGGTTTTGCCCCATAGTCCCACTCAATGCAAAGTAGATTTCAGGGAGTAGATAGGGAAGGGACAGTTTCCAGGAAGCAGCTAAAATTAAGGACATATTTTTTGGGGGTAGAGAGACAGGGTCACCCACACTCTGGGCGAGAGAATTAGTCCTGGTTTGTTCAACTTAGAGACATGCAGACTGCCAAGTGTTGCAAAGCCGAGGCCCCCATTGACTCCAGCTGTGGAGCACAGATATCTTTTATTGTAAATGTTTCCACTGGTCACCACTTAAAGGACAGAGAATTTGAGAAGGATAAGCTGAGACACCTCCTCTTCCATTCTGGACTCTTAGAGAGGAAGTAATGAAACATATTTACAGTATTTATTGCTTTTACACTGTAGAAAACAATTTCACAAACAACTACAGTGACTACAGAGACCCCAAATCCTTATGCCCAGGGCCTTTTTTTTTTTTTCTTGATGTCATTTCTGGCTTTAATGAGATAAAGAATTCATATGAATGAAATTATGTTTATTATGTTACTCTTGCGACAGAACTTTATCCCCTGTGTCGTCTTGTAAGCTCATGGTGTTTTGCTCGCTTTTGTATAGTCTTTTCTGGAAACTTTCAATATGAGTTTACCTTTGTAGTATGTTAAGCATCACATCTATTAGCTGATTCTGTTACCTGTCATACAATTTTCTCCCGTACAAATTAAAGAACTTGTAAACATGGAATTATTTTTCAGTAAAAAATTGATGAGAGAAATATAATTATAAGCTTTAACAATGTAATAAATAATTAAAAGTATAATTCCAGACACTTTTCCCTTCTATTAAAAATCTGAACATCAAACAGTTTTTACAAGAAGTAGTAAAGGATTCATGACTTTCCCTCTCTCAGTAATTTAATTCATGTAAGATTTAAAAAATATTTGATTTAAGAAAACGTGGGCATTTTTACTTACTTGGGAAAAAAGGCATTTTAAACAGCAGGATGCAATTTCAGACTATTTGCAGTCAAGAGGCCTCTGCTGAGCAAAATACTCATTCAATTTAGGAATGCAGATTATAATAATTTTCCTATCTCCCTCACAGCAGGATTCCTGCCATCGTTTTGCAAACCCACAGGTTGCAGTATTGAATGACTAGCTAACTTCAGTTTCAGGTAGCACATGCTTTAAACGTATTCTCATTAGCTCAACTTAGTTATAATGCAAAGCTGCTTAGTTTCACCAAGTGAAATGGGATACACTTAAATTGCCTCATCTAATATAATACTCCTTAATACATGCAAAGTGGTTTATGATGGCAAAGCTTGTAGAGCATGAAAATCAGCAGGGAAAGTAAGGTTTTCTGGCTAAAATTGTCAAAGAGAAGTCCTATTTTATACCATTTCTTTTTAAAGAGGTTAAGAATGAGGAAAGAGAGATTGAAGTAAGAAATGATCAGTCTAGAAAAATGTAAATTTAGTACATTAACCTTTTAATATATCAGCTCTACCAAACAAGAAAATTATCAACTAAAGCTATTCTTTCAGTAATATCCTTTGCACTGTAAAATTAAACGTAAAATACACAGTGGCCAAAATGTATTGCAGTAAGAAACAATAGTCTTCATTCTATCTATTTTGTGCAGGCAGTTTCATATTATGCAACGTTTCCATTTGCTAGTCTTATTAATCCACCTTGGTGTGGCTGTATTAATTTGCAAGGACTTTTTAATTTCAGACAGGGCCAAGGAATTACTTATCTTTCTTCCTCCTTTACATGCTAAGTGAATATATCCCAATCTTGTATACCTTGCAGACACAAAACCTGGTTTCAGTAGGACCCCAGAGCAACTGGTAACATCATTTGCTTTTTTCCCCAATATCCCGCACATGCAGTCTGACCACAGGGTTATAAATCCTTTCCCTACATCCCTTTCCAATACTTCCAGAAAACTCCAGAGAGGGGCTAAGTTGCTACAGGCTTTGCAGATCACACCCAAGTGTATATCTCACTTTCTACAGATGTAACCAGAGCCATCATAAAGATGTTGTGCTGCCTAGAGGAAAATGGCTCCTGGAGAAGAGCATCTGGGTGAGAATGAAGTTGGGTGAGATCCAGATGATACTGGTTGAAAGGCAGAAATGATGCAGACAGCCAGTTGAGCAAGATTCCTACATTCATGCCTTAAGCATTAGTTTGCGATGAGGCTGTTCATATCCTTGGAAAAAGGCAGGATAAGCACATTGCTCAGCTGTGGCCCCAGAGAATGAACCAAGAACTCTTCACAGTCCAGTTAAAAGCATCTGCAACGCGGGTTTTTTCTGTCCTTGTTAGTTTTCACTTTGCTTACAATATGAGGCAGCAAAAAACAAAAAAAATCTAAAAACACTTGCATGCCTCTGCTTACTTTCTAAGGGGTTGATACAACTCAGTGTATCCAGGGCTGTTTCACTCTTCACAGTAAGGGAACATTGCTCCCGCAGTGCAGTGTCTCCAAGGCTCCTATTTGCATCAGGATGGAAAGCACTAATCTTCTTCTCAGAGGTACAGCCATTTTGGATCTCTTGATATCCATGATTGCTTTTTCATTTTCTGCAAATGGACAGCTTCTACAAGAAACAATCTGAAACCTTCTGAGCAAAGAGGGCTCCTGAGAGAGGCGCAATGCTTCTCTTCTGGTTATCCAGTGAGCTTTTATGGTCTGTACACACTGCAGAGGCCTTTCAACAAAGAATGCTGTACATCTGCTAAAATTAAAACTTCTACTCTTGGTGGGAAAAAGGTTAAAGACAGGTGACTTAAAGTCTGAGAGGTCATACAAACATCCTCCATCTGTGAAGTTTCAGGATACAACAGCTCCTACAGTAATGAATACCTGGCAAGTAGAGGTGAAAGCATACGTGAAAGCTGTAAACAAATAATGTGCCATGAAAACACACAATTAGAGAAGTCATACACAATACTCCTGGGGAAGCTGGAGTCCAATTTCAGGATGGAACAGGTCTTTGAACCTGTTCCCAAACATTGATGAAAAATTATTAGTATCTTTATGGAGGAGAAATACCTGTAAAATTTTTGGCATTCACTGTAAAAATCTGGAACCTTCTCCCTGGAAGCATTATCTTTGCTTTACTCAGTTTCCTCAACAGGAAGCAGAAAAAGTCATCCAGGGGTCTTGCTCCTGAGGATTTTGTTGGTATAAACAGTCACCTGCGGTTTAGTTCTCTAGATTTTTTGTGGCCACAACATGACCCAAGTAATATGTGCTCCTCTAAACATTTCCCTTGTGTTTCCTCCAGTTCACATTCAGGAATAAGCAAGAGTAAAATACCAATACAGCTCTTCAGCTTTTTGCCTTTATTCCTGGTGATTGCATGGTTTTGATTTTTGGTGGATACTTGTCAGAAATTTCTGTTTCAAAAGCAAAGGTGTGTATTCAGAGAGTATTCAAGTCATCCTGTTTATTTTCCATTTATTTTTTGCATATATGAACTGGAGCATTGATCTTGGTTGGTTAATCTTTGGGCCTCATAAGGGAAATACATTCCTAGAACATTTTCCTCCTGGTAATGCCTTCCTTATAGTCTCTTGTTGGCTCACCAGCTGTGCTGCTTATCACAGCTTCATTCACTTTATGAAAACTCTTTAAAATGTTCTCCATTAAAAGCAGTGTAAAAACTCAGTGCAGGCTTGTGAGACACTTGTAGGAACATGTAGTTATTGGGAGGAATACAATAAAAAATGCAAAGCTGCTGTTCAATCGGTATTTGCACAGCCATGCTGTACTCATTGCCATCATGAATAAAGCATTTGTTTTTCTAAATTGTGTGTATATTCCTAGAAGGGTACTTAAAAGACAGAGCTTGTTAGAGAAGGCATGGAAACGCAGAATTTCTCCAGTTCCAGTGTTCAAATCATAAGGTATAATCATAAATCCTGACTGCAGTCTGACCAGCTAAAAAGGCACAGGGGACTCCGATGGAAATCTGGGAATTTCTTTTCCTTGACCATTTGTGTAATCCAGCCCCTCTAATGAATGAACAGCCAGCCAATCCTGGTCATGGTCTAGTGGTGTTGTCTCCCCCAAAATGCCGTGTCACTGCAGGAAGTCTCAGCAGAGACAGGGCAGTGAACACTCCAAAACACTTTCCTGATCAGCCTCTGCCTCCTGGAGCCTTTGTGAATCAGATGCTGCAGTGTGAACACTTTGCTCTTGAGGGGATATAATGAAAGCTGACATGCTTTGATCTGCTAGAAGACTCACAGGAAATGCTGCCATAAAAATACTGGGTTCCCTGGGGAATTTATGCTTGATTTGGTTGGTGCTTTTTTCTATATTTTGAACTGTTACTGAAAGCTTAAATCCTTCTTCCTTCCCTAAAAGAGGATTGCCAACCCAATTGCAAGATGTGTATACTAAACCTTGCCAAATGCTTTCTGCGTCCTTCCTCGTTGTTCTGATAGCGGGTGGCCACATCTCTCCTTTTTTATTATACTGGTATCTTGGATCAAGGAAAGATCAAGGAAACTACTGTCTTAACCAGCTAGACAAAGTGATCCCTGCTTTAACAGCTTTTGCTTCAAATACTTCTTAATATTTCAAATATACCAAAACTATGTACACATTGTTTACAAAAATTTAACCACAGGTTTCTTTTAACTTACTAATGCAAAAGGGAAAAAAAAATAGCTCTCTTTTCCTTATTGTTTTTGATTTACTGTTCCAGCTAACTTTCATGTTTTGTAGCACAAATATGATTATCTGATTTTTCATCCTTGCAGAATTATGTGTGTTGAAATGAGGTAGTAATGGTATTTTCTTTCCATAAAGCACTTCCTTTTACAGATACATGTACTGTGTGATTTTTTCACATGGTAATATATACATATTTCTATGTGAATATCTGTTGCAACTTCTTTGAAAGTGTCAGCTACACCCTCATGAAGTCACAAGGCTTGCCATAAACAAATCTTGGATGTTTGCTATTTTAACATCTTGTGGATGTAGAATTTGCATTCTAAAAATATGCAAATTCATGCTGTGGATAAAACTTTCTGATGTAATTTTGTTGTCCAATGTTTTGTAACACTAAGTTACTCCTAAATTATGTCCTTAAGAACAAAAGTCAATGTTCTCAAAAATGCTTCAGGATTATTGGCATGGTCCTAGAAGGATGCAAATATCTGAAGTATAATACAAACAGAATCAGAATAGAGAAACCTACCATTTGAAGTTTCACAAGTATCTTAGCTTGCAAGAAAGCTTGTCACTTCAAATCCTGTGATCACCCAACCCAGAAGCATTGCTATATTGGCTGTGTTGTGTATCCAACTAATTCTTGCATTCCACAGGCAGTTCAGATTTCACAAGAAAGGTATCTCCAAAAACTTGTGTTCTGCATTGTTTGGACAGTGAAAATTTCTTAGTAATCTTGTGATTCTCGCCTGAGAGCATAGCTAAGTTTTTCTTGGTTTGAGTACTTAGGCTTTAGTTAGGAAAAAAGTTGAATAGAGACTCAATTCTAAAATTTACATCTCATTTTCAGAGGTAATCCACACCCAAGTGGATTGTGAAGAGATTGTGAAGCCATAGGATAATATATAGAAAGTGTATTCACTGAAATACTTCAGTTTACACTGACTTGTGCTCATGCATTTGCATTCTTGTGTTATCATGGATAGAAATGATGTTCAGTGGTAAATGGAAGAAAAACATGGAAAATAAATGGGCCATGCACTTTATCCCCTCCTACTTACTGTTCCATATCAAAAATGCTTATTTAATATTTCAGATCCCTGAACATCTTAAATCTGTGGATGTTTAGATAAAAGGCTTTTCTACTTTTGCAAAATTCAAAATGTCACAGAAAAATCACCCCATTTGTGACTCAGATTAAAAGGTTTGGTACTTTTCAATTTCATGTTCCAGAAATGGCATGGATCTGAAGTTTATTTTCTTCATATCTTCTCTTAAAAAACCCTCCAAACAACTGGAAAAATTGCCCCACCTAAATAGCTATTCCTTTCCTCACATATATCAGAGATTTTAAGTCATTTTCAGAAGTTATTATAGCTTCCTCCAATCCTCTTATTCTCAGTAAGTCTTGGAACCTGACAGCTCAATCAGGTGTGAAAAATAATCTAATTTTCATAAGCACACTAAATATGTTGGAAGTTGGGTTTTCAGTAAATAGATGACATCAAATATATATATATATTTTTAAATCAGTGTTCATTCCAAGGTAGTTGCACTACATACAAATGACAGTGAACTAACATAGAGGACTGGAACATTTTTGTGCTTATACAAACTGTGCTGGAGACTTGAAGACATGCATTTGGAATCTTTGTCCCTGTTTCTGAATATCATGAGTCTTTATTTAGAATATGACTAGATCTCAAACTAAAAATAAAATAAGGAAACATTTTCCTATCTTTTTTTTCCCCCTCATAAACTGTGTAGATCTCACAGGCCCAAACTTGAATTGTACAATCTGTTCCTTGGCCTCATTGGAGGGACTGAGGAGTTTTCCTGCCTACAAGCATAAGCATGTAGCAGAAGTATCTAAATTGAGAACTTGCTCATTTTAAGCTGATTCTGTAATCAGAAGCCCAGATCTGAATCACATTCTGGAAACATTTGTCTCTTGGCACTGATTACAGAGAGAGTTTGAGGTGACTTCAGCTCCCAACTTAGGCATTTAACTGAGAAAGTCATCATGATGGAGAGTGAATCCAGACCCTCACACTGCCACATTTCCAGTCCAGATCCCACATGAAAACCTGGTTGTAGCCAAAGAGGATGGGAGCTGTGTATTTGACCCCAAGCACATAGAAGCTCTTCTCAGACCTTGATTCAAAACTTACCAGAATGTTTAACCTTGGGAAGTAAGGACATATGGAAATATTGACACAGCCTTGAAAGCTGTAGCTCAAACGTGTCTGAAAGTAAAATGTATTAAGCTTGTAGCTTTGACAAAGGGATAGGATGATGTATAACTCAATGGATACAAGAGGTCTTTTCCTTTCAAACTCCAGACTGCAATGCTCGATCTCAGCAAATCTTAACAATGTATAAATAGCTCTTTGTCACTTTCATGAATGCCTGTTTACAAACCTCTCAATCCCACTGAGTGCAAATAAAAATTGACAAGTTACACTGTAATTGAAGGTGCATGTGCATGTGCTGCAGTACTTGTTTATCCGTGCAATGTTGTGTTGGGCTGTGCCAAATGCAATGGAAAGAATGGGACCATTGCAGTCATTTTAACGAGTTATTTGGCTGCATGCATGATGTGATCTACTTCTGGGTCTCGTGAATGCATTCAGCTTTACTTGTTAACCAGAAAAACATTATTTATTAATGACTTCTTCATGCTTTATTAAGCCTAATGTCAAAACACCTCTGTGGGACTCTAAGCATGTTCTCTCTTTGTATTAAACCCTTCAAAAGAAAATGAAAATTATGCATCAAAGCTGCAGATAAAACCCGGTAGATATCAGTTAAATTTCTCTTGATCCTGGCAGATGATGCTTCTGAATATTTGTGAAAGCACAGCACTTGATTGTGTGCTGGCTTAAATTGAAGCATTCTGCAATCTCAGATGTGTGTCATTAGGGTGTCTGAGAAACCTAAAAAGGCTACTGTGGTCTCCAAAGCTGAGTGGAGTGCTCAGATGGCAAAAACTGGCAAGTCCACTGTAGAAGTAGAATTCTCTCTTTTTTTCTATGAACTGATGTTCCTTATCAGAGGAAAAGGCTACTTCACGGGAACATTAAAATTATGCACAGTAGTAACAGGTTGAATTACCTGTGACTTCTGTGGTTTGAGATGACTGGTATGGCTCAGGAAATTAATACTGCAGTTCAACAAACTTTTTCATCCTTGATCTGACAGAACATCTTGTTCTCTAGCACTGGTGTGGGATTCGAATCCAGCAGTTCCTCATATCTTAACCTGTGACGTCCTAGAACATATTTCATGATTCTTCTACATGTGTTGGTGTTTAACATTGATTAAGCAACACCAGATTTTAGACTATAGAAATATAGACAGAACAGAACAAACTTGTGATTTTATGTAGTTGAATAAATGGTCATTGCAAGAAAGTCAGCATGTTCATCAATTTTTACATAAAAGAGAAGCCTTCGGATAAAGCTCCTAGTTTGTTCTCATTTTACATTTGAAAAGGAACGTTTTATACATGTAGTTTTAAAAAATATTTTGGTTAACAGAATTAATAACGGCCAATCAGAATCACCTGAGTTACAAAAATAAACAGAAGTCATATCAAAAACCCTTAATCTGTAAGAACTTTTAAAAATTAGAGGTCAGTTCCTTTTATGAAACCACAGTATTTAACATCTGAAGTGGTAACCCAACAGTTTAGCTGTTGAAATCCAAAGTTTTGCACAGTAGAGATGCCATTTTGTTTTTGCTGAAGACAGAGGTTCATTATAGGTTTTATTATGGAGAGCGGAAATAAGGTTTAGAGCCTTACCTTTGCTCTCAACTCACCCTAGCCTGTGTTTATGTATCAGATAAACGAAGTAGGAAAATCTGACCAAAAACACAGGCCAAAAATATTGGGTTGCTTTCCAATTCTAGCAATAAAAATCTGTGGAGAAAAATTCCTGGAGGGAGTTGTAGATAGATGATTTTGACACTGCATAATCACTACTGCTTTATTTCCTACTTTCTGTTTATAATTACTACCAGTTATGAATATTTAATATGAGCTTGTTTTACTCTTTTCCTTTTACTTTCATCTTGCCACTTTCATCATCTTTCACAACATCTGAGAGTTCAACGTAAGGCAACGGGATGGTTGGGGAATGTACCATATCGTTACCATATCACAGCAAACATAAATAATTGGGAGGACAGATCCACAGCTGGTGCCTGTGAACGGAGCTGACCCAATTTTGGTAGAAGCTGTCCAGTTACAGGCTGTCATGCAGAGACCTCTTGGCATAGAGATTTCAGTAACATAAACTGAAGAGTGCCAGGCTTCTCTGCTGGAGTGCTTTGTCCCCTTTTCTGCCAAGTAGACACCGGAGCCTGGTTTGTCTCTTTTCAAGTGGGTGCCTCATCATCAGAGGAAGAGTCCTGCCTGACTGCATGATTTTTGTCTGGCACTAGCTATAAAGTTGTGAAATAAGCCAGGGATAGTACAGTAGGACTCTGCTCTTTCTCCTCTGGTTATCTTTTGTGATAAATAATTGATCTTGCTACAGATGTTAGCCTATAAATCCCAATGGGAAGGAAGCACCCCTGCTAGCCCAGGAAAAAGTTCTGAAATGACACAGAGGCAGGATCAAAATTAAAGTCACATCCTTTCCATTGATGCTTCCTTATATTTTGCAGAGGGTTTCTCTTTCAGGGTGTGGGGTTTTTTCTCCCCCCGTTACTCAGCTACCATAGTCACTACTGGTTTTCCTCTTCCCGGCCTTCCCAATGCATTGCCTATGCTACATATTGAACACATGCAGATGATGGAGGGGTGTAAAGTGTGGCATTGTAGTGCCGTGCCCAGCTTCCTGCTCTAGATCCAGCTCCAGAAGCCTTGCACTGCCTAAAGGCCAAAGAAAACAGGCAATCTGGCTTTCTAAGAAGTGTAAGGCCATGCAGGCTGGTCACCGATACCATGGCACTTGGGCATGTTGCAGATATTAATAGCTGCTATTGGCTGCTTGTACGCTGCTGTTTGTGTATGCTCAGAGATTTATGCTAATAAGAAAGTGGAACTGGAAGATGTCACACTGAACCCTTTATGTATTGGGATACTTTTTCTTTTAGTGTAAAAAAGATGTCAATAAAATTTCATTTGCTTCAGAACCAGGTAAATATTATTTGCCACTATGATTTAACAAGGGTCCAGAGACACAGCAGTAAATCATTTTAGACCAAAGGGAAGCTGTTGAGAGCTAGTCAGGTCCCTCTAGATTACAAGGGAAGCAAGCGAGTCTGTATTGAACAGATTTCCCAGGAGGACACAATTAAAAATCATCCTGTTCAGGAACTACTTTATATGCTTTTGTTTTTAATAAAGCCCTTTGAGACCAGGAGTGGTGTAATATTCTTACTGCTTTTGGTCTGTGTATGGTCTTCATGCTGCTTATTGTCAGTCTACTGCACTTTCTTCTCAACTGTTTGCTGTTTAATGAGAAACTCAGGATTAGATGGAAGGTCACTTGCTTCTTTACACAGATTCAGTACAAGCTCAGTTTCATTTATTTGATTTCCAGAAATGCAATTTCAGATGATTTCTGTGATGTGGTGATATTAACATTCCTGTGAATGCATCATTTCTTCAAAACACACGATGTCTGTTTATAACTTACACTGGTTTGCACTGTGGCATTCACCCCTCCCTGAGGATGGCAGAGCCATGACAAGCTTTAGTGGCCTCACCCATGAGCTGACTTTGGTACAAACTGTCACTGACATTGATGCCTGGTACACTCTCACATCACCTGAGCCGTGCATGTGGGAGAGCTCACGTGAGGCTCATTTCTACCTCTAGTGTTGTACAGAGGAACTTGGTATGGATGGAACCATCAGCTGGGACAGGACTCTGGTGAAATTGGTGTTCAGCCCACCCTTGTGAACTCATGAAGCCAAGGATATAAAAATCCTCATGTCTTAAATAGGAGCAGTTACTGGCAGGTTTGTTCTGAAAATTTCAAAGAGGGCAGATATGCTCAAAGAGACGGGTTCTGTGCATTGTTGTCATGCCAATTTCATTTAGTCGTGTAATTTGTACCCTTTGTTGCACACAAGTACCTCCCTTCATTCTATGTCACACAGTGAAAGATAACCTGCTGCATATGAAGTAATGAGAAGAGAGAATCATGTAAAATTAATGCTTTAATGATTGGACTTTTGCTTTGCTTTGCTTTGCTTTGCTTTGCTTTGCTTATATTTGGGGGAAAAGTGTGTGTGGAAAGCTCTTCTGTATCCTCAATTACTGCTGCACCAGGCTATTTCTGCTGTTGTAGCAGTCCCAATAAACCTACAGAAGAGAATCACTTTTCCGTTGACAGCACATTTGCTGGTATTTCTGCAGCAGTTCAGTAATGTCTTTATTGTGTAATGTTGTATTTTAATAGCCAATTAAAATTCCCATTGAATTCACAAAATGGACTTAAGAACTTCTGAAGACTGTTTGGCTAAAAGTACACATGAGACTGTTCTGATAATCACTGCTACGACACTATTCAAACTTACTCAAAAGCCTCATCTTATCACAATAGGAAAAGTACTGAAGCAAGAGAAAACATAAATAAATTCCTTCATAAAGGAGTATTGTTGTTCAATTCAACTGTTGTTGAATTGAATCTCATTTCTCTGTCATGACTATGTCTCCTCTCCTTTCCCTCCGACACCGCCAGCAAGTCTCTTCTGCCTTTGTTCATTTTCCCAACTCCTTTCTGTGTTGTCTCTTTCTCTTTTTCATTGTTGTTGTTGTTTTTTTTCCTCTCGTTCTCATGTTCTCTACTGATAACAAATAATGCAGCGCCTTTGTGATGAGGATAGGAAGGTGATGAATAGTCCAGTAGTCAGGTTTCAGAGGCTTCACACAGGGTTTGTGTGAATTCTTCTTTTGTTTTGTTTTCTTTATGCCTTTCATAACAAATGTGTTTACAGCCCCTAGGTTAAAATGAATGAAAGCAGCAAAGAATACCTAAGATAAACTCTGTATGAGTAAGTGCACCACTAACAGGCAGCAAGGCTTGCAAACACGAGTCATTCCCACCCACTCATTGCTCACTTCTGCCATCCCTACAATGTTTTCTGCAGTCCCATGATGCTTGAAGGGTTTCTTAACACCTCAGCTGCTGGAATCAGTGCATGAAGAACTATTCTTCCATTCAGCATTTCTCAGCTCTCCCAGATTCATTAGAGGACGTTTTGTTTCCAGGCATCACCAGTAGATATCCTTTTGACACCTTGAAGGTGATTTCCTCAGGACCTTACCCCATACGAAGAGGTAACAAGCTTATGTAACGTAGTGCACTGCCAGATGTGTTGTGGGATCATGTTCATAATATTTAGCAACTCTTGCAATTGCTCCACAGAGGAAGCTTGTTTCAGCTTCCACAGCCAGACACTGCAAGTAAGGCAAGTGACAAAACTTGGGAAAAGCTATAAATAGGAAGCTCACAACTCAAGATACAAACAAATCCATAGGGTTACTGTTTGAGAGAATCATAATAATTTTAGCCTTTTGGAAAGACAAGGACAGACAACAACATTTCATTGCAATCAACATTTCAGTCTTCTTCATTCTATTGCCTCTGCCTTTTTGTTCTCCACTGTAATGTGCAGATAAAAGTGAATTGGCACTTTCACATGTACTTCTGTGGCTCTACAGGTGTGTTATTGATGTAGGTTTTTCAAGGCACAAAAGGACTGTGATTAAATTGTATGAAAAAAATACAGTGGGCATCTGCTTGCAGGTCATTCCTTCTGTTGTTTACTGCAGGTGGTGAAGAATCATTTTGAACACAGGTGAACATTTGGAGAGCACACAAACAAGCTTTTACAGGGAATAAAGTCTGGGGCATTATTGGCTGGGGAGGGTGAAAGGGGTAGATTTTAAATATTGCAAAAGTAGCAAAGCCCATGTGAATTGTCACAGAGTGAGGCAAGGGCTTGCTGGAGGCAGGTGTAGGGGTCAGTAGCAGAAGGACAACCAGCAAGAACTAAAACTGGCATTTTCTATTTCAGCATTTCTTTGTGCTTAAATCATTCTTTCCACCTACTGAAGTATTTGCTTGTTCTTCCCTGATGGGACCTTCACAAAGGTCTGGTGCACAGTCTGGATTCAGCTGTACACATAGAGCAAGGAGAAAAGACTGATGCCACATGGAGACATGGTCCTTGTCTGCAGTGGTCTAGAGATGTTTCTACGCGCTCCTGTGCTCTCCCATACAGAGAGGAGAACACTACAGCATGCTTTTTACCTGGAAGCCTGAGTTCTCTGCCATGAAAAGCAAGGGTGCATGGAGAAATGACAGGCTTTTGTCCTGAAATGTAGACAAGGTAAGCACCCAGGGACTAGGGTAGCCTATTTCAGCATTCAATTCTCTTGTTTTCATATGTTACATCACAGTGTTTTGCTCATGATTACATATTGGTTTTTTCAGACCTCTGCCTCGTTCACTGCACAAGGAGGGAGTGCGCACTGAGAACAAACCAGCAATACACAGAAAAAATATGTTAGTCTCTGTAGGATGCCAGTCTTGTCTAGTAAAAATGGATGTTATGTCAGTTAAGGCAGAAAAATGCAGAAAGAAAAAATTAAAACACCTGAGACTTCAAAAGTGGATATAGCAATTTTAGCAGTTACTGCCCACCAGCTGTTCATTACTGTGCTTTAGCTGGAGGTTTCTGCCTTCACAACTGAGTTGTATTCACAGTTAACAGCTTAAAACAAGCCCACTGGCTTTGTGCTGAAGCTGACTCAATCTCTTGGTGAGGGCATTAAAACAGGGTAGCTGTGGATGTTGTAAGAGCAAGGGAGGGCAACTTCTTAAATTGTTTCAACTCTATCCCAAAGAAGACATACCTAGAGAGAAAACTGTAACTTGGGTTTCTCTTGGCCTCTGCCACAGGCTTCCTGGTAATCATGGGCAGTTGACAAAAGTTTTTTCACAGTTGTCCCCTAAACTCATTTTACTCCCAATTCATTCAATTGGGTAAGCAAAAGGAAATATTTGTGGCCTATTGGCAGAAAAAGTGAAAAAATTTCAACTGCAGTTGAGGGTCCTGAGTTGAGCCCCCCTCCAAGCTTGCCAGCAGACAGGGGTCAGGTTGAAGGCTTCTTGGACCGACTTTCAAGTTCGCTGTTACATTTGGCAGTTGAGCACCTGTTGGTCAGTTCCCTGTCTTGTGGAAGGACACTACCAACACTCTCATCTCACACAGGAATTGTTGAGATACACTTTTTAAGCTTTAAAAAGAACTTCACTTCAGAAAGTCTTCATTTAAGGAAGCTGTCATTCCTATTAGAGGTAGAAAGTGAAATTCAGCCCATCTGTTGTGTACCGCTGTCCGATTTCAGCTTTTTCTCTCATACTTGTAAAATTCTTGAATGTGATAAAAAATATGACAATTTTTTTTTAAAGTTGCTCTTCAGAGCATGTGGCAAAAGATTCTTGGATATCCTTTTCACACTTTCAATGTGTGAGTGAAAGGATGTATGAAGAGGCTTGTCTGCCTTTTCTTTCCTTTTCTTTTTCTTCATTCGAGCGTGTAATGCCTCCTTTCCCAATATTACCCAGCGCCTTTCTGCATGTGCCCTGTTGTCTGCATTGGTTAGCTTTACTCTGTCAACTCAAAATAGTGTTGATTAGGATGCTGATGTGGTTGCTAACAGGCTGTATCCAATGTGTTGATTTCAGTACGAGACAAGTTTTCTTGGTATTATTTAAGTTGATAATGTAATAAAATGCATAGTTGATTTATTTTTTGGAAGTTTGCTTTACATCATCTCTAGATGTAAGAATTGTTTACATTCCCATGGTCCAATCATCAAACAATGAACCAAGCAAGACCACCAGCTCAGTTATTTTCTTGGGTGCTGCTTAATAGTGACACTGCATTTGTGATGAAGAAACAGCAGTTTGAAATATCCCCAACTGATAGTGCCAGAAGAAAGATGGAAAATGTCCAAAACTCTCTCATTTTAAAAACACTGCTGAATTTCTTTGTGAATATATGAATATACATATCTTGCTTATTTGAGCAATGAGATTTTTTTTTCCTCACTTGACTGTATCTTCTGCTTGTAGTACATGTTGGTTCAGAAAGAGATTAAAGCTTGCCTCATGTATTGAGGAGGGTGAGAGGTGGGAATTTCAGTTTTATGTGTATTAAAATTAGGAATTTATATTTTTTATCTACATTCTATTTTGCAAATAAGGGGGAAGTTGGAGAAAGCACACACTCCATATTAAGCATGACTGAATTGTCACTGTAATGGAATTGTTCCAGAACTGAAGGATACTGCTCAGAAACATTGACACTGATTAGAAAACAGAGTAACAAGTCACTAAAATCAAAAGGCCTGATTTCTTCAAGGATTGCAGCCCCTTTTGTGTGAATAGAAACAAGAACAAGCTAGGAAACCTGCTTTTGTATATGGTCACATGTGGAGGAACGACTATACTGTTCTTTTTTTGGTGCCATTTTCTATCTTTTCTTCTGATGTTGGTGGACAAACCACAGAGATATCTCAGGCTTTGGGAAGGAAATGTTAACCTCTCAGATCCTGCTGCCACCTTCGAACAAGCAGCCAAGGAGGCAGGTACCCACCAGAGCAGTGTCCGATCTGGCCTTACCCCTGCCAGTGACTTCTTTTCAACCTTTGTCATTGCTCAGGAAGGACAATCATAACCAAAGTTACAGAAGGACTTAGAAGGAAATAAGTTTGAAGGCAATGACGGATTCATGGATGGATGAATGGAAAAAGGCTTCCTCTTTTTCCTCCACTGCTGAGCTTTCAGTATAACAAAACAAATTAGAAAGTGAAAGTTACGGCCCATGTGAAGCCAAGAGAAGGCAGTACATTAGAAAAGTCCCCAGCTGCAAACCCAGGTGAACTGGATGCAAATTTAACAATGTTATTATTGCTCAGTGAGGAGGATTTCGCAGGGAAAAAAGGCAATAAGCACAGAAATATCCTTGGGCAAGTGTTAGTCTCTAGTGTGACCTGAGAAAACTCAGTTTTATTGTGAGCCATGTTAACAAGGAGCTGAGCCTATAATATTTGTAATAGTAACAAAAAAGCAATTTATGCAAAATAGGGGCAATCCTCATCTCATAGTATCTAGAGAATATGCAGTTTTATAGGTGATTAATTTAAAAAGAAAAAAGGACAAAAGAGAAAAAGGTTTGCATAAGTTATTTAAAAGCTTTCTAGTACGCTGCGACTGGGAAAGTATTAAGAAAACTAGAAAGGGTATGGCACTTGAGGAAAAGGCAAGGCATTCTGGGAATATGGTATGAAATAAAGCAGGGTTCATTTATGTAATTATTACAGAGACACTGTAGTCATACAGTAGTTAAAAATTATGCCATGATTCCCCAAAATAAACCTGTCTTCATGAAGACAAGTCTTTATCTTTTCTACTTGGTGCTTTTATTGAAATAGCAATAACTCTAAACATATATAGAAATTAATAACTATTTCTAAAATGCTGTAACACTGTTCTGGGTTTGTTTTGTCTTGGGTTTGTTGTCTTTTTTTTTTTTTTAATTCATGACGTCTTCAAAATGATTTAATCTAGGCATTGCAAGCATAGCCATTCTGACCAGAATTGCATACTGCTACCTTTATGAGTATTAATCAAAATTGAAAGACATATAGCTTTAGCCTTCGGAAAGCAGTCAGTAATTCACACTGAGTGGTCCTTTTGATATGCATAGAAAGAAAACACAAAGTATTAAATCAGCACTTAGTATCAGATTTCTTTAAGTGTGTAAACTTAGCTACCTGACATCATTAATTAAATTTGGTATATTAGGTTATAAATATTTGTATTTTTTTTTAAGTAATAAACAGCCATGTTTGCTGTTACTATACAAAATATTAATTATGGTAGAGACTTTCAAAAGAACTAAGGCAAAATGGACACCCTGGGTTAAATCAGCCTAGTTATGAAAGCTAGAAATGATAAAGGATTTTGAATGGATTTCAGAAAGTAGTCATGAGGAGTTGACTCATGACTTAATGAGTCAATGTCATGACTCCATGTTTTTATTAAAATAGGATGTCCACATTCATATTGCCACTTCTGAGGTACTGAAAATCTTTCATCACTTGCTGTTTATTTCAATTTTTAAAATTCTTTATCCATTTTTTATGTTTCTGCAGAGGCACAAAAGGATTTTGGCCTTAGGGAATTTAAAAATTTCCTCTAATCAGGAGGAAACACCAATAACTACTATTACTTTGCTGTAGCCACAATACAGTCAGCAGACTCTTAAAAACACTAAAATTAGAAAAGTAGACCTTTAAGTCTGAAATAAAACAGTGTCTTTTGAACTTATTATTAAGATCAAGCCTAATTGATAGACAATGGTTATTGGTATGGATCTCATTTACTCTAAATCATTCTCTTAGCTTTGGTTTCTCCGTCCCAGGGCCATGGAGGTACCTGTCTATGCCATGGGCCAGATCCCTAATCCAGGGCTGTGGCTGAGACTTTGCACCTACCCCCATATGCTTGGTATTTCCTTCTGTTTTGCTTAAGCAAAAGTGTTACCAAGTGTGCGGTATGAAGGGGAGAGGATAAAGGTGTGAAAAAAACCTGCAGGTATGGAGGCAAAAGTCTGCTGCCCTCAGCTCCACATCAGGATGTGGAAGTATCTTTGGCCCCTGTAAAAGTAGTGACCGGAGGATCATCTGCTGTATTTCAGCACTGAGAAAACAGCTGCCATATTTTAACTAATGCCTCAGATTTATGCTTGATTAACTAGACATTGTTGATGATTAAATACTTTCAGAATATATATGTAATCAACTTCTCACCCAAATTTTATAGTTTGCAGAGAGAAAGTGGTAATTGGATAATGTTAGGAATGTTCCTTCAAAACACTGCTATCATGAATCAAATAGTAGCAGCATTTTTAAAGCCTGCTCCTGTTCTAAAGGAGCTTTTTTTCATTCTGAAATATTTATTCCAGATTTCAGTTTTAGAACAAGAGCAAATTATTTCTGCAACTAAGTAGTTTGTAGTTTCCTTTAATTTATTCCATCTTTGTCATTATATTGTCCTTGAAACTATTTTCTGTCACTGTCAAACACTATAGCCTCAGGACAGAAATGAAAGTGAGATAATATATCTCTATGAGCTTTTCTGGTGAAATGTTTTTAAAAGTTTTCAAATGCAGCCATTTGGATTTAAGCAGAAGATGAAAGAACAATAAAACTAGAAGATTAAAGGAACAAAAGCAATTATTTTAAATGTTATTATTCTAACATTCCAGTATTAATCTTTGAACACCGTTATAATTGTACCAAATGATTTATATAAGTAACAGAAAAATCATTTTATGTTGCTTCTTCTACTCTTCTGTGAAGAATAATGTCTTCTATCGGTATTTTTTCTCATAATTAGGATTCCCAAAAATGTGTCACTGTGACATTTTTCTAAATATTATCTTAATAAAAGGCTTAACTCTAACGTTTCATAAGATTGTCCAACCAGTTCCTAAAAACATACAATACATTCATTTCAGAAACCAATGTAAATTCAAGGTGTGCTGTTTTTCCATTTCAGAGATAACTTAAGTAAAACAAGAAAATCCAAAAAGTAAGACTTTCATTGTTATAGTGCGGGAGGAAGAGTGAGGGGCAGAGGTTAGAAGATTTATGCTTTCATTGTATTATTTCAGCGGGCGTGTCTTATAGGATTTATAATTTGTTTCTCATATTGTAGCATTTTAAGAGATTTTTTTTATTCTGTTTAGCCACTATTACATTTTCTAGACTGGAATGATTGTCATTTAAGCTTTGAATTTCCACAGACTGACATCCTTAGAGGTAGATTGACTGGCTGACTCAGGGAAGGCACATCTTGCATTTCAGGAAACATGATTCAGGCATCCTTGCATTGGTCTGCGAGTTGCAGTGCTTTCCTTACACAAAATTACTCTTACATGTTTGTTTGCCTTTTTCTTTTCTCCTTCCTTAGAACTATCTACTTCATCAACACCTTGCAAAAAAGCAAATAAGCATATTTTCTCCTTCAAAGAGTCACAAAGAAGGACTGATTCAATAAAGTCACTGAGGGTATTCAGAGGTTTTACTGCTTTAACTCACTTCAAGTTAGCCATGGCCTCTCTTCGTCCCTGTTTTGATAACATTGCTGATGAGCCAAAAATTAATGAATGATAAATGGTTCACATAAGATTGGCACATTTTTGTGTAGGAGCTGAGAGCAGAAGTCCTCATCTCCACCCCTGGGACACAGCAGACGTTTTGTGCAAACAGGATGGAAGACAACATTTGTTTTGTTGATCTTATCACAATACATTTTCCTCATCCAAATGAAGTTTTCTATGCAGTGCTTCTCTTAAATTACCACTTCAGCTGCTTAACAATTTCCCTACTAGTGACCACTATCACTACAGAACAAGAACTCCGGGGGGTTTCAGTCTTTTCCTGAAGAATACTGGTTGGTTAATGTGAAACAGGAGAAAGCAGTTCAGCTTACCTGTTCTTCTACAGGACACACATGGAGGGATATTGTATGAGTGTGTGTGCATGCATGTGTGCATGTTCATCCCTTTAAAAACAGGGAAATTCCAGTGGTGCTCAAAATTTTTCAGTCATAGCTGGTTTACTTGCCTTACAGAAACACATGGACACACAAACACCCACATTTATCTTTACATAACTACATGCATTTCCACATTCGTGTACAGACATGTATTTTTTAACATATTCACAAAAAAATTTTAACTGCAACTGCATATGTTTAAAATTGCAAATAACTGCCATATTAGTGAAGTGATTGAAAAAACCTAAAATGTGGTCTTGAAAGGAACTACCTGAAGTTTTATATTGTGTAGGCATGCCTTTTTCAACATTTCTTTACTGTCAGAATATTGCATAAACCATAAAATCATAGAATGGTTTGGGTTAGAAGGGACCTTAAATACTAACTAGTTCCAAGTGCCCTGCCATGAGCAGGGGCACTGGCATGAATAATGAACGTTTTCATATCAAAACCCCACACAGAGGGGTGTATGTCTCATACTGAATCACATGGAAACAAAATATTTCTCATACAGGAACATGTAAATGCTAACTAGTATTTCTTAAATGCTTTTCCTAGTTAAAGGAGAAGTAGCTATACCAGCGGTATCAATCAACATGCTTTAAAGAGAAAAAAAAATTCAGATAAAGAAATCTTTTTGGAAGTGCCTAGTAAATGTGGATATCTCAGTATCTGGGCATCCCACTGGGGAGATGCTGTCTTTTAGGGACACCGGTAACTTGTGCCTGACCTCAGCAGTACTGAGGATGCTTTGTGTCGCTGGGAGGACATGAAAGGGAGAGGCCACGAAACAGGAATGTGCTTATAAGAGGTTCAGATAGTGCCAGCAGATGGCAGGCACGAGTCCTCAGCAGTAGGGCTCGCATGGCGGTGGGAGGAGACTTTTGAAACAGCAAAACTTTCTTGAGTACCCCAGATGACTTACAGTGAACAGCTTTTGAACACGACTCTAAATATCAAGATTTCTGAAGAGGTTATGTTAGGTAAGGAAAAAGCAAAAGAACCCCAAACTAATGAATATATTTAGGAGAGGACTTGTCTGAGTCATTAAAAAATATATATCTCTGCAATACACAGAAAGCTCAGTTCCTATTACAGATACAGATTAAGGATTCTATTTGTACACACTTTTTGATCTGCACGCTTGTCTTTGCTGCGGTTTTATATAAACACATTAAAAACATCAGCATTGCAAAAGAAGGCTTAAAAGGAACTTGTCTTCTGAAAGAGCTTTGTTTCATTGATGTTTGAGTTTGTACAGAAGAAGTAGTAGAAACTGCATCTCTGATCACTGGAAAATGGATTCTTGTCAAAGGCACCAACTGTCCTGACAGTGTGATGCGATGTCTTGCTCTCTCTCACTGCCAGACTCAGCTACAGAAACAGCATAATTGCATGAGTAACAACAATTCCCCTTATCTAATATGAACACTCGCTACTGTTAAATGCATTTCAATGTGCTAAAGAAGAAACAGAGTATAAAAACTTATGCTGAGTTTGTTGGGTCATTTAATCCAAAGGAGGTTGTTTTCCTATTGGGTTTGTAGTGGATTGTTTTGTTCCTCTTGTTGTTTTTTTTTTTACTTCTACACATTTCAAAATGGGCCAGCCAGCCCAGGTGTAGGTGATGATGGCAGACCCAGGAGATCCTGCTGCTCAGGACATGCCTCCTGGCCTCCTCTGCGCACTCTCTACTTCCCTGAAAGTGAAATTTCTGTTCTGCCTGACTCCTCATGCCACTGACATTACCATGATGTTTTGACTGTGGCATTTGAGAACTAATTTTTTCAAATAAATTCAGCAGAAAATTCTCCATTTCTGTCTTTCATTGTCCCATAAGTAAGTTTCCCAAGTGTAGACATCACCAGCAAATCAGTCCAGATATCCTCATGCTATTCATAAAGACAATCAACTAATCATCCACAACTCCTGATCTAAAGCTTATTAACATCAATGAAGGCTCTTCTAGAGAAAACTCTGAATGATATATGAGGCAACCAGAATAATCGTTTTCTAAATGACCAAATCCATGAAACTGTATGGATATTCAAGTCACAAAAGTGAAGTAGTCATAATGATATTAATAATTAGTGAACTTTTGATATTAAAATAGCTAGCTGGTTCAGTATGTCTCCAGTTACTTCCAAAGCATCTCACAGAATCACTGAAATAACAAAGACCTCTGGAGAAGATAAAAAAGAAATGTATTTGAGTTAGTGTAGAGGGAAGTGGAGAAAATACAGCTAAGAATGATGAATCAAAATTCGTTGTATACTGAACAACCTAATTACAGTGATTATGGTTTTTGTCATTGCAGAGTTGATGAATATTTTCTGGACCAAATGGAAATTTCCATCCCACAGTCATTGTAGCTATCTAATATTGCTGTATGTTAGTATCTTAGAGGACCGTGATAGTATCAAATATAAACAGATTACTGTAGACAATCACCAGCCAAAAACAACAAAGAGGCCAGATTACATCTAGGCCTTTTGATCATCAAAGCTTTAATATGCTTTATACGCTGTTTTATAAATTATGAATGTGAAATGGTTGTGGCAATAACATCAAGGCTTACATATTGTTGTAGTAATTATTTCAAAATTAAATATAAGTAAACATATTTAAAATTAATGTATTTATTATATATAATGCCCAATGAGTCAAACACAAAGAAATAGCGAGGGGGAGATTTATCATCTGTAGGTCACTTGTATCCTATTTGTAATGATTTCTTTCCTGCACTAAAGAGAGAAGCTAAAACAATTTCATAAAAGTGTCATCTAGTAAAAGATAACCCTTTCTTTGGAATTATTTCTAATTTGTTGCAGAACTTCAGAAGGAAATATGACAGCACCAGGATTTATTTTTCCCTTTTTGTTTCACACATGCTGATTTACATATTTTGCTTGTCTTGTTGAACTAGCATACCATCTTCTGTGAACTGAAGAGACTTCATTAGCAGCAATGATACCAACAGTTCAAATTAGAATACATAAAATTCCTTTTTATTTCATATTATCACAAAATAGGCATCCTTGTCTCTATAAATAAATAAAAAGCATCAAGGTTTGAGCATTCATTTTATTATCTGTACCTGGACTTTTAAAGCAAAATAAGAAAATAGAGTTCAATTTTTAATGCCCTGCCAAAGAAATTCGGGTGAAGGTTCAATTAAGTTAATCATTCTTTTCAAAATAATGAGGAATTAATACTCAAATAATCTACATTTGATACACTTTATACTCAGCAGTGTAATTTAAACGTTAAAACAGCAAGAATTATGGGACCTCTCAAGCTAATATTGATCTAATGTCTTCAGCTCAATGACAGTGTCAATTACTTTATCTTTATATGTATATATATGTATATAATATGAGAAGTACTCATGCTGTTAGAAACTGTGCAAGACAGATAGGTCCTCCTCGCAAAATCAAAAAAAAAAAAAAAAATCCCAATTTCTTTTCATTGTAGCTGAATCAGGTTTTAACGCAAAACGTTTACAGGCTTTTGTTACAGAAAATTAAGAAACAGCTTACCTATGTAAACTTTAGACTGTTTAAGAAAATTCATTTAAGTGTTATTTAAAAATCCTCTATAATTTTCTTTCGTTTTTACGGTTGGAACTATCGTTGCCTTCCCAGTTGTTTCCTTTTCAGGATACTGTAACTTACCTATCACCGGCAGTCCAATGTCTGCATTGTTCCATTCAAATTCACCCCCTGAAAATGCTTATGCTTGCTATTCCTCCTCTCAGTCCTTGCAGAAAAGTGAAAGAAACCTGGTATTCTGCTCACTGTTTGCACTGTGTAATTTCATGTCTTCATTAAATATGTCCTTGCTATTTTATGACAGGCCTTTGCCAAACAAAATTGCCTTCAGGTGTAGATCACATCCCAGTTTATCACAGGGTGGTGTTGGGGAAGAGTCAGGCAGTGGGCCAGTAAACTCACACAGAGCACTTCGGCTCCCTATATCTAAAGCTACACTACAGGACTCTCGGTGAAACCTGGGTCACTGCAGCACAGGTAAAAGATGTACCAAGTGACTGCTAGAGGATCCCACTACTGCACTGGAGGCGTTTGTCTCCTGCTTTCTCAGCACCTTCCTGAATGCTCCACAAGGCAGGTCAGCTATTGCTCAGAGAGTGCCCAGCCTGTTATGCGTACCAGAAAAAAATCTGTAGCAGACCAGCTACAAAAACAGGGGTTTAATATCCAGATGTTCATTACAACAAAGCAAAAACATGTTGATTGACCCAAGGCTGTTCCCTCAGGGCCAAGAAAGTTCTCAGCATTTTCTTATGAAGACTCTGAGAGTAGTGTCTAAAACAAGTCCTCTGGGCCGCAGCTGCTTTAAATTGAATACACATTTATTGGTAAAATACTTGTAATAGTAATATCAAGCCTGAACCAAAGGACAGTTCAAAGGAAATTTTTTCTACAAACCCAAATTGAATCTCAATCTTTCTCAACAAAAATCAGAACAGAAACAGAAATGTTGCCTTATTGGAATGTGACAAATTTTTCACTGTGAAGGTCTGAAGACTCTTCCATTGTAGGAGTGGTTGGTGCAGCAGAGATGTGCCTTCATAACTCTGTGATGCTCTGGAAGATCTGTAGGGGTTTCTCACAGTGGTTCACAGAGTACGCTAACTATTACTCCCAGTGGCCCTTTATATCAATTTCAGATTTCTTCTGTTGAGTTTCAGTGTGCTCTGGGAGTGACTCCAGAGCTGATGTGTCTGTACCTTCTTCCTTCATGCCTGTCATTTGGCACCTTCTGGTTTAAAATGTTGTGGTTTTTTTGCGAGAACTACCGAAGGACAACACCCAGCCTGTCTTCACACCCTGGAAAACGATGATTGAAAAGAAACCACATGTCAGAGTCTCTGAGATACTTATGGACATTTAAAGATGCATGGAAATGTGGGCCCTCTTGTGGTAAGGGGCTGTGCTGTCCCTTCCACCTCATGTGTGGGAACCTGCTGGATCTGTCTGACAACAGGATGAAAGAAGGCAGCTCATCCTTTTTGCCTGTTCACTGGCAATATGGGGGACATATGGAACTGGATTTGTATTTCTGCTGCCACTGACCTTCCTGTACACAGATGTGCGTATTTCTTTTAAAATCCCACAGGTCTTGTGTCCCGGTGATGCATTACCCTCTATTTCATCAGTACAGGGAAGAACAGTTCTAACCAAAATGAAAATGCCAAGGCACTGAGAAATGTCATGAACAGGAGACCTTTCTCTACAGGACACATTCTAAATTTTTTTCCAAAAGCATGGGCAACAAGAACAGAAAATGCCTCACAAAATACAGTAAAGAAGAGCATGCATGTGATGACACCTTTAAAAGGACAACTTAGCTACTTAAGTACTGAAGTCCTTAAAATCTCAGATAATGAGTATTTCTGCAATGATCCAACTCTGTGTATTCCTACTAAGAGCCACAGCAATACCTTCTACTGCCAATTGCTAGTAAACCAGACAAGTTGTCTCTCACCTTTCCCTCTGTCCCCCTGTGTGGATTAGGAGAAAACAAGCATTACTGCAGCTGGTCATTGCTTCCAGTCTTCTAATGACCTTTTAATTCCTTTGAAAGACAGCTGCTCCATATGTCCCGATATTATGTTGAGATTCATAATTATGTCTTACTGTTGGAAAAAAAAAATCACAAGTAAATATGTTAAATGCTGAATGAATTTAACGTGTAGTATACAACACTACAAAAATTATCTCCTGGGAGATTCCCCTGTGAAAAATCTACCCTGAGAAATGTGATACAACAGTAAGCATTAGTGAAAAAACCTAACAGCTCTTAGACAAGAGATTAAGAGTTAAGTCTTCATTAAGGAGTGAGGGATCCTCCCTGTATTGAATAATGTCCTTGTTACTTTGAAGAAAATAATATCATTGTAATCACTGCAGGTGGGGGAATAGACTTGCTTGGACATAAACTTTTCTCTAGCTGATGACTCAAATGATAACTTGAATGTTTGCTGATGACTGGCAAGAACCTGCCCTGAAAGCAGGGAGTAGGGTACAATTAATAAATTATTTGATTTTGTCCTCCTTTGGTATGTTAGGCTCAAGTCCGTGCAGCAGCGATCAGGTTTCTTTAATCTAATTAAGGAAGGATTTAATAGATCTCTTTTCTTTCTAGTATGCTACCTGAAAGCAAAGTCTCAGGTACTGAGTGGTAGCTACTCTGTGCACCAGGCATTCCGCAGCAAAGTCATCATTTGTCTTAAAAATTACTGTAAGAGGGTTTCATACTTCTCAGAACCCAAGTTCTGGAGAATAACTGATAATCCAATACAATCCAAAGGGGCTCGTTCATCTGTAACACAAAACCCAAAGAAGCTGATGCTACCTTCAGTTACATAGAAGTGTAGGCTTGACAAAATGGCAAAGGAGAGGATGCTGTGATCAACAAAGACGACCTACATACTCATTTTGATTTTTATTTTTTTTCATACAGACCAAACCAAAATAGTGAAGGAAAGGATGGAAATAATGATTTAGAATTTTGGTGATCATGGTACCATATCTTTCACCTATAAAATTAAGTCACATATATTTGTTTGTTCCTTGCAAATAACTCAGACCCCATCGCTATGGCAAGCAAAGTATTTTTAATGGCCAGCATTCTTACTTTCTGCTAGCACATGTAAGTTATTCTCTCCTCAGTTAAAAATTTTTTAGCTGAGTGAGTAATACATGAGGTATTTAAATTGCAGCAAGTGCTACTGAATCTGCAGTGATAGTCTGTGACAGTGATAGTGTCTTCTACCAAGCCTATGATAGTGTCTTCTATAACACATTACCCAAAATACTGCCTTGATCTGTGGAATATATATTTGTGTTCTTTTATTGTGCTGTTTTTCTTACTATGTCTTAGTGGAAATAGAACACATAAATCCATCTCTGATGTTGCCTGTTTAATGAGTTTAGGATCTAGACACACACAGAAATGGTTTTATAATCCTGTGATGGTTTTTTAGCCTATTTTCCTTAAGTGAAGCCTCTTATATGGGTAACAAGGGTATCTCACTTCAGCTTCTTCATAGAAAGTGTGGGTGAGTCTTTTCAAGAGCAACACCAAGTGCATGTTGCTGGTCAGATGTGTGTCGTGCATGTTGCTGGTCAGATGTGTTTCATGCATGCCATTTCGTGGCTGCTCAGGCAAAACTTAGTACAGTTCACCTCTTTTTGCAGCAAGTTTTTCCCCTTACCATTTTATCAGTCCTGAAAAATCTTGTCTAGCCGGTCTCATTTTCATTGCTCTGATTTCAAAATTCTGCCCAATCTTCATTTGCATTTACCATATCCTACCTAATACCTTGTGCACTCCTTGCCACAGAGCAACCCTTCTATCAGATCTTGCTTTTCCACTGGGGATGTTACAGTGTTCCAGACTGGGCTTTTGCTAGTTCTTGTGCCAAACAATGCTGAGAATTTACTGCTTCGTTGATAGTCTCTTCTTTACATGTATCTTGCGCATTAGCTCACTAATTAATGGCTATCAGAAACACATACATCAGCCCTGCAGGATGTTTTGGGTTCTCCCAAACACTGTGTTGCCCTGCATCATTCTTCTCACACCATTAAGTGTATTGAATTTCTTTTACGCCTGAAAGCTGGTGTATTCCTTCTAGCTATATTAGCTGGTTAAAAAAAAAAATCTTACACCCCCTAAAAGCCTCCTCTAGTCCTTAATCGGCAATGCTAACTATGCCAGGGATTGTTTGGATGAACCTTTTACATGTAAAAGCTTTGGGAAGACATATGTACCAAACTTATTTAAATAGGTCCTACATTTTTACAGTTTACAAGTTGTGTATCTTTCCCTGCCTCTGAGACTAGCATTTTTCTTCCTACTTTTAGTGATACTTGTGGAGAAGGAAGAGCCTTCAAAATGTCCATAATATTTTAACATCTTCCTGTAGTCAGAGTAATAAGTGCTGGAAGAGATAAATTCCAGCAGAAGTAATCATTTTTATCGGTGTTGCAATTTCATCTCTCCTACATATATTGGATTTTGTTTTCCTGGCATTTTCTCACTCTATCTTTTAATGTCCCATTATCTTTATCAGGAATTCCATGTTTTTTCAGTGTAATATATTGACTGCTACAGAAAGAAAAAAATATATACTCCATTATATTACAAATTCGTCCCCTTTCACTCTCAGGGAATATAATTTTCATAACATTTCAACACTTTCAACCAACAAGTATGCTTAGTATATTTTGTTTGGGAGGTTTCTTATATATTTATTTATTTTTTAGATGAGAAAAAAAAGAGGAGGGAAGGAAATGCTGCTTCATGCAATGTGGCCTGTGAAGCTGAACTGTTGTCATAGCTGGTATCTCATTTTAACTTTGCAGGTCTTGATGAAAAAGGATCTGAGTTCAGGCAGTTATTGAGCGTATGCTCCAGTGACTGCCAGATTGATGCTTCTGTCATACAAGAATGTGACAATAGTTGCTATGGGTTTCCTGATTCGGTTAATTAGATTTTTCCCTGTATAATTAGCACATCTTTAGACTGAACTTCAAACTATGTCACCAATTTATTTTAAAATTAGAGAAAGTGTTGGAGAGGGTTTTATTCCTCTCATTTCTTGTAAGTGTTTCTGCTAAGACCCACTAGGAATATCACAGAGCAAAATTGTTAAGAGGTCAGTATGTGATGTGGAAACGGGCTGTTTGACCTAGTTTTGGCTGTGGCTCAGACATCTGAGCTCACTGAAGAGCGGCTGTGAGGAGAATTTCTCTTTGTTTCATTTCTCAGGATTGAGGTGAAGCTAGTGGGAAAGAGTGGGGTAGCTTTGCAATTATATGAAACAGCTATTCAGTTCCAGAGGTCATAGCAGACACAAAAGTATTATCATAGCACAAGGAGGACTGGCTCACTGTACAGAGAGGGAAGGAGGAAAGCAGCACTGCAGAGCAAAGAAAGGTACATAAACGGTATGAAACTTTCTAAGTCATCTAATTCATATGGGCAACCACAGGAGTTCAAAAGCCTTTGCTTTGTCCAGTAAAGTTTCTATCCTTTCATGGGCTCTTACAGAACTATTGTAAAACTATCAAAAGTTCAGTTTAAAGAAGCACTGTTTTCATACTACACAATAAGACACAGTTATGACAGGAATGCTGTTGGGAATATTCTGCTGAGGTGGCATAGTTCACTCCATAAATCCTCAAACCTTTATTTTTAATTATTTTTAACATAAAGTCTGTTGCTACTCTAAGGTTAAAGAGTATAACGTATGCAAAGAGAAATTTCTCATTTTGAGGAGCTTCTGAAAAACATGTCAGCAGTTTGCATTTGTTGAAGCTTTGCTCTGTGCACTGCAGCAGCTCCTGAAAGATTGCTGATAGGCTGCAGCACGCCAATACAGAATTGTTTAAAGCATATGGATGGACAGCATGAGGATACATTTCAGTGAAGTAGAAAGGGGACAGTGCGAAGGGTTGTAATGGGATTGTGACATCCCTGTGCATGACATGAACCAAAACACATCAAGGGTTGAAGCATCTTTCACATCTTTCTGGAGCATGTCTGGAAAAGGGCAATGAAGCTGGTGAAGGGTCTGGAGCACAAGCCTTATGAGGAGCAGCTGAGGGAATGAGGATTGTTCAGCCTGGAGGAGGCTCAGGAGAGACCTACCTTCCTGAAAAGAAGCTGTAGAGAGGTGGAGTCAGCCTCTTCTCCCAGGTAACTAGTAACAGGACAGAGGAAATGGCCTCAAGTTGCACCAGGGAAGGTTTAAATTGGATATTAGAAACCATTATTTCACCAAAAGGGTGGTCAGTCATTGGAACAGGCTTTCTAAGAAAGTGGTGGAATCACCGTCCTTAGAAATGTTCAAAAGTTGTATGGATGTGGCACTTGGACATATGGTTTAGTGGTGAACCTGGCAGTGGTTGGACTCAACAAACCTAAAGGTGTTTTCCAGTCTAAAGCGTTTTACAATTCTATGATCCTCAGTGCTCCTTCTGGCTCCATGGCATCCATGGGCTTGCTGGTGTCCCTGCAGCAGGTGCTGTCTGCACTGTGCCACCCATTTAGCCTCCTCGCACCCTCCTGCTTTCCCTGCCTTTCCAAAAACACAGGATACTGAGCATGACTTCTCTGCCTTTGTGGCAATAGAAGTTCAAGTAAGCATCATTGAAGATGGTGCTCCATAACACACCATCAGTCCAGGCTTTCCAGTGAGAAGTGACAGGGACCTCTGCTTAAATGCAGATACCACAAAAGAGGCCAGGTCATAAATCTTGTCTGAACTTTTTTTATGTGAATTAATGTTTGCTACCATTGGAACACAGCTGCCATATTGGAGCAAAAGGGATGACAATAAAGGACTTCCCGTCATTTCAAGACATCAGATAGTTTATAATCGTTCCTTCTCTCTCAGAGAATAAAGCTTTTCTAAAATCACTTTTGTAGCACAATTTTATGCCACTACTGGCTGCTTTTATAAACCCTACTGACTAAACTTTTATTAATCCAAAATTATGACTTCAAAGAAGAAACACTGGAACTAACAATGCTTATGTAAACACAGATGGTCTTGAGAAAAAAATGACAAGAGATTTTGTGAAAGGCAAAAGGTAAAAGAAGTTGACAGACTTAGGATGTCTTACTTTCCTTTAAGTAGCTGTTTTGCATGTGTGCTTTGAAACATACTGATATCTTCAATTCTCACCTTATTAATTTAGTTTCATTGCACCTACTGCTCTGTAATGGGGAGGAACTTGTGTTAGTCCTTATTCCTATGAACTACAACTTCCAATTATGTTCTTCTGTTATTTAGTTCCCAAGAATATCTTCAAAGTTTGATAATAATTTATATTTTCTGTCTATTAAGTCACTTTTATAGGGTCCAACATAAACAGCACCTGCTTATGTGAAGCCTGAAGACTACTTTGGGTGTCTGTGAAGGCCATTTGATATCTGCCTTCTTTTATGGTTGACCTTGAAGGGGAGTTCAGTTTGGTAATTTATGGCAAACAGCATCCAGGAAGACCCATTTGCAAGATTCACTGTCACTTAGCACTAAACGATCGCTCCTGACTCTGAAGACAATCTGAGTCCCTGACAGGGCAATCCCATAAAAAATATTGCTTGGCCACCCAGGTGTCTTTTCCAATTATCTGGAGTAGAAATTAATACTTTTAAAAGCTGCTAGTTTTTGAAAGGTTATTCCAATTTATTCCAGTAGTTTCTTTTACACATTATGATAAATTGGTTTATTACACCGTTATTTTCAATGTCAGCTTTTTAGAAGATTGGATCATAATGTTGAAACATTAGAGTGAATGGCAAACATATTATTTTACAGCTGAGTAATATATTCCCTCTAAAAAAAATAGTGCTCTGTTTTTAATAACAGGTAATTTTAAGATTGTATTGCTTAATGCTGTTTCTCCACAATATTTATTTCTATGTAGTAAGGACCGGAGAGCTTTCTTTCCAGTTGCCAGTGATAGCTTGGACAGGACACAAAATATATGGAAGTACAATAATCCAAATTGCGAGCTGTGCTTTTAAGTATAAGAATTCATGATTTCTCAGTATCAGTTTAATATATGGAGCAGCTCCAGGGAGAATAAATGGTTAGGCTCACTTTAGTGGGCTTCTAAATTTAGAAGCAAGTTTTTTTAATGTCATGTTTTCTTCTCTGATTTTTTTTTCTTTCAGTGATAATCTCTGGGTGCTATTTTTGTTCCCCAAATCCTCTCCAACGGATCTATAAAAGGACTGTAATTAGCATTTTAATGGGAATAGTTGAATCTCACTGTTTCCCTACAGTGAGCATATTCCTATTTATGTAGAGCTCAGCAATACTCAAAGACATAAGAAATTCATAGTTTCTTTTTTTTTTTCCTTTTTCCTTTTTTTTTTTTGTTTTGGAAGCTGTGAGAGGAGGAGACAGGGTGGGGAAAGAGAAGAAACAAAGCTAAGCCTCTCATCCTTTTCAACACTGTATCTGCTTGTAGAACAGTTTCTTTTTCCAGCGTGAATTACAAATTTTTTGGCTCTCTATCATCAGTTCTGCAGGTGGCTGAATACTTTGAACTCCTATTGACTTCTTTCACAGCACAATAAAGTTTCCATCCTGAGGTGCACAGCAATGCCCCATGTATTTTTTAATTGGAGCAATTATCTCAGAATGGTTCAGTACAAAGTACTATTTCAAAAAGACAATTTCCTGTAGGTAAATGGTGTCAATTTCAAAAGTAGTAGGTTACTGCTAATGAGTGTCTGACACTATTTTTCAAGCAGGAATATGTACAGATAAAGATTTGGATCTCAGCCCAAATGTTTAGAGAGTAAGACACCTACAGCTCAAATAGCCAGATAGTGGCATCAAAAATAGTCTTCCCTCAAACCCAGAACTTCCTCCCCTTCACCACCAGAAACTTCTGTTAGCTGTGAGAAGGGCAACCTCCCATACAACCTGAGCACCTCACAGATATTGCATCCTCTGTTTCCATAGGCTGATTTGCATGGCAATGTGGAGAGTAAAGCCCTGATGAATTTATCTTCCATGTGATGTGGAGAAATAGTTTAAGTCTATAATACGTAATGTTTGGATTCCTGCATCACATCGTAGCCACCGGTCCTATATAAGCAATAGTTTACAAGTGGAATGGTTTTATGGATAGGAAACAGGTTTTATTGCAGAACAGGCATGGCTCCTGTTGTAGCTGGGACAAGTTGGTGGCGCTGTTTGTGTGAAATTGTGGATCCCATGTGCCCTATAAGGAAGTGTGTGCCCCAGCTTCGTCCAGAGCCCTCCGCAGGACTCCGGGGTGTGCTGCCCTCTTCACCCCCACAAGACTCACATGCAGCCTTCATGAATACTCACAGGAGGCTGCTGAACAGTGCTGAGCTGTGTCTGCACTTCAAGATTCCTGATTTTAGCAGACCACAAATCAGTAAATCTGTGGCTGTGTTGACTAGTCTCTTCATTTTTAAAAGTAAATGCTTTCTGACTTTATTCCCCAGAAATACTGGTGGGCAAACGTTAGGAAAGATGTTTTTTCCCAGTTCTATCAATATTTTTCCCCCTTTATCATGTTAATATCAATGAAAAAGGTCATCTACCTGAAATTCAAATCCACAGAGGAGTGATTTCCAGGTATTCGTGTTTAAAGCACCAACAATAAATAACAGTATATACATAGCAGCTTCTTGTTTTCCTGAATAACAAGATTTATCTCCCCTCTAGATAAATATTGAAGTTGGTTTTAAATTGGTCAGAATTATTCTTTTTGGTCAATAAATCTTGATATTTCCCTCCACAGAGTTCAATACCTTCTTAATATATCAGATTATTGAATGAGATTAATAAATGTAACTCTGCATGAAGACTCTCATAAATGGTGAGCAGTCCAAGTTTAGGAGACTTCACAAAGGCTCACAACATACTATATGGACTATTTCAGTTGAATGTTAAGAAACTGCTGAACTGTGCATTAAACAAATTACTGTATTGCTCAGAGAGTTACAGTAAGGTCTATTAAGTACTTATTTAAAGACTTGGCAACTGTGAACAACAATAAATAATTCAAGTAGCACCTCTAATCTTGTTTTCTTTCCCCTTAATTGGTTTTACAGCATTGTTTTGACATTTACCCTTGAATTAAAAAAAATACTCAGAAAGAAGAAAATACATGCTGTGCACTAATCCAACTGTCAATTGAGTACTTATATATTGATGCATCAGAGCAGCACAGGAGCTCCACTCTGTCTCCAGAGCTGGCGAAGCCCATTATTGGTGTGCAGTAGTATGGGCTTCTGGGCTTGCAGAAAAACTGAGTTTAAGAACTGTTTGTTTGTACAAATGCGAATGTATAAACATAAAATTATTTTTAAAATATGGAGATATTGCATCACTGTCTCAGTGAGACTCCAGATGCATAAGAAACCATGTCTGACCTATCACCCAGGGAGGCATCTAAATGCTAAAAATGTGCCAAGAAGGACAGATGGATCCGGAAGAGCTCAACAGCTGGAAAACTCAAGAAGCAAAGGACAGCCAACACTTTTGCTGTTCAGGTTTTCCTAGCCTATTGGGAGCTCTGGAGTGATTCTAGCCTTCAGGTTTTGAATTCAAAAGGACTGTGGCAGGTCGTATTTCAACTCAGCTTTTAGAACTGGAGAAATTGTTGTTGGTTTTGGTTTTAACTGAGTTTGAAGAACATAGGACATAGTTTGGTTTCTGCAGAAGTTTTTCATAACCTTTTATCTGGAATACTTTGTATTGACTGGCTATTTCATTCAAAATTATTAAGTTTATAGACAGGATCCTTTTTTTGTTTTTTCTGAAGAGAAAAGGGAATAGGGAAATAAAAGCCACATATTTTCCTTTTCATGAGTTTTAATTTGTGTATATAATTTTCTTTGAGAATATATAAGTTATAAGTTTGCATAAGTGGGTGCAGGTAAATAAAAACATACATAGACATATGAAAAATGAGATTATACTGTCCTTTTTTGAGCAATGTATGAATATATTCAAAGAATACATTTAGTGAACCCTAAATTGGTAAAAATATGGCACACACTGCATGTAGATATCATATTGACACCTCTTGGAACTTCAGATGGAAGTATTAACACTTTTGTCATGTACATATCACCTCCATGCATATTCATTTTGAACCTCTATGCGTAGTAAATAATTTTTTTCTGTAGCAGACACAGTATGGTTTTGTTTGTGCACCCACTGTTTAAAAATTGTATTTTCCAACACATCCTTCTCTTTCTTTTCTTCTAAAAAATAAAGAGATTTTTTTGAAAACATCTTTTTTACTGCGTACTAAAATACAAAAGTTTGAAACAGAGCAACCATTAATCAATGTAAAACTGAAGAATATATTTTTATTACTCAGAGAAATGTAGAAATACTCTTCTCACTTATCCCAGCCTTCCTTTTACAGGACATAATTTAAAAAAAAAAACAAAAAAAACAACAGTTTCCTTTGTATTTGGGCCATCAAGGTGTTCCCAGAGTGCAGAAACCCCGCCATACCTCCCTATAAGGACATTCTACTGAGCAGTGGAAGACTGCAGTCAAGTTAATAAAATCCCTTCGGACAGTAATTAATTTCCTCTCTTCGTTGTGATACTTGGTTGAGGTGACTTGTATTGACACCTCCCCAGTAAGTCCAGACAATAAAGGTAAAACCCACTGCTCCCATTTCCCATTCAATTTCCTGCATTTGTCTATAATAAACATGCTTGTGAAGCTTAATGTTGATTCATTCACCTACATCAGTTATAGTTAATATTTGACTAACCATGAAAGATGAAACAAATCTAATTAGCTTTATCTTTGTTTTGAGCCAGGTTACTAACCATTCAGTATTAGGATAAAGTAGATTTTACATACCATCTTTAGCTGTTCTCAGGCAGAGACTGCATTGCTAGCTCTGCTGGTAGCCTGTCAAGTGGACTGGGTTAAGTCACTTCAGTCCCCTTACTCCATTCCCACATCAAGAAAGAGAAACATTTAACATTAAGTCCTTAGAGCTTGTTGTGAGCTCAGGGAACAAAACTCCTTTACTTGGTTAATATTTGCTTTGTGATAGTGTAATGGTCCCCCTGCAAGACTGACTTCTCTTGGAACGGGCTGAAGAAGTACTGGGAGTCAAGCCTGAATTAGTCAGTTACCCATTAAAATCTTCTCTGCAGATTCTCTGCAGAGAAAGGCATCCTTTCACAAGTGGCAGGTGTGACCTGTGTGAAAATGATCTTACAGGCTGATATGAACTGCTTTTGGAACATACCTGTTGCTCTCCATTGGGAGAGCCCTTTCAGCTTGCTTACATTTGAACCCTAGAGAGATAATCTAATATCTAGATCTGTGTCCTTAATACATTTTCAGGTGCCCTGGAGAATTGCTACTCTGTAAGGTGGGAGTCTTCCATCATTCCTGTGTCAAAGCTGTTAGCATCATGCAGGTATCTTGAATTAAAATAGAGCATCTCAATTGGTATTAAATGCCTATGCTAGGTACCCGAATTGCTCTTCACATTTTTAGGGTACTGCAGTGGAAGGAATTGTTTCCTCTTCCCCACACAGCATATAGTGAATCTCACACAGAAATGCAATGTTACAGTCCTTGGATATGAGGATATATGAGAACATGCTTACATATGCAAAGCAACGTTTCCTGGAAATTAAAAATATTGTTCTTTCAAATAATAAATAATTTTATCATACAATTATATGTTTATCCGTGCTAGTACACCACTGGTATTTAATTTGTCTTAGGTATAAAACTTATTCATGGTAGTATGACTGAAGCAATAACTTTGTGGGTTACACTCTTAAAATAATTATTCTGGTCTGGTTTTATTTTCTTTCTTTTTAAAGGACATATTCTGTCTGCAGATACATGACTTGTTTCCTAAAAGAGCTCTTCTTTCTCTAAAAGTAAAGAAAATCAAATAATATTGATCTAATTTTGCACTTACTAATGAGTGTCTCAGGAAAGCAAATAATTCGGGAAAAGGAGGTGACATGTTTGTAGTTTGGCCATATCTATTATCCTCTTAATTTCATAAAACTATAGGCTGACCTTGAATTGACCGTGCATTTTAGAAGCTCAGATGAACAGTCATGCAAACACATCAGCTACCACTCAAGAGAGCAAAAGCAGTCAGCTGATCAGTCACTTAAATTCAAGAATAGATCAATCATAAACATAGAGATTTTGCATACAGTTTTGAAATAAATCCCCGCAGTGGTCTCTCTTTGCAGCTGAATTCCAGGTGCTCAGTGGTTTGGACAACTGTTATTTCCTTTGAATTTGCATTTACCAATCTAACAAGTTTAGCTTCCGCATCCTTAGCAAAACATCGGATTGGAGGCTCATTCTCTCAGACGGCCTAATTCAGCTCCCATTAAAGTCAACGAAATTACCCCGTTGGCTTAAGTGGAATCTGAGTTATATGCTACACACAGAACAGCTGTGCAGGATCAGCTCAAAAGTGCATTTACTCCAGCATCCCATTGCTGACAAGAATAAATAAAGTGTGCTTATGGAAGAAGTCATGGAAACAGGGCAAATACAGAATGATACTTTAACTTGTACTCTCGCTACTCCCACCAATTTGCATTTCAGAGACTTTGTGAGCTGTATGTTGTAATCACTTCACTGTGTTTAATAGCTTTAGATGGATTTTTCATTGAAAGTCTTCAATCTGCCTTTGAATCCACTTCTACTTTTGATACTTGCAAAGAGTTCCACAATTGAATTATGCCTTATTTGAAAAAGTACTTCCTTTTGTTTATTTTAAACCTCCTAATGATAATCACATTTGGTTCTTCCTAGTTCTTACATCCTGAAAAATAATGAATAATCAGTCTCTTGTTCAGTATCTCCATGCAATTCCTAATTTTATAGACCTAAATCATATTTTCCTTCTACCAATATTCCTTTTTCAACCTGAACAGTTGTAGTTTATGTAATTACCTCTCATGGGAAAGGCATTGCCCATCTTCTTTGAAAAACTTGTAATTCTACTTGGTTCCATTTGAAGTGACACAACCAGACCTATTTGCAGAATTTAAGACGTAGATACACCAGGAATACACGCAGTTTCTTCTCTTATTATCCCTTTCTTTTCTACCATTTCTTTGTTATTTCTACTGACCTGAGCACTAAGATAACGCTGACATTTGGCACACAGCTATTTGCATCCATTTCTCTTGTTGGGCAAGAGCTGGTTTTCATGACTATGCTTTGGTGTACACTACATGTATAAGGCTGTTTCTACCAGCATGTATAAGTTTGCCTTTTTTGACACTGAATTATGTCTGTCCCCTCGTTTTTCCTGTCACTTTGTACCAGGAAATTCATAGAATTATAGAATGGTTTGGAAGGGACCTCAAAGACCACCTGGTTCCAATACACCTGCCATGGGCAGGGACAGCTTCCACTACACCAGCTCGATCAAAAATTCCTTCTGCACCTCTTCTTAATCAGAAGGTTTTTTGGAGTAACGTGAAATTTTTGTGATACCAACAGTTTGACTCTTCAACCTCATAATTCAACACAGCTTCCAAGTCAGTTTTGTCCATGTGTAAAGACAAATCACAGTAAAGACTCCTCAGGGAGATTGATTGTTTATTAAACCTCTTTAGAAAGAACCAGAATTTGATGTAGTCATTGCCCTGAAGTTTTACAGTGTTCTAGCTTCACACCTGTCTGTGATGGTTTTCTGTGTGAATCCCAAATCCTCAAAGTTTCCTTTCTCTAACACGTCCTCACCTGTTCTCTCACCCCAGGCAGGTGATATCCTTCACATCATTAACTTGGGATTAAACCAGTGTTAATTTCTTTCGGTGGCAATTGTGAGCATTCAGGGGCGGCACCCTTCAGTCACTCCACCCAGCCTTATGCCCATCCTTCCTAGTGGCCACAGTCCCACCCTCCAGTGAAACTGGACTCTGTTCTCTGCACTGACCAAGAAAATTTTAGTGCCTCTGAGAGCCCTACTAGTATTGCCAACTGAGCTTGCCTGAGCAAGGTGTTTGACACATTCTAGATGGGGTGGCACATTCTGGGGGTTGTGCTGTTTCTAGTAATATATTTGAACAAAAATAGAAAAAGATATATGAAAAAACAACAGCAAGAGTGTTAGAGTACCGTATACAGTACTTGGTGAAAAAGCCCAGCTGTATTAGGGGCATCCCTGCGGGGATCTGTGACAACAACAAAACCCTTGAAGTTAAAACACTATCTAGCATGCTTTAATCAAAAGCCATGTGGACTTTTTGGATGCTCTCTTCCATCATTGCTGTGATTAACATCATCTGTTCTTTCTGGCAAGCAAATAAATAGATAACTAAAACATGGTCAGATACACTTGCCTGAAATGTGACAAATATGCCGTGCCAGCAGATGAGAAACACCTCTTTCTCAGGGATCCACCAAAGTCAAAAACTTGTGAGGCATTTTTTAGTTTGTTTGGTATGTGAAATTTGGGAGGTACACTTCTGCAGTAAAAAGCTGTCCTATATGAGAGTATGTCTCCTGAAGAAGAACTGAAACCAAACACATCAAGCTATGTGAGTTATTTCTTAAGATGAAAGAAATCTGCTTTTTTAATCCCTTCCTTTCTGAAGACAAGGTGATTTACTTAAATATGCTGTCCATATTTGTCTGTCAGGCTCTTATGCCTTCCTATTAATTTTTAAAGCCCTTAACCAAACTTGACAGAAGGTAGAAGAGTCAGTGATAGCTACAAAGAGAAAATAATTTGCATATAGAAAGTGGCTATTTTTGTTATTAGAATATTTGCTTTTACTATGTGGAAAGGTTGTGTGCCTGAATCAAAATGGAAAGTATTAGTTTAGGCTTAAAATATCAAGGCTTGATTGAATTTTGTTACCTTCTTTAGAATGATACTTAGAGTGATGTATTAAAAAAAAACAAAACTAAAAAATTACCAAATCCAAACAAAACCAACTATGAATGAACAAAAATAAATGTTTAATTTTTTTTTCAAACAAATCTCTCTGTATCTGGAGGTGAACATGGAAAGTACACCACAGACTGCATTGATTCAGCTCCTATGAAATTTTTGCATCTAAAGAACAGCTTTTTGTCCCAGGTGTGTTGTATCATATCCTCTGGGTTAGTTTCTCCTTCTCTCCAACAAATTACAAGATTGTACTGTGTATTCCACCTTGTAGGTGCAAGCAGCAACCTCTGCAAAAATAATGAAAAGAAAAATGTTTCAATATGTTAAAACTGTAATGGAGCCTACATTTAGGAACAGTCTTTATTAAAGGCTTCCACATATTTTTTCCTGATAGAAATACTGAATTGCTCAGAACTGAAAACTAATTTTTCATGTAAATTTTCACATAAAATATGAAACAAAACTAAGGTACTAGATACAAATGAAAAGAGCTGTCATTTTCTTGATACCATGAAGCATGATATGTGTGTTTGTGTTCAAAAAAGTAATACTTTCTTTCAAGAGCCTTTCATATTTAAAAATTTGTACATTAGAATATCCTCCCCGAAAATATTGGTTGTTCACATGTTGATTGTCATTTCAAAAAAAGAGGTCACAGTTCTCATCCAGTTTGTTTTACAAGCTACATCTCAGACATCAACTTTCCACGGCAGAAATGTTACCTAAAGATTGTAGATTATCTAATACTTTTTGCTGGCAATGAATTACATAGGCCTCTGATTTAATCTACCTTGGCAATTTCTATGACCCCATGTTTCTTCTAATCTCTTCAATGTACCTTCATATCAATAGAAATCCTGAGAGTGGTGTCAAGAAAAGCAAATTTATATTTGTAGGATGTCTAGCTAACATAAAAACAATGAAAGGTGAAGGAAAAGGGTTTCTTATCTTAGGTGTGTCGATGTGTTACCCACAACAGAGAGAGCACATTTACAGCATAGTTAACAATAGCTGCCTAATTACTCTGCTTTCACAGGTGTTTTTACAGGTGCTTTCACAGCAATCCTTCCAGATAGCCTTTCAGATAACCTTCATTCTTATAAAAAGCTTTTTCTTAAAAGCAAATATTTGGAATATTTTCTTTCTCAGAAATCCTACATTTAGTGAAACGACTTTGCTCAATGTCATGAGGGATTAAAAAAATAAAGTATTTTCTCATGCTAAGAGAAAGGACTTTGTGCTAAGGGGTGAAGTAATGAAAATACTCCAATGTAAGTAAGATATGATGAACATAAACAAGAGGAATTTCCTCTGTAATGAGGGAAGGGACTCATCTTTCTCCACCCATACAAGTACAAACACCTATTAACATTTAGAGCACACATAAAATATAGTAATAAAGGGGAGAAAGGAGACTTTAAAAGAAATCACTAATCTAAAAAACCTCTATTGACAGCTGTCCAGATTATGTTGTGGAATAAAATTTAGTAAGAACTTTCAGATTAAAATTTTGGTCTTAGTATTTGAGATAATAGCAAATAATTAAAAAACTAACATAAGATTCTTTCAGTCAGGAAAAAGAAACTGATTTCTCTTCAATGCTTTCTCATAGGAATTTTTCAGTCTTCCATGTGATTGTTCCCTATTTTTTCAAATCTTGTAGGTGGTCTGCATATTGGAGTTGTTCCCAAGATATATGAAGTCATGTTAAAACCAAGATAATAGTTTGTACACCTTATAATGATTTTTACCTTCAAAGAGCAGGTAGCCATTGCCACTTCAACAGACTTAAAAATTTGAATATATTTAGAGCAGATATGTATTTTACTAGCAAAATAAACAATTATTTAATGTTCCCTCAAATGCAATTAGGAAGAGATGGTGATGAGACAATGCTCCTTTATTGCCTACCCCTTTGTGTCTGCAAGTCACCTTGCACAAGTTTGATAAAAGACTGCATAAAATAACTCCTAGACATATACTAGAAAACTGGCAACACAATTTATTTTCACTTTATGAGCATGCTAGCACTCAATTCAGATCCTATGCTCTGTATCTGGGCATACATATTTCTTTCATACTCACTCTTCCACTTACTCTCCTTGCTGGCTCCTATACTTCTGCTCATTTCTTTGTATCATAACTTCCCCGTGCTTTTTCCAATTTTATTCTATTTTGAGGCTCAGTTCAATGCTGGTTCTCGTTTTCTGAAACAGCCAAATTTTTTTGACTGTAAAATTTCCATGCCCAAAACTGAGGCTGAGAATGACACCATAGAGAAATCTCAAGCCTGCTTATTCAAAATCTGGGAGAGTTTGAAGCCACAAAAAGCATTCTCTGCTGTTAGGAAACAGCAAATTTTTACTAGGGTCAGCAATTTCTACCTCACCTCTCTCTAAGTCCTTCCTTTCTAGTGGAGCAGGGGATGTGCCTAAAGAGGCGAGAAAAGAGAAGGATCCTGTTCAGGTGGTAAAATTATGCATCCATTGGACAAAAGACCCAATAACAACCCATTCATTTAATTTCCTGAAATATGCCAGGATTTCCCTCAAAATCATCTCAGGCTTGTGATGCTAAATCATTTTTATTCATAGCGAGTTCAAAGGGAGCTAATGACTCTCAGCCCCTTCTACAAGTGAACATTAACAAACAAGCTGGCCAGGCAGAGATAGGACCAAAGGGAGAAATCCCTATAGACAAGAGGTCCGGCTCCCTGGAGATAAAAGGTTTGTCTCAGGGCTGGCACCCTGGAAAGCAGCTGTTTGGGAAAGCTGAAAACTCCTTTGTAAGCACATTTGGCAACAGGCTGGCTGTGGAACGTGAGGTAGCTTTACCTTTGCCAGCAGTTGCCCCAGCTGCTGAGGGCTGCCTTCAGGTCCTTTGGATCCTGCTGCACACCCCTCCAGCTCCCAAAACTGAAGAAAGGACAAAACCAATCCAGTCTCTTATCCCCAACACCTTCTTGGACCAGTTACTTTGAGAACCTTCATCAGCAGGCAGGTCCCTTGCCTGGAGCTGGGCAGTGTGTTTCCTCAGAAGACATCCCTGGGCTGTGCTAGAGCATCATCACCTCATCCCCTTCCACAGCACACAGCACAGCCACCTACAACAGACCTCCTATGTGACACCTGGGGCAGTGCTCTGCAGGTTCGTGTGACACGGCATGGGACAGAGACACCAGGCTTCACTCTCGGGTGTCATGAGTGAGAGCAGTTCAACAGGTGTGACATTTCGTGCCAATAAAATTCACTGGATTAAATTCTCTAATTGATTCAGACTTTTTTCCTGGTAACTACCTGAAGATAAGGTAGTTTTTGTTCTAGCAAACACCAAATCAATTTCTTTTGATGAACAAAAAAACCCGTCAAATGACATATTTCAGATTTGCATGTTTTCCATAAACTGAAATGTTGAAAAATATTTAGAGGCCTAAATTCCCAAATGATCTGTCTTATCACTCTACTGTAAAAGGCAGTTTGAAACAGAGTATCATACATTATTTAAATCCTTGTAGATTTGTTATTTCCTGACGGCCATGCTAATTTCATGAAGCTGTTTGTGTGCTAGAATTTTCTCAGCAAATCTGTCTTGAAGATTTGGGTTAAAAATAACAAATATATCATGAAAATAGTAAAAATGTCACAAATTGGTTAAGGAAATTCAGACAATTTTTGAACATTAAAAGCAATGTGGAGGACTGGTGTAATAAAGCAGAGAAGTTTTGATTTCCAGAGACTTCGAAAGTGGTTTTCACTGGTTTGGGTTACTAGTAATATTCTTAAAGGAGTGCCTTGTTTATCAAGTGTTATTTTTTAAATCTTCCTTAGGTAGACCAGTAAAACAGTCTTTTAAATCTCCACACAACCTCTTTTTGCAACAAATCTAATAAGAAACATCACAGTTATACTCCAGATTTCCATGACTGCAATTGCTTTTCTGTTAACAAAGAATCTTGGACCCTCTGGAAGAATGCTGTGGAAGTGGAGGAGGTTCCTCTTGGTCTTGCAGCACCACAGCACTCTGTGGGAGGACTCTCACACTTCACTGCTGCACTGAGGCAGTCCCCGACCATGTCTAGTGGCACACTGCATGAAATGATGCAGATAACCACAGCTACAGGTTGCTCTGCCCAGTGTTGTTTCTCATGTGAGATTCTGGTCCAGTATATAGGGAATTTGTTTCATGGAAAGTCTCATGCTAGAGTCTTTATAGGAGCTAGGCTTGCCTTGTGTGAAAGAAAAGATTATATCCTCCCTTTATAAGCAGGGCATCATATACCCCAAGTAACAATTATAGAATTACCAGAGCCAGGGAAGGAAACTAGAAATCATGCTGCCTAATGTACTTCAAACTTACGGTTAAAAAATTTTAAAAATTAAAAAAAAAATGCACAAAAGCTTTATCTTGATGCAAGACAAGTGAAAGACAATACCCCTCAGGCCACTGCTGGCCACAAGTGTCAACGTCTTGGAAAACCAGAGGTGCAACCAGTGCTGCTGCAATCCCCTCTGACATCAGAGAAGTGCAGCCAAGAACTCCCTGCAGAGACCCAGAGTAGTCGATGACGTAAAGGGGAGCTTCCCAGCACAAGTTCCTGCAGCTGCTCACTATGCCAGTGCTCTTCCTTCCTTCAAAGGCTCTCTTTCTGCTCTATATATAGAAGAAATGCAGATGTCTGCTGTGAGGGGGTGGAAGGCACTGTGGAATAGCTGCGTTCCAAAGCTACAGAAGTTAAGGCAACTGCAATAATGCATTTGACTCATCCTGTAGTTGACACTGAGTCAGCATCTTAGAGCAAATGAGGGATTGCACGCTTCAAGGTCATACACAACTAGCAACAATCAGCCTTACAGGAATAAGAAGCACAAGCAGCTTATTTCAGTCACTTTAGTAAAATCGTTATAGAAAACGGTTACCCAGGACTAAAGGGATTCTAAACACTGCTCCATAACCAAACTGATGTCATGCAGCAGGAAGAGGCGGAAAGCTGGGATGTGCCCCTCCACACTATGCCTGACTCATGCTCTCACTGACATGACTTGCTTGAATGAAACAATCGATGCTCTCGTATGGATGCCATCCAGAGCTTCACCAGACAGATCCATACTGGCGCTAATATCAGATGGTATCAGCTGCCTGTGTGTTAATATAGGAGAGAAAGGGATCTCCCACCACTTGTTGCCATCGTGCTACTCTCAGTCTTGCCTTTGTGAGGATGTTATTGTGTGGATGGGAGGTGTCTTATTGTTTTCCTCCTTTATTCCTCCAACCCTGCTATGGAAGTGGACCTTAGCTAGGCAAGGGTCAGATGGGGGCAGCCCGTTCCCGATACGGACTGTATGGAAAGCAAGGACACAAATTTTGTTTGCAAACATCTTGGCTTTCTGTAAACCAGTTGTTGATTTTCATAATTTATAGCTCTTAGAATTTTTCTGCCTTTGAGACTGAATTTGCTTTTTCCTGAAAGCTCTTCTCCCTCTTCAGCTGTTACCTGGGAGGGGGGTGGGAGTGAGGAGGAGTTATAAAATTGCCATTAAAGAAGGATTACTCTGGATTTGCTTCCTTTTTTTTGCTCATATCCATACCTGAACATTTATTTGTCTTGTTGCCATACATGGGAAGACATTTTAAAAGGTCTGCCACTATTGAGGAATTTCATATACTAACCCCCAAGCTGATGTAGTAGCTCACAACAAACATTCAGCTTAGTTTTATGCAAGGCAACTTGAGTTCCACAGAACAGTTTCACCAGCCTACAGGGAGAATCAGGCCCTCAACATTATATTTAGAGTTTGCTGGAAATTTTTAAACTGAAAAGATTTTCAATATGAACCAGGAGCATTATTGATGAAAATGTGAATATAAACTACATTATGGACTGCCTCTTGATATGATTGTTTATTTGGTTTTGCTGGTACTTGTCCACCTGGCTAGAGAAATATAATTGTCTTCCAGGTTTTCTTTCTACTTTTTGAGTCAGTCTTCTGATGGAAAATGTTGAGGGGAAAAATGGCAACAATGGGGAAAAAAAAGCAACATTTTTCAAAATACTGTTTGTTTAGAAAAAATGTCCATTTCTCACTCTTTGGAATTTTAACAGCTCTAATTTTTATGTGTATGTGAAAGGAAGAGAAGAATTGTTCCACTGACTTGTCCCCTTAAGCAGAAAACCTTGCCCATATGTCTTGCCTGCCCGTGGCTGCTAGCCATTTTTCATCATATTTTGCCCATTTACATCCTTTCTCCACCCCCTCCTTAGCCCATGCCATTTGCAGAACACTTGCAGGTGCTGTTTTTCCCTGGCATTCCCTGGGCTGCTCCTGCACCGGGGTGACTGTTTAATGCAGCGTGTTGGCAGAGCTCCACATGGAGCACTTGCCAAGATTTCCCCTCAATCCCCCTTGGCGTATGAATGAGTGCAAAATAAACTCACCAGAAATTTGCATTCAGGCTTACATGGGCTGAGCACGGAGTTTTGATGGACTGACCAAACTTACCAGAAGTTTTCACTTTTCTTTCAGTCATGGGGAGAAGGGTTGTCACATCTTCAGTTTACTGTGTAAATGAAAAGAGCTGCACACAGTTAATGAAAGTCACAGGAGCAGCTCAACTGTGCTGTTAGGTCCAGAGCATGAGAGATCATATATCACTGTAACCTACCTAACCTTCCCTGTACTAAATGACAAACTGCTGCAAATAGCCTTTGGGTCAGGTCTCGCATTCACTAAAATACTTGTCCTTCAGCTGAGGACTCTGTTGAACTCATATATCACCCAGCATCTTAAATCACACAGACTTGCATAAATGCTAAATATAATTAAGATTGACAAAATTACTAAAAGATAAAGTCCATGATACAGGTTCAAATCAAGGCTTAATTATATTTAGAATTTATCTTTTTAGATGACCTTAGAAAGATAGAAGACTGCAATTTTCTATGTGTTTTTTAAATTGCTACTGTACTTCATGCTGCAACTCATATCACCCTGAGAAGCCATTCACACTACAGCTCATGCTCAGGCAGAAAAGGATTTCCAGTTGGACACTTCAAGAAGCAGGATGTGGCAGCCTTGTTCCAAGCTCACAGGGGCTTGGAAGGTGCTAAGAAGCTTTTCAAATTGTCTTTACATAGGATATGTCCACTGATTAATGGATCCCAACAAGCAGTTCTTAAAAGGTTTTATTTGAAAGATTTTATTTCACAGAGCATTGTTTGTTGGGAAAATGTTATTTGAAACCTTTCAAGGATTGATGTAAAAATGCATTTTGGAATAAAGCAGGAACTATACTGTTGGCTTTGTGCAGCCACACAATGAAGTCAGTAATCATTGCTTAAGCACTTCTCTATGCATGCTAAATGCTTTCTGTGCAGTGTTTCTGCCCTGAGGAACAAGCATGCCAAGAGAAAACAGCTAGTCTGCAGACACTGAAGAAAGAGAAAACGACAGACAATTTATATATCAAATCAGTCAATTCCTTGCAAGTACCATGGCAGCAGTGTTGGGGTTTTTTATGTGACAGAAGGCAGGAAGGTAGCAGATATGCTCAGGGAGGTCGGGCAGTGAATATAGAGCTTTTAGGTGATGGAGAAGCTGACAAACTGGCTGATTTGATGTGAATTGAATTGCACTGGGGTTTTCAGAACTGAGTAGCAAGACTTTGTGTAGAGCACATGATATAAATAATGAAAAAGAGGAGGAGACATCGTACTGAGTCATATGTTTTGAGATAAGATATGAGTTGCTGGCAGGGAGATGCAGGACCTATTCTGAGCACAGCTGCAGAGGAGAGGACTCAGACGAGAGAGGTGACAAGGGAGGGAGAAGGAGATACAGTGCAGGAGGTCAGGAGGAGTCACACATGACAAGCACTTGTCTTCTGCATTTCAAAATATGATGTTAACATAGTGGCTATGTTTAATAATAACAGTATAAACAAGTTTGTTCCAGCCCTCTCTCCATTCCTAGAAATCAGACACAAAGGGTGACATAGCACTACTTCAATTTACAGTCTGTCATTTTCCCTTTTGCACCCGGGCTGCTGCAAGTGTGTTATTTCTGCTGGCCTCTCACTCAGCAGCCCCCGATGCAGAGGTGTGATCCCCTTCAGCAGCTGAGCTATGGCCTGTGCTCTGCTGCCTGCAGTTGTGGGTTAGTCCCTAGAAAACTGTTACCAGCTGGTGGAATTTAGACAAGGTCCAAAGCTGCTTTGAATTACACCCCAGCTGTGATTAATGTAGGAATGTAGTGGGAACAGAGCTTCTGTGAAAACTGCATGACAATGTTGTGCAAGGCAAGGAAGAAAAGAGCCCAGCTTATTTGTTTCAAAAGTCACATTGTATCTGCAGTTTTTTAAATGACATTTAAAATGAATTCAGACAAAATTGTGATTGTTAGGTGTTTGATATATCTTCTGATTAGTCTTTGTTGGAATTATCTGTACTACAGAATAATTATCTATACACAGTTCCCTGCAATAGCATTATAACCTAATCACATCTCTATAGCTTTCTGTATGACTTTTTTAATTGGTTCTGTAATAGCCTCAGTGTAAAAAACAGTAACCTGTAGTGATTAGTCATTCATTATTTCCCCTGTCCCTGACTCAAAAGAAAAGAGATGAGCTAATCAAATTTATACCACTACACAGTCTTTTTCAGAAGTAGCTAGAAGTACCAGAAGCTGCTTTTAGGGGGCAGAAAATCACTTCAATTCTTTCCCCAAATGACTGCACAAAGTTCGATGTGGAGTTCTTACAACATCTTCCTTGAAACTGCTCCGGGTTTATTCATGTCAGAGAGAGAGAATTCTTATAACCATGTGTAAGTCAAAGACTTATTTAAAAAAAAGGAGAAACATATTCCTTTTATGTTCAGCTCTATCTTATTGACAGAAAAATTTTCACTAGATTAATAATATTAAACAGCAAAATACAATTCAAATGAAACCATACATATGAAACTACCATATGTAGGAGTTCTAACATGCAGTTAACTATCCTGGTTTACAGTCTGGAAAGAGATTAACTGGCACTGTTGTATAAATACTAAAAGCATAAGGGCTAAACAGCTAGTTCTGCATCTTGAGACAGAAAAAAAGAGGTTGTATGTAAGGTGCATTGTTTCAGATTCTTAATTTAGTATACAATTCTATACATATATATAAAATATGTAGTTATATGCCAAAAAGTATAAATAAAACAAAAATGTAACAAAAGTATAACAAAAGTGAAGAAAAAGTGTTATGCTATACAGCCTTATGAAAATAGTACATCTTATACATTATTTCTGTAGACTGTGACAATATTGTTCTGTTAAGCATTATTTAAAGGCACATGTGACCATTATTAGAAGATAATATTATTAAAGATATAGATGTCACTATTTAATTTACTAGTGCATTTACTATTTAATTTACTACTGTAGCCAATGCACTCAGTACAACACATCTTTTCATGTTAATTGCTGTACATAGCTAGAAAAGCCCCTAGCTTGAACAGTTTGAATCTAATTAGATGAAATGGAGAAAGAACATATTTTAAGACATGGTGCTGGGGCACAGATATTCCAAATCATTTCCCTGTCAGCAAATAGTCATTAAGTGAAAGGGAAGCTCACTTGGACATTCTGAGTCCTAATAAAGTAACTTAAATTCAGTGATCATCCTTCCCTGCTAATGTCCATCCTATTCTGTTATTCCCCTTTTTATCTTATTTTATACTGCTCTGTTCTTCTTTTTTTTCAGCCAGAGTATATAATGGTCAAAGATAATACTGATGCCAGAGGATAGAACTTACATTAGCAAGCTGATAATGTCAGGTGCTGTTACCAAATTATTTACTTAAAACTGCAGACCTGGAAACAGAAAACCTAAGAGGGAACTTATATTTCCCTGAGTCATCCTCAAAAGATGCAACAACGAGCCCAAGACATCAAACTGACTGATGTTACACAAAGGTTAAAGTGGTGCTGCTCAGCATTGTAATGACCACAGTGCTCGGCAGGTTTGTATTTTGTGGGATGCTATCCTAAGGTCCCCTGTCTCGGAAGGCATCTCCTGTCCTGCAGTCTCTCAGACGTGCACTGGAGAGGTACCCTTGGGCACTGGCACCAAGGAAGAAGATTTAAAACACCACCACAAGCCTTTCACAGTCCTACCTGGCTCAATATCTGCCTTCTGCCACTGGATTTGCTTGGACTCAGCATGGTCAGCCAGAATATGTAGTTAGGCCACAAAAACCACGGTTTGCTAAAAAATATTGAAAAAAAATTGGCTTTCTGTCAGCTTTGAGCTTATCTTTTGGACGACACATCAATAATGTTTGCAAGCTGTTCTCCACGGCCATTAAAACTGGTCAATTGTCTGCTGACACATTGAATGGGGTGGGGTTTTTTCATTCCGTTTTTCCTCTTTAATCACATTGATCTAGGAAATTAGGATTTATAAAAGAAATAAGTCACTGAATATCTTCTGTAAAAAGATGAAGGTGGGATAGAGGGAGAAAAATCAGGTCTTACTGAGACAAACAGCAATTTTATGCATGTATGACCAGTAGGTGTAATTCAAATGGAGCTGAAACTTGAAGAATATTTTTAATGATAAATTTTTGAGAGAAGGATCTTATTTCCTATCTATGTTTTATTCAAATACTCTGTTCCACCCAAATGGTCACAATCCTACCAGATCAGAACAAAGTTTCCTTGTCCTGTAATTAAAACACCTTTTTTTTCTCTCTTGTCAGCACATCAATTGTCATTTCAACTAGTGCAATTTGGCATTTTTGGAAGGTAGAGCCTACAGCATGTAAATTTTTTACTGTGATTTAAATATACAATTAGTGTAAGCACATGTTGTGTCAGGAAGTACAGGGCAAAATTATTATGGAGGGAGGGCAGAAGATAAAAGGTAAGCACAAAGTATGAACTGACTGATAGGAGAATAAAAAATACCTGTCTTTTAATTGTGTTAGCAGAAGCTGACTCTGTGACTTTATTTCCTAATTATATTTTTTTTTTATTATTTACCATTTTCAATTACATGAGAGTTTAAGAGGCAAATAGAGCATATTGAAATATTTGAGCAGGAATTCAGCAGAAATTTTCACATAAACCCAAATATAGGAGCCTTTTCTTATGTTCCTAAGTACTGCTACCTGCTAAAATTGTTATATAGCCACAGTGAATGATACTTTTGTAACAGATCTTGATATGAAATCAGAATAAGGTGTCTCCAGAATTCAGCAGAAGCAGATATAATTTTTCAAGCAATTATTTTTAAAATATAAAGAGACCTTTCTTCATGTATGTGTGTATATATGTACATATATTATTTCCTTTGTGATCTCCCTACTTTCCACAGAACAAAATCTAGGAATTTCATGCATTACAAATCCTAATATCACCCTCCCACCACATGCTAATTCATCTAAACATTTTTCCTAGAAAATGGCTGTCTTCCAAAAATTCAAAGCTATGGGCTACATTCTGCACTCACACAAGGCACAAATGAGCCTCAGCTTCCAGCTGCAAGGCCAGCACAGCCTGGCACTCACTGAGATCCTAGCAACAGCAGGATTGGGGATCATTTGCTTTCATGGAGAGCGACAGCACCTCAAGGAAAGGGAAGTAGAAACTGGACACCCGATTTCTTCAGAGCAAATTTCCAAATTCTGACCCTAGTTTCAGGAGCTTGGGGGGAAAACAGAAATTTCAGGCACTATTGTAGAAAGATAGCGTGGTAAACCTGTTGGAAGAGTTGTTTTCCTTGTGACAGTTAAAAGAAAGTGATACCCTTGTGCACCAAGAGAAATGCAAAGTAGGAAAACACAGCGCGCAGGGTGCTGCTGGTGGAGCTGCTTTTGCTGCCTCCAGTACCCATGTTCTGCTTGAGGGGAAGGCAGACACCTGCTGTGGCAGTGCTGGCAGAGCCCTGGCCCTGCAGCTGGAGCACTTCTGGGCACCTGTGCAACCAGCCTTCACTCAGCAGCCTCTGCAGCAGATTGTCCTGACATCCCCACAGCCTCCAGTCCCTTCTGCGTATCTCTGGTAGTCTGGTAACTTCAGCATGATGAGCTCAGTTTGTAAGGTTTATTGTCAATATGAAGGGAACGATCCCTCACTTATTTCATTCTACAGACAAGGATCATATCTTGTTAGGACAAGAGAAAATTACCTTAAGTTGTGCTGGGGGGGGTTGGATTGGATATTACAGAAAATCCTTCATGGAAAGGGTTGTCAAGCATTGGAACAGGCTTCCCAGAGAACTGGCTGAGTCATCATCCCTGGAGGTATCCAAAAGATGTGTAGACTGGCACTTAGGCATACAGTTTAGTGGTAGACTTGGCAGTGCTGCATTGACAGCTGGACTCCATGATCCTAAGTCTCTTCCAACATAAATGGAATGTTGATTCCATTGATTCCACAGCTCTCTGATTCCTTGATTCTATATTTTCTACAACAAAGCTACATTCACACAACTCTGTAAACAGCTAATCATAATATTGATGACAAAAAAATTTTCCTGACGTGATCAGTGGCTGCATGAACAGTGACAGTGGCAGATACAACAGTAATTGCACAAGAATTAGGGTATACCTAGTAAAACTGCTGGTTCATATGCATCTTACTTTTTAAATTATCCATCTCTGGATTCAGACAGCAGCTAGAACTGGACAACAGCAAGTAATTCTCACACAAATGCACCTTCCTCTGGAACATTTAGGCAAATCTCCTGACTAGAGCTTTTCAAAACTAAACTGGATGCTTCATCAAAAAGTGATAGGAGAAAGCCTGCATGGAAAAAACACAAGCTAACACGTCGCTTTAATTTTTCCCTCCTAGAATATGACTCAATAATTGAATTAAAATTATCCTTGACTTTCACAAATTTATTTGCTATAGGAATGTATTTGATGATCTGCAACAAGTTTGTTTCTAGGCCTGCTAACGACAGGAAAAATTTTATTTTGGTTTTGCAGTAGTGCTGCAAAACCATAGCCTTGTTTTTACAAAAGGATCTGTTTTATGTATGTTTATGCTTATATGATGAACATAAATACCTGATGCTCATACACCAAGCAACCACCTGCATAAAAGTTAGTGTCAGGCAACACAATATGAATCTTTCACTAAATCAATTTCAAAAAGTGATAAAAGTGTTGTAGTACCTGGTAATCATTATGTAACTTCTTCAGGCAAGAAATGAGTGGAGATTTGGATGAAGAGCCCATTTCTTTTTCTTTCTTCCACCTGTCCCATCCCCTAGATAATCTGATCTCAGTACAGGCCCAAGAAGTTTAGCTCGTTTTAAATCCTCTCTCAGGATCACAAGTACCAAGGGCTGCACCCGCTCCAGTAAGACAGTGCCAGGATAGAGGTTAAAACACTGTCCTGTGGTTGTTCACTAACAGAGAGCATTCTCCCTGTCATGCACTTGGGTTCATGCCACCTAGAATTCCCTAAGCCAACATTCCAGCACTGTCCAGGAGGTCGTAAGCAAAATAGATGTGGTCACCCAGATTTGAAGGATATTTAGCCTTCGGGTTGCAAACTTCTTTTAAGGCCAGAGAGCGGCTAGAGAGGAGGCTATGGACTTCTTAACTTATCAATCCCAATGTTGTGATGGATACTGCAATAGCGATGACACTTCATGGCTTTAACATTTCTTGGCACCATGTGCATTCTGCTTTGTAGTGTTACCACACGGCGGAATATCACTCTTCAGCATGAAGAAATTGTGCCTCCAGTGACACGTGAGGTTGTGCGTGTGACTGCTATGGATATACTGGGAGAAATGCTTATGTAAAGATAAGGAAGCATGTGCATCTTTTCATGGAAAATCCATGTCCCTTAAATTTTATCTCCAGAGGGCTATTTAAAATGTTTTTTAGCATCATAAAGATGCAATATTGTGCTCAGTAATTCTTAGTACTCTTTGTGGCAGGAAAATTTTTCTCCAAATCTCATCCTCCTGAGAAGCATAAAAGAAATAAAGCTATTGATATAAGCTCCTGGACTCTGAAGAGATGCCATTGCAATTTTGTCACTGTACTGCAGACTTTTTCATCAGCATTAGACTTTTAATTGTTGCAAATCAATACAGAATTCAGTTAATTGTGCCTTTTAAAAACTTTCTACATAAAAGTAGGTTAAATATTACCCCAATATGTTTCCCTTATAGATGTTTACATTGCTGTGTATGTATGCTAGGATGTCTGCTATCCTTATTTTGCTTTGTAAGTTTTACTTGAGATTAAAGGACTTAGGTGTCACAGCAGACACAGGATGGGCAACATTCACTGGTACCTTTGCACATCCTTACCTATTTGTGTCCCTGCCTGTAACACTCATGTGGCTCTGCTTGCCATTGTGTGCCTGGGCCAGGATTATAAATAAAAAGAGGCAGGCACTTGCACACTGGTGCTGTGCCAGCCTGACTGGAGAGGAACAAATGGCAGACACCAGAGCTGAGAACCAGACACCCAGGCCAACAAAACTGTCCAACGTTGCCTAAGCCTTAAAATGCCTGTGGCTTCACACAAAGCGTCCCAGTTTCTAACACAAATATAACATAAAATTTGAAAGATGAGATTTGTATAATGACAGTAAAGAATTGAAAAGAAGATGTTCCCCAAATAATTGTCTTCTGGCTGTATCTTGATTACCCTTGCATTCTTGGTCTCAGGATCAGAGTTGTTGCAATTCTGAACTTCAGACAAAGCCAAAGCAGAGAATGAGTCATGAGCAGGATTTTGTCCTGGGTTCTCTGATGTTTCCACTGAGGCCAGAATTTCTCGGCTCTGTGGGGGTTTCATTTCAATCCACATTCACATTTGTGCTGGAATTAGTCTGGTTGAGGCAGGGGAATGCTTTTTCAGTTGCATTTCACCGTTAATGAATACAAAACCCGATCTGATTAATAACCAGTGTGTTGCAAGCCCCAACCAACTCAGGAATAAATGATTAGCCAATGGACCTTGCTGTCAAAAGAAATGATTGAGGACACAAACTGAATAGGATTAAATCTGACACCAGAATTTTAAATAATGCAAGCAGAAAAGTACCATATCCTGAGCACAACCCAATCACTGGCTGAGAGGGTCAGGAAATAACTTCTCCATTAAGCAAGTTCATCTACAAATGAAGATTTTGATTATGTTTCACAATGTTGTTTCTTACTCATTTTGTGCCAGTCAGTTCCAGGGAGAGGGAGAAGTAGGGAGAAGGAAAGAGACGGCAGATTTTGGTCTCCCATGGAAACTGCTAGGAATAACTTGCTTTGATTCTCTCAGTATAGGGGGGAAAACAGTCCTGAGAAAAGGGGTCTGACCCTGTGTGCCTGGAGGCAGCCGTTAGCACTGGAACACCCTATGAAGGGGCAGTGGCATCAGGGAGAAGGATGTACAAGGAGCGGGTTTTATTGGGCAGTTTGGACACTGGTCCAGGCTTGGGCTGAACTTTCCAACCTGCCACAGCACAGCTCTACTCTGACTACAGAAAGTCAACCTAGGCAAACTGTCATCTTGGCTTAGTCTGGTAATATCCCTGTTCCTAATGGCAATTTCTGGGATTTTTAACAATATAATTTTGATAATCCTAATTCAGGTACACTTGCACAGATTCGTTGCTTAAGAGTTACGAAACTTTTGTGCATGGAAACAGGTGTAAAAAATACTCAGAAAACCAGTTGATGATATTTATTTTGTGTCACATCAGCCTTTAATCTCTGATTTCAGAAAATGCGATATGAAAGAACCGGACAACCTATAGTGGAGTATCGTATTGGAAATCAGTTTAAGTATAGTATTGCGCCTTTTGCAAGTATTGGACCAAATACATTGTGCCAAATATTTTACACTAATTAGCCACTCATTCAAGGAGTTGTATCCTGCACAGAAATCGTTTGCCTCCATGAATGGTCATAAGGTGTTAAAAAAATGTAATACTTGAATCCTGGAAGTAAATCCTGGAATTGCATCCCCAAAAGAGAATTATCTTTTGCAGATTGCATGCGAAGTTTTTCTGAGTTATTATCACAGATGGTGAAAAATTCCCATGGCCTTATATTCATGTTCTTTTTCATTCCAAATGGAGTCCTTTGTGAAATACCAGCATGACTGCATATGTTTGAACTCTGACTGTCCACTTAAACGTATGCTGCACTTCAATGGTGTGGTCTCTGGGAAGGAGTGCTAGGCTCTGTTACAGGAGGTTTGGAACAATTTATTTTCACCCCAAGGCCACTGAAACCCTGCCTAGCATTATCTCTGCTAGACTAAGCTAAGCTGGAACAGTCAGAACTGAAACACAGTCTGTCATGCTCTTCTTAATCCAATAGAGCTGCAGGATTCACAAAGGCAAGTCTAGTCTCTCTCTCTATCCTCTACACCCAGCTCCATGTATCCACCACTTCCCACAGCTCTCCCCAGTGATCTTTCAGATCCAGACTTAGGGATTTTCTCACAGATCTAGTGGAAAATGAGGCATGGCTGGCTCTGTGATCTCTTTGTCATTGGTCTGATGGATGAACTCAGACAAGATGCTTCAAGTCCATCTCCCTCCCACCTGTGCCTCCACACAATGGGGAAATGATAATGGTGAAGTCCTCAATTCTGGTGCAATATCTTCAGTGGCAGCCTCAGTAATTAGGATGAGACTAATTGACAGGAAAGTCAGATTTAAGGTTATTCAAGTGACCTTTCATTTTAGACCTCAGATTTTCTTATGATTATATCAACTGCTGTATATTGTCCATTTTTACTTGGTGTAGTAGGTATTCAGAATGAATTTTGAAAGTACATGGTATCAGAGATCTACAAAAGAAATCTGGAGCTCCAAGTATTCTTACGGTGGGTGTGAAATTTTATATCTGTTGCAAATTTGGGGATGAAGGTACTGTTCACATTTTGCAGCTAAGTAGTGGGTGAATTTTAGAAGAGATGTAGGGGCAGCTGGGCAGCCTGACTGTAACCTTTCTGGTGTGCCCACTGTTTGTCATCTGATAGGGACAGAGCTGATTTCCCAGCAGTCCTGCCCTCATCCTTCACCCTCCTGCGGCTCCATGGAGCTGGCTGCCGTGCACAGCCTATATTCATAGCCTCTGGGCAACAGCCCAACACACCATACAGGGGTAATTTCCCTCGGTTCCCACTGGTGGAGCAGTATAGATCAGCTGGAGCGTGCTTGTGGACTTGGCATTTAATGGGCTTTTTGGTGAGTAGTGACACAAGCCTTATGTATCTGGTGCTGGTACACGGAGTACAAACCGTAATGAAATGGATCCGTTCCACAAGAAATACAATTTTATGCTTCCTAATTGAGCAATTAATTTAGTTTTGCCTACTCTTTTGCAAATGTCAGGGGATAAACTTGAGAACAAGTGGTTGCTGTATCTGCATCAGGAGCTGAGGGCTAAAGAGTTGTGCAAAATTGGTAGTATACAGAATCGATTTCCAGATTAATGTTTGGATGCATTTGAATAGAAAGTTAATTTTACTTTTTTCTTACTGATTTGATTTGAATCCCCTCCCAACAGAATAAGAATACTGAATTAAATAAAGTCTTGTCTTGTTTGACTGATCTCTGTGAGTGTCCTTGAAAGTCCTTCTTTATTCTGACTATGACAGTACTCTTTTCCACTGGGAAACACATATTGTCCTGTAACTCTAAACTAGTAAGAGACAAGTGTCAAGAAAAGTTGGATGTTTAAATCAAAATTGATTTGCACGTCTAAATCTGACAGCTCTTTCATGCAGCTCTGGGCCAGTCTATGGAAATTTTGAAAAATTAATAACCAGCAAAACCTGTCTAAAATATTCTCAGTGTGTTTCATCCAAATGATACTAATTTTACCCACCAAAAACAGTCTTGAATAAACTTTAGTTCATTCATAGAAAAGAAACCAATATTTTTTGCCTAATAAGATGATAGCAAACATGTTTAGTACTCATTTAATATACATTATTTTAATATTGCATGTATCTATGTGTGTAGAAAATCAGAGTCCTAATCCACAAAAGCCCAGAAAAGAGGAGACAACATCTTTCTTGGTGTTACATCAGTTCCACACTGCTGAGGAATCCATTTTATTTAAGGAGAATCCCCATGAAAGCAATGAAGGCAGTCAATGAGCTGCTTTACACAAGTGGGAAGGCTCTGGTCGTGCATGTCTAAAATGTGCCATAGAAAAGACATGATTGCCCATTTTATGACGTGTTGGACTTCACACAGAGTCTGCTTCTAGCAAAGAACATTTCTAAGGAATTGCGTGCAATAAATGTATCCTCTAGGCTCTTGTTTTCAATGTTGCATGCACTTCTTTAGTGTGAAAACTTCTGTGGAGGTTTCATGAGCTAAAAACTCTCTGAGGTGGTGTGCTGAGACTCTAGGAGACAAAACTGATAATGTTGTACTTCCTGGGCATCTGTACTCCCTCTCCGATATATTCAAAAATCAATATGTGATGATATGGTTTTAGAAGGCCCACTGTAAGCAAGTGGCTATTAAAATGGCATTAATGGTGCCTTAGGCAAATTGGTATTTTTTTAGCATATGGGTAGTATTATTAACATGACATATGCCTGGCATTTGAGTAACCATCATCAGTATATCTGAGGCAGAAGGTGCCTACTTCATGGGTCAGTTCTCTGGTGAAATATGTAGAGAGTTAAATCGAAACTAAGTTGTTGCTGAAACCAGTGCAATTTGGAGAAACTACTTAGTCCCTACACCATCTGTGTAACCCTGAGAATGAAGGAAAATCTGCAGATAGCTGAGGAGGCCTACTGAACAAAAGGTGGTGAGGATGCCTTTATCATGCAAATAAAAACATGTGACTGCAGCGCACCTGCGATGTGATAAAGTGCTCGATGTATGTGTGTCAGTGGCTCCACAGGCTGTGTTCTGTGTGTTTTGAAACTAAATCTTTCTTCCTCCTATTGACTTCTTGCCCTCTGGTACATTGAGTTGGCTGCTTGAGATGCTGTCATTAAGTACAAAGTCAATTGACTGTAAGTAGTGATGAAGAAAACGCTGTGTGATTAATATTACAGTTCAAGCTCTTCTGATCAGTCACAGAAAGAGCAGTCAAATAAACTCAGCTTCATTTCGGAGAATCACACACTGTTCATGGTGGAGAGTCTGCCTGGAGCCCAAAGGGGAAAAACAAGCCACTTGAGGCAAATCTCTCTTCTTTTACACAGAACAAACTAGTTGAGCAGTGTTAAAAGCTGCTTATTGATTTGTGCCCAGACTGAAAGCCATGCAGTAATGTAAATGAAAATGTGTCAAGAGTCAATATTGATTTTTTTTCTTTTTCTTCTTCTCTTTTTTTTTAAAACAAGGCCATCCCACTTGGGAAATGCTGTTAGCTATACCACTAGGCTTGTCAGTAAGTGAAGTAAGATGCTTTTTCACAAGACTACATATGTCCAGACATCAATTTTACTTCTTTTACTGAAGCAATATGGACAGCATGCTGAGAGCAGCTGTGTTGACAAAATTTGGTTTTTTGAGAAAATTGTTAGGTGAGGAAAAAAGAAATGACAGAGAAGAAATCAAATCTTAGAGAAGATAAATTTGCTGGGCTGAGCTTGCAGTCTAATACTTGCGGAGTAGACCAATTTTTTTGTTTTCAAATCTTTGCTTGCAATAGATTTGGGTAGCAATATAAATTATACTCAGTCAGTGCCAAGGACAAGGAAAGGGTAGAAAGGGAATCCTGTTGTACCTCAAGGGGTGTGCACTCAGCTGGGGTAGACCTGGCAAGAGTTTCCCTTTAGAAAGAGGGAGTTTGCAGATAGAAAACCTACAAGAGTTTCTGTTTCAAGTGAAGGCTAGCAAAAGAGAAATGGGTGATCCCTGAAGGGCAATCCAAATACATTATTTGTTGACTTCACACTGTGCTTAGTGAGGGATATACAAAGCAGTTTAGGAAAATACAGCCAGCAGTTGCCTATGTTTTCTCCCCTGAAGAATCAGATGCAAACTGTAATAACTGCTGTGCTCAAAATCAATGCTATAGCTTTTTCTATTAGATTAGAAACTGCAACCAGGCTCTTTTAACTAAAATTTCTACCTTGTTAACTCTTAGCAAGTAATATCCTTTCGGGTCTTTGACAAAAACTCCTTCTCTGTAGCCAAGATAATCTTTTCTCAATCTGTGTCACCAAATCTGGCAGCTAATTGCTTACACCTCAATTAGAGGTGACAAGACGATGTGGCAGACAGCCCATTGCGGCTCTGTTCTTCTAAGAATGAAGAGCGATCCACAAGGGAGGGTCATATTTAGTGTGGAGTCAGGTTGTGAGACTTTTTTTTTACTTTATTGGCACTTTCAAGGGCTTTGGATACTTCCACAGCTCCTAGCTTTACTTCCTGGGCAGAATAAACATTGCTCCATTATGGCAGTGGCTCTCTTCGTTCGTCCATCTCTGCAAGCCTCTCTCCATGAAAGAGAAACATTTCTACTGTCTCTATATCTACCCATAAGAAATCATCACCTCAACTGTATCTTTCCTGGGGTGACAAAAGAACTATTTCAAACTGAAAATAAATAAACAGAGAAATGAAATTCTAACTTGGAGAAGGAACCAGACCAAGTATCACAGCAGTAAAATGGCAGTGTTCCAGCTACTGGCAGAAAAAGGTGTCCCAAACTAGCAAAACGTGGTGGCAAACCAAAAGTGCAACTCCAAACACATTAAGTGCGTGGAAATGCTCCTATCAATTTCATGTTGCTGAGGTTCCACTGATTAAAATAGAAGTTCATTTTTGAGACTCCAGCAAATTGAATTTGTCCTTCTTTTAAAGGCTGCACCTGAGTAATAAATGGATGCCTGGGCTGATGAACTGAAAGTTGTTCAGTGAGAGGTGTACACATGGCTCACACTCTATTTTTCATTATCTCAGAGAGGTTTTTGGTACTTTTATTTTCTTTTTTCTTTTTTTTTTTTTTTAACATTTTGTTGCCTAACAGAATGAGAACCATAATGTAGTAATTTTTTTGTTGTTGTTTTTTGAAGAAACACAAGGGTAATAACATCTTCTGTATAAACTAGATGCAATTTGTCACAAATCTGGAAAGTAAGGCAATACTGATGCTGTTCATGTGTTCTGCCTGGTTTGTCAGGCAGCTTGCTTTCAATTTTGTGTTATAACCATTCAGATTTATTATTATTAAAATTCAGGCAGAGGGAGACAGAAGAAGATATAAAACTATTCTACTGCTCTGCTATGTTCTGTACATAATGTGCAGAGATAGTCACTCAGTGGAATTCCATAATAGAAGAAACTAACAAGAAATATGAAAGGCAAAAGACTTACAAAATGGATGCATTTTATAAATCTGTTTTAAAAATGTATGAATGGGAGCTATCTGACATTAACTACTTTCCAAATATTTTACTTGTCTCACAATAATGTTCTCTGTGTAAATGATTTTATTTTGTCGACACCACAATTTCCGGTGCTGTCTCACACTTCTCTATTCTGGGCAGGACAACTGAATACAATGAGTGACTTCAGCCAACTTTGGAAACACCTACTTCTTCTGAACATCATAAGAATTAAACAGGAGAGGGGCTGTAAGTTATACCCACTTAGATGCTCTGGCATATGGAAGACAGGTACTGACATGCAGAAGATTTAGCTATCTCCTGGTCTCCCAATTCCCTAGCGTGGTGCTTCACCTTGGAATTGTGCAGGAACTGTACTAATTAGGAAAGAAATTAATGGGAAAGAAGCATCTGCCTCTGGCCAGACAAACATTCTCCTTCTCTTGACATCCTTGACTGTAAACCCTGCCCTACAGATTGGTGTCAAGCCTTCTAACTGTATTTTATCAATCAGACACAATGTTATTTCACATTTTTCCTTGATATTTCTTTCATTCATTCATTCACCTGGTGTGAATAGAGGCTTGTGATTAATTATTTGTTCTGGAGCAAGGACTTGAATCTTGATAACCGAGCTGAGTGACCTACTTGTTGGCAATAATTAGCCACAGTCTTAGACATGTTCTGAAGGCACCTTTGTGAACCAGCGTGACTAGGAAAATGGGTAAAGGATTGCCTTGTGTGAGAATTCAGCTTTAGAGACTGGGGATGTTTGGATTACACTAGGATTCTAAGGTGCCACCACTTTTCTTTAAGCCTACCTAAAGAAAAGCACTGTCACAATTCTGGCATCTCCTCCAACCCATGGGAAGAGAAGCCAGTCCAACACCAGTACAGCATAAAAATGACAGTTGTTGCTGAGTTCTGCCTGAGGTTTCTAAGATGCTATTTAGCTTTTTGGGGTATTTGTCAAGGCAGTGACCTGACCACATGATGACTTAGCAGACATTCAATATCAGAAGTTGCCCCAATGCAGACACAGGCTGCAGCAAACAAGACAAGATCTCTTCTCCTGGGAGTCCTGCTGATTCACCTTACCAGTCACGTGGAAGGTGAGGGCTCTCAAGCTTCACCAGGCAGGGCAGACAGAAGAACTCAGAGCAGTCACTGGTTTAAATGGCAAGCAGTCTTTGAAGCAAAGAGCAGAAAACAGGTCTCTTTCCCAGCTGAGTGCCCTAATTGCTGCCCTATGGTCATGCTCTGTCCTGCTCTCTGGTCCAAGGAATCCTTAATTATTTAATGTAAAACAAAAGAGCTTTCTCAGGAGCACTGTCCGTCTCTCTGTCTCTGGGTACTGGCGTACGCATGTGCATACATAAAGATGCCAGCACACAGATGAAGAGGTTGCAATTCTCTTGGGAGGTGAGATATGTGAGTTTGAATCCTCTTAGGCTGGAGGGCAAGGGAGGATTAATTTTTTTTTGTTCATGGTCTTATACTAGAAGAGGATTTCAATGGGGGTCTTGAAGGAGGGTTAGTAGAGTGACCTTGGGAATGCTCTATGCCTGGTAGTATTTTGTTAAACGCTAAATTGTTTAACGGGATAGAGGATGATAAGTAGGGGAAAAGAGGCAAATCAATTTATCTCAAAACTGTGTTGGTTAAATTAATCATTTGAATGATCCCATCTAGGGGCTTTATAAGATGCACACTTTTATTTGTAAGTCACTAGTCTTTTTTACAGATTAAATGCTTTGAAGTCAGTATAATGATGCATTTCATTTCTCCGCGCAAGACACAGAGGGTAGACATGATAATAGCTTATCTGTTTTTATTTTTAGATGAATATATTTGAAATATTGCCAGTATGCAAAAAAGAAGAAATAATAGTATGGATGAAATAGTAGTTGTCCACTTTCTCTGAGAAATCTCTGTGACAAACATTATAAATAAATCTGTTGTTTAATGTTTTCTTTGTTTCTTCAGGTGATATATTCAGGGGTGAATTCAGAGCATAAAAGAAGAGGCTTTGCATGAGTTTCAGAAAATCATATAATATGTGACTCACATTTTGAAGAAAAGAGAAAGAGAGGAAAAAACATTACTCCTTTCCCTCTCCCTAACCCAACACTTTAACCTTCTTTAACACTTTCAAGGAGATGCTTCTGTCCTCTTGAATTCAACACAAAATCCTTAGCCATGTACCTGGAAAAGGGAAGAGTCTGAGCCCCATTGCTTCAGGGGTGTGACAGATTGGGGAGAGTGAAAGCAAAGTTTTGTGTTTTGTTCAGAAGAAAAGGAGCCAGATATGTGGAAGTAAATATTGTGTGAATAGGAATATAGATCACGCATTCAAAAGCCTTTAGAAATCCAGCTGTCCTTCCTTTTCCCTCTACCCACCCCGTGAAATTGTTCTGGCTCTGATCCTATCTCTCTCCCTCTCTCTCCCTTTTGTTCAGTGGCACAGAAATATGTGACCCTGAAAGGTATCAATTGCCATTTCCTTTCCTGCTTAACTCAGATCAGGAGAAGGAACTGTTTGAAAAGCAGTGGTTATGAAATGGATTTTTAATGTAAGCTCAGTACTTTTTGTGAGTGCTCATGCCAAAAGAATTTAACCTGCCTGATTACTTAGAACAAGAGCAAATAAATGTAGGCTGGAAACAAGTTAAAATGTGATTTCTAATTTATTGTAGTTCTTAGGAGCATATTTTAACTCAATTTGCCACACTCTCCATGATTACTGTAGACTTGTCAGTGAGAAAAACTCATTGCACTGAAATATCTGGATCCTTGCCCTTAAATAAAACAGTATTTTTTATGTCTTCTAATCAAGGATATTGTTTACAGGGCAGATAACTGTTAAGTCTTCTTTCCATTATTGACTACATGATTCATTTCCTTTTGCAACAGCATTTAGATGTGCTAAAATCTCTCTTGACTGTTTCTCATCTTCTCAGTGCCTTGTTCCACTATGTGAATGCAGCCCAGTTATAGCAGAAGAGCTGAGTATGGAGCAGGGTCCAAGGCTACTGGTCACCTATTCCAAATAGCCGTGGCAGCTGTTTTTGCTGTTTGTTTTCTGCTCTGTAACAAAGCATCTAAACACGCTCAGAGAATAGTGTATTATTGGATGTGGGTATAAAGACTTCATCAGCCTAACGGAACAATTAACTCAACCATTCTGCTACTCTTGATCTGCGGAATTTTGCTTAAGATTAGAGTGATAAGGTGAAGATTAACACCTCTGGGTCAGTGGGGCTGATGAGACATGATTTATTAATCCTCAAAGAAAACCTTAATTGGGCACTGGAGCACTCTCTTCTTCATTGTTAAACTCTGCCAATTCCCTGGATAGTTAGGGGAGATGGTGAGTATGATAGACTTATTGTAATTAGATGCACCAAAACTAAAGTAATGATTTTTTCCCCTGGGAACACCATGTGTTATTTTCTCGAAATAAATCAGTGCTGATATTTATGAACACCTGAGAAACATCCCCTACACTTGGTCATTGACTACCCAAACATAACTTATAGAAGGGTGCTGCAGAACAGAGTTCATAAGAATCCTTTGATTTAGAGGAACTGTCTTAAATCCTGGCCTTCAGAGTACAGAGAATTTACTGTTCAAGCAGGTTAATGATCAGGTTGATTTATCCTTATTTTTTTACCTACCATTACTCATTCTTTCATCATGTTCTTCCCATTAAGAGGCACTGATTTATAGGAATAAGCACTCCTCTAAGGAGTTTGGTAGGTTTTGAAACTAAGTCTCCGAAATACTTTTTTTTTTTTTCAAAGAAATGTCTTTTTGCAGGCAGTATAATAAATAGGTTCATTATAATGCAGCATGCAGCTGAAGACAGGAGAAAAGTCCATAGGCATACAACTCTAGCTGCTGTACCTCAGGCTCAGGAAACAGAGCTCTGTGGCTTGAGGATTCATTAAGACGCTTGGTGTAGTGCAACCCTGATGAAATAAGTTAGCAGTCTCATTAGGGGGTTGGAGCAATCATTTGGAAAAAAGCCTCCTTTGCTACATTTGTTTACGGTGTCACAGGAAGCATGTCCTCAGTCAACTGGGATAATCATTGTCAGTGTTTTACATAGTTCCAAAGAGAGCTAATAAGCCAGATTGTCGAATTATGTCAATCATGTCTAAGCATCAACAAACAAATTGCTCTATGCAGATGGGAAATTTGTGAGAAAGCTTAAATATTCTGTTCAATGGGAAGAGTGCACACTGCGAGGTCATGGTTTAAGACTAATATCTGGAGCAAAGTGACTTTCCAGAATGTGGCTCTGAAGCAAGATTTCTGTCTCTGTGAAATTGTTTGGTGAGGCTTTTGACATTTAGGGTGCTGACTGAGGAAATACTTGTATCATTAAGCATTGCATCCTGCTTTTCCTACCCTGACACTGCACTCACCACATTATCACACTGATATATTAGTTGTCTTCCTCTTGCCTCTGCTGAAAGTCCTCAGGTTTTGTTGCAGCTTCACACCCAGACTGACTTCCCAAGGCTATAGCCAAAGCAGAGATGAGAGCTGAGAAGTGGAGTCAGATTTTTTTCTGACAAAGAAAAAAGGAAAATTTTATGTATTCTTATTCAGCCCCACTGGGGTTTGGAGTCAACTTTTAGCCCAGGGATCCTGATGTCAGCTTTCTGAGTGACAAGAGCTTTTGGCACCTGTCATCTTTGCATCACACACCCCTCCAGGGGGGGAAGGGGCCTGTTTGTGGCTGGTAGTTGCTGAGTGCTTGTGTGATTTCACCCCTGCCCAGGGTGATACATAAGGGACAAAAGAATGAAGAGTTTAAAAAATTCTATAAAGCTTTCAGAGTGTTTAAATAGACTGAAGTGAAGAATGCACAAAAAAAGTAAGATAAAAAGTAAGGTGTTAATCTGTAGAAGGAGCAAAGGATCTATTAAATTAATCAATAGGTCTTTTAGAGTGGCAAATATAATTTAGTTAGAGAAAACATGGAGAGTGCAAGAAGAATATAATGAGCTTTCCACTTCTCCTAAAAGAAAGGATTGAGAAGAGCAGTAATTGACTGACAGGTATGTTCTTCAGAGAGGAAAATCACATTCTGAAGGGTGGGTCTCAGAGCTGCACTAAAGTTACAGAATGTCTGCGCTGTAGTGTCCCTCAGGATCATGGCCTTCAACTCACAGCAGAGACAGGTCCCCTGGTTAGAAACACTGGAACACAACACACCAAAGCCAGCTTCTGCCCTTCCTCCTATTTAAAAGGAAATAGCAAGAAGGACATATACATTGATTCTCCAGCAACTGTAACTATGCTTTGGCAACATGAAGAATAATTATAGGAAAAAATAATGTACATTGTAGACAGGGACATCTGTCCAGGGTCCCAGGTAATGTGACCTCTCTGTTATTGTACATACCAGTGTAAGACACTCTTTCCATTAGCTAAGTCCCAAGGGGTTTGATATTGGTTCTGCCCAAGACATAAATTTGATTTTTCAGTCTCAATGAAATGTAGACTTGTTTGTTTGGGGTTTCTTTACTAATTTAATGTGCCTTTAACCAAAATCTTTGTGTTCTGATACTGAACCCCATCATTTTCATGGTTATTCCATATAAATGGAAGATTGGTTCAATATTGACCTGTTTTTCCAAAGGCTCACTCAGAGACATGTTTACCTGCATGGCTTTTGTATGTCATATTGTATTGACTTCCACTGATCCATGATCGTTATCATTTGGGATTCCTCCCTTCCTCCTTCACAACAGAGAGTGCTCAGTCCACATTACATTCTTTCTTTACTAACCTCCTTTTGAAATGCAGTCATGGTCTATCCAGAGCCCAGGAATCTGGAGACTTAGACTTTTGTAATAGCTTTCCCTTGTAGCGTCAAAGATTTAACTCCAATATCATTAGTTATACTATTGTAACTTCCCAAGAGTTTAAATGTCACAGTCTGAATCAAGGAGCTCCATAGAATGTCCCTCCTCCTAATTCTGAATGTTCATAGCCAACTGCAGATAACAGCTATTCAACAATTCCCTGAAAGCTGGGCAACAGGAAAGCCAGAAGCACTAAATTAAACTATTAATATAACACACAGGAGGGATGGGTGTGAACAAACTCAACTGTATCATGCCCCATTTGACTGGAGTGCTGATGTTATTGGTTTAAAACTTCAGCAACCCTCTTGGCTCTTTAGCACCCATAAATGTTATGTTGGAGCCTGACTCTCAAAGAGGGGGAACCAGGGAAAACTTAATCTGCCATTATGAAGAGAGGTGATGATATTTTCTTTTCTCGGTATGAAGCAGCCTTGGCTGAGCAGGAATTTAGGAGGCCCATGGGGTCTGTATGTGCTAGCAGGCACAGAGGTTCATTTTGACTTCATCTGGCCTTTTGGGAGAGAGTAAGCACATAGAGCATCTTTCTTTCCACATAGCTTCATAACAAACTTCCGGAGGAACATGAGCTTGACAAATCCCACTGTAAAATTTTAATTAAAATGGATCTTCCATTTAAAAAGTCAATTCCATTTCAAAAAAAAGAAACCTGCACAGTCCTGCTTGAATCTCAGTCCCCCTAAAAAGGCAAGCACCAGTAAGCTGTTGAATCTTGTGGAAAAAACATACACAGCACGACTGATTGATTTTAAAATGCAATCAATTAGAAATCACAGCTGACTTTTTTGATTGGAACTTAATTCGATCTGGAATGAGTTTGTGTCCTTGCCTACTATTAATTAGCAGTAATAATAGTATTGTTCTTCTATGGGAATTTGAAACAGATCTGCCTTCCTATACGGCAGATGTTTGGTACAGCTCAAATCACTGTGAGTTACAGCAGAGGTCTCAGCTCCACTACTCCTGTCGGCTGGCAAGGGAAGGCTTTGGTGGAAGAAAATGGTAATCCTGAGCAAAGGAAGAAGTTGTCAGTGGAATGAGTTTGTCTTTTCAAAGTTGCAACCTGAGAGACATTTATAAGCAGGAGAGGCTGCAGCATTCTCACAGCATTGCAGCCATCAAGGCTTGGATGCTGGGGCACCGCAGGGAAATGTGTAGGAATGCAGCAAGATAGAGGCTAGGGCCTGCTCTAGAATTCCAGGTGTTAAACTGGTGTCAAACTTCTCATCCACATTTCTATCTAAAGCATTAAGCCAGATCTTCCTCGGCCAAGAGGAAAGTCAATTGCATTATCTCGTGTTTGTTCAAGGGATAAGGCCAGCAGCTGTTCTTGTTGAGTAGCATTCATATCTTTACAGAGGCTGCAATAGCAGATAGGACATTTACAGAGGCTCCGTGTGCCAGGGCTGGCCCCTTCAGTGACCTTGGAAGGAGCAGGATGCTTGGCCCTGTGCAGAGCAGTCTCCCACTGGCCAGATACACTGGGGGGATGATTTAATTTTCCTTTGTTTCACATTTACACTGCAGACTAAATGCTAGCCATGCTTTAGTATTTCATTAATATTCAGCTGACAGACTTAATTTCAAAGCAAGTATTTGTTAAGTTCATAGATGGACAGAAACTGTTAGTATTCCTAGAGATAAAAGAGATTTTGTTCTTTTTTTTTTTTTTTTTTTTTTTTTTTTTTTTTTTTTTTGCCTGGTGCATCAAAAGGTACAAACACGTTCATATATATGGTTTCTGCAACAGACCTTACTAGTGCTGTGAGCATTTAGGATAAGGAGTGGGAATGTACATGGAGTGCCTGTTTCTTTTTATTCTTCCCTGTTATTCACACAGCAGTGTGAGTACAGCCTGAAGCTGGGCACTGTGTAAACTGATGTGGAATGGCACCTTCTGGGGTAAGCTAGCCAGAATGACGCTTAGTGCCAAATTTATGCAGTACTAGCCTACGAGTCCATGCAGAAATCCACGACCTGCATATATAAATAGCACAGGCCCTCAAGGTGGGCAGGTGCAGGGAAATGCCCTCTCACTGGGTCTTACCAACTGTATGGCTTGTCCCTGGTAGCCCGGGAGTGTGGGTGGATTGGGCAGGAGTCTCACACCTGCTCCATAGCACAGGCTTCCTACCAACGGGAAGCTGAGTAGAAGGAGAGAGCAGCAGGGAGCAGTCAGCCCATAGCAGGGAATCAGCAGGATACCTGTACTTGCCTAAATGCTTTGCTCCACGAGTCACAGCAGGACCATGCAAGTGATATGGTCATATGATATATAGTTTGATAAACCTGCTGTTGCTGATTCTATTTTGGCCTGTTTTCTGCAGGTAGATTTAACTGGTGAGGGCACTGAAACAGCACCTGTCAGAGGCAAAAAAGTACTTCTACAAACACAAAGGGGAAGGACACAGGCATGTGTGACAGTGGAAAACAAGGTTCTCTGCATACATTAAACTTCAACTCCATGGTACCTTTTTTACCTACTACACATGTGTTTTATAAAACAGAATTTAGTGACTCCCTTACATCACCTAATACAGCATAAAGACACGTCTACAACCACAGTCTGTTAGGCAACTATTAAATAGACAGCATTAGGACCATTAACTTGGAGGTAAGAGGTGCTTTATCTCATTCTGCACTATCCAGAAGTCTGGTTCTGTTGATAATAACATGGGCACTGACATCATCACACCTGCTTGGATTCTCAGTTGTGATCTGTACCACAGAACTACTAAATACATTAAATTTAATCAAACACAAAAGAGTAAAAGTGCCTGCCATTCTTGAGAATGAGAATTGCTCAAGAAAGTAATAAAGGACATTAGTATATTAATGCACACAAACCCCACAAATATAGTTAGAAAAAAATAAGGTGGCTAGTTAGCAGCTGGAATGCTCATAGAGTCATGAGAGAAGCATTCTCAAAGACTGAAAGATTAAAGTGAACCTGCAGATAGGACAGAAATTTGAAAGAAATCAGTGAATTAATCCATAGCTGACACTTAGCAAAAATAGTGTTAGGTAATACTGTAACGTTGCTTATTCTAGGCTGTGATCTTGGATTTGCAGAAAACAGAGCCTGTTGCAGAGAGGCCAGGAGGCAAATTGTTTGCCTGAGTGGCTGTCAGCACAGGGGAAGGAATTGTGGCACTGTCATCCATCCTCCATCCTGACAGGGGCCTCAGGTGGGGATGTGCCACTGCCCTGAAGCACAGGCAGCTCCATCACAGTGTCTCCCAGCCAGCTGCTCAGTGCAGTTACCACCTCACAGACTGGGATTATTAACCAGGTATCACCAGGTCCTCTTTGCATAAGGTGAGCCACAGCTGGACAGAAATGACCACAAGCCCACTCCCACTTGAACATCCTCCTTTATTTTGTTAGAGGACTTCAATCACGGAGCCCTGAGGAGGAGCAGGAAAGGGGTGCACAGCAGTGGTGTTTTCCAGCAGAGGTAAAATTATTTTGATCTGGTGTAATTGAGTCTGCTCTTGTGTCAAACAGTGAGGATAAAGTTTTCCATCAGGCTAAGCTAGGATCTGGCTCCTGTCCATTATCACATTATTTTACGTGTAAAGCTGCCTATATATATTGTTAAATGGAAATCTTCCTGGTGAATTTATGATGTGGAAGAATTTATCTCCTATTCCTTCTTCCACGAGAGAGAGACAGAGAGAAAGAGAGGAAAATAGAAATATTTCTTAAATTAACTTTACTTACATCTTCTTGTGAAATGGCAGGATGAAAACAGTAATTAGGATTCAAGGTCAAAATGAAATTCTGTCCACATCTCAGTCTTCCCACATCATTTTGCAGAATGAGAGCTGAATAAAGGAAGAATGAACTGATTCTTTTAAGTTTAGTCATTGCAAATGCAAAATGAATATCATTCTGCAGATATGGTGCCAGAGGACAACACAAGCTAACAAAATATTGGTAGTACCAATAAATAATTTATGCACCATATCAAAAACTGAATGAGCTAAAGACATGGAGAAAACATTTGAAAATTTGGAAATTGCTCAAAACTCTTCCTCCAGTGTCTCCCAAGAGAATGAGCGTGGAGCACTAATAAACTCTGTGACTGTGTATAATTCATAAACTTTCCCTCATTTTTTTGATTTTCAGTGCTTACAGTTTATAGCTAACAAAGGAACAGAATGAAAAAATCCTGGTGAGAGTTGAGAGGAGAACATAAACCAGCTGATTCCTCCACTTAGTCTATTCATAAAGGGCATCTGTTCTCATCCCAAACTGCATATATATCTTCCATTAAACTTAGTACATTGAAAACAGAAAAAAAAATCCTTCTACTCATATCCTTATGTGTACTTTATATTCATATTTTTATGAAAGCTATTGCATGTGAGATTATAACACAACAAAAGCCACTTCCAGATGATTTGTATTAAAATTATTCTGTTGTGGCTGTTGGTTAATGGTCAGACCGGATTTCTAAGGGATTTATTGAATGACAGCAGAGCAAACTCAGAGCAAACGAGTGAATGCTATCGGAAGGCAGTGTGGTGTTTCTGGATGAATTACATAGAATGAAACCTCCCCCACCCACAGCCATGTTGGAAAGATGTTTCTAAGTTAAAGAAATCCAAAAATTGCATTCAGATAATATTTGCCTTGAAATTATTTTGATGGTGGCAGCCATGTGAAGTTGTATTCTAAAGAGGCATGGTGAGCAAAAGGGGTTTTTTCAACTCTGCATGCCAGCAATTCATAACATATTTTCTGGCACAGCACAGTTCAGTTACACAACCAAGATTTTTTTCCTATAAGATACCTTGGAGTTTTAATTTTTTGACTAAAACCAGAAGACAGTGTCCTGTGGTTTCCTGAGCGATACCCTCTGTGTCTTACTCCGAGTACACAAGCAGAGCCCAGCACATTTCTCAGCTGCATGACAATTTTCGAGCTGCTGGGAGGCTGAGGGGGCCCCCAGCCTCTGCTGCCATGTGTCAGAGCAAGCAGCCTCTGGCCTGAGCAGCCACAGCAGAAGGCGGTGGAACACCAGAGCAGGAATTTCCACACAGCTTCCCACCATCACCAAAGACCTAAAGAAACCACAGAGTGCTCTCTGGGCACCTCTGCAGATCTGTTGTCCTGGGTGGGTAAACGAGAAAGAAGGTCACTACTATCAGCAAGCTACAGAAGTGGCTGAGGGGTATCTGCCCTTTGATGATCCCCTGTGCTCTGAGTCTGACAAAAGGGACCCATACTCCCAGTTCTTCCCTGCCTGTCCTGCCTGCCTCTGATAGCCTGTTGAGTGTTATGTGAATATTTTTTACTTCATTAATTTCCTCCTGCCATCAATTGATGAATAAATTATTCATAAGTAAATTTATAAATTATTCTACCAGTTCTATTGATGATTGAATAATATTGACCAAATAAATTATTCACTCTTCTTTTCCCCCATCAAATGACAAATAAATTATTTGTGAGTATTGTTTTCTTCATTACTAGATCAACTCTTCCATCTGTTGAGACATTCATAAGATGTCACTCACTCTGATAGCTATACAATTTGTAAGCAGGACCCTGTAGGACCTATGTTTTCATGGACAAACAGAAGTAGTTTAACTTTATTGTATACTTATATGGCAGTTGCTTTAAATGCGAGGTCCTTTAGAGCCCGAGGAAGTGTTTTGTATGTTTCACAGACAATTAAACAAAATTCTGGTATATTCTGTGTTTAATTGTCACCCAAACAAGATATTTTGAATTGTGCAGCATATTTTACAGTTTTCCATACTTGGACTAGTCAGGATTGGGACTGCAGCCAGCCCTTGATCCTGAAAGGTATCAGGTTGTAGGTTCTGTAAATGAGTTTCAGGAACAAAGCCAAAACAGAAATACTTTAACTAATGACCATAACAAACATGAACTGCATAGGCCTGTTGTTTCAAGTTCTTGGATAAACTACATGAGTTCTCCATCTAGTTAGATCCAAGTCTTCTGTCTCTTTCCCTGATTCACCAGAACTATGTGGCAAACAAGCAACAGTCTCTTCTAGTGGCAGCATTTCTAGCATATCTTACCATGCAGGCAAAATATGTCTATATCTAAAAACACAGACAGTCCATGAGGTTACTGTCATTGTGATGGGTCAGGGAAAAAAATTAAATTAATTTTTAAAAGTACATCTCTAGGAAAGTGATCCTAAGCCACAAGCGCCCACAGAGAAAGGATTAGAGCCTGTTCCATGGACCCCACATTAGATTAAGTTCACCAAGGCAATCAAGCTGCATCAGCATGAAATCAGTATAAGGACCATGAATAGTACCCTGTAAAGTATTCTCTAGTAAGTTCCTCAGAAAGGGACAGAGAGAGGAGGCATCTCATGCCAGCAGAGGAGCAGCCCTTCAGTAATTTTCCAGGTGTGACTGCCAGCGAGGATCAGAAGCACACACCTCTCTGCTGGCATTTGCTTGACTCAGAGGCCTACCAGTAAAGCACATGCAAAGATGTTTCAGTTGGCTTTTTATGTTCTTTTTTCTTAGAATTTAAAACCATGAAGCAGGCATATTTGCCAGTCTGGGTACATGTAAGAGAGTGAACACAGGCCCAAGAGAGCAGATATTTCTACAGCTCAGGCTGTGCAGGAGGAGGAAGATGAATGAATGGGCTGTGCCAGGACAAGAGGACTGCTTAGTGACCAGGGAGCTCATTTATGGGGTCCTCTCCAGCACTGGGTAGCTCTGTAATACTGTAATAGCTGTGTCTTCTTGTTTCCCCTTTCTTTTCCACCCAAATGGGGGCTGTGAGCTGTCACTTGGGTCAATACAGCAGAGCAATGTTGGCCCTTAGAACACATGCACAGCCGGAAATCCCAGCTCTTTCATTTTCAGAGGAAGCTGTTAATAGGTCTGCCTCTCTCACTGAGGCACACTAACAAGTTCTTGTCTAAACTGTCATTAATGTTTTCACTTAGATTTCCACATTAAAATAGGCAGCACTTCTAAGGCAAGCGTAGTGGCCAGGACGTACAGGGGAAGCACTGAGACTTTGCATTCTGAGAAATAACTTAATGGTCTCTGGGACCAAGTTTTTAAATTCCGTTTCACCCTGTTCTCCCAGCAGAATCCCCATGGGATATCCAGACAGAGAAATATACAGAAAGGTGTGACAGAGAAAATAGGAAGGTGGTTACATTGTGCCTAGACAGAAGTGGTGTATTCAGAGAGCGGGACTGGAAGACTGCCCTTTGCAGCATCGTTCAGAATGGATATGAATGAAGCACATGGTCAAGGGCAGAGAAAAGACCACAGCAGTAGTTGGGATAAAGCGGTGAAGGGAATACATGGGAAAATGTTAGACTTATACAGATGTGTAGCAGACTGAATCATTGGGGCATTCATGGTACAGAAGTTATGAAATTTAGCCTGCATACAAGATTACAGAGAGCAGTCTGAGCTGATCATGTTTCAGATTCAGGGTCTGAGCAAAAGAAAGAGATGCTACTGATCAGGACAAATGTAGGTGCTCCATATTAGACAGTGTGATGTCTATTCATCAGCAACGGGATAGTTCAGAATGTGAGTATGGATAAGAGAAAAGAGATGAGTAAGTGTACTAAATAAAGATATGTAGGGCAAGAGAGCTGCACAGTGGGATGGGGGTGTTCTCATACAATGGTATTTTTTCTCAGTGGGGAGTAAAAACCAGGAGCAAAAATCTACTCAGATGGATTTACTGTAAACGCAGTGTACCATCAAAATATATTTGCAGCTCTGTTAAGTTTTTGCTCTTCATTTTCCCATTAATGCTTTTGACTCCTGGTAACCTTCTGCATTTAATTCAGTTTTACTACTTTTCTGAAGGGAAGTCACCAGAAAACAGAGCTGCAAGCAGCTGCAGGCAGCCACATAGATTTTGCCTAATATCTAAGAGAAATTTAATTTAAATTATCTGCCAGTTTCAATTAATTAAGGAACCTTCAAACAGCCTTTCATATGTCTTATTTCAGACATGATATTATTTGGGGAAGGATAATTTTTCCAAGAAAAAAAAGGAGCAATAGTCTGTGGACATGATTGTAAGTAGTGGAGAAGAAAATTTCAAAATTACTAGTATGTGAAAAAAGGTAATTTTATGCCACACTAAACCATATTAAGAAATACCCCTTTGCCTTCTTATCCTGCTCAATGCAGTGAAACTGTTCATGACAAAGACTGGGCCCTAAATGAAGGACAAAACAGGAGAGCTCTGGATATCTACCTCCTTACCTTTTGCACAGAAGACTCATAATCTTCTCTAAGTCTTTCCCAGAGCTGAAAAACAAACTGCTTATTCCTAGCATAACACAGCTGTTGGACTCCCTTTCTTTCAATGATTTCTCTTTTGACTTTCGCAGTCATTGCTTCCCTCTCTTCCATTTCACAGAATTTTGTTCCTCAACTTTCTTTTTCCTGTACTATTGCTATTTTTGGTTGCAGTTGTTGTAGTGCCAGCTTGAAGAAACAAGGCTGGTATCGTCTTTTGAAGACTCTGAAATTAGTATCTATTATAATCTCTCTACAACCAGAATTGCATTTCCACAGGTTTTCCATCTTAGTGTCACCAGCTCCACCATTCCTGAGAAATGGAGCAGACAAGGAAGGTGATCATTTCAGGAAGGTGATCATTCAGAAGAAAAGGAGGGAAGTCGCTGGGGAAATACCATTAATCCACAGAAAAGGGCCAACCCTATCAGATTAATCTCATGCTCTATGAAGAGCAGTACAGGGTAATATACTCAGGATGCTGGCAAGGAGACAGGCATCTGTATTTTGGACTAACGAAGTCCTGTTAAGATCTATGCGCTTGGAAACGTTCCTGGAGCACTGTAGCTAAGCGTGGATCACGGCAACCCAGTCATCATTCAGCAGAACGCGGCCGCCTGCCTCGCCGGCTCAGATGCAATAAGGCAGTTTTCCTAAGCAGATGTGTCTGAGACCTCAAGGGCACCAAAGCGCCTCAGATTCCTAACTACTCTGACAATCTGGCAGCAGATCTGTTTGGCACGGGGCACTACAAAGTCAATAGCAAGCTTTTGAGTTGTTTCTCTCTTCCCAACACCATATTGCTCTATGCCTTTCAGTGAGAAGCAAAAAAAAAATTAAAAAAGGGTCAGGCTGAGAACGGAATGTGATAAAGAGCTGGTTATGGCCTTCTGTACTGTTGACACAGCAGCTTCCTAGAGATAGCACAATTATGGGTAGATGAGTCTTCAGTGTGTCTGGAGTGAAATGTCTTGTGGGCAGTGGACTAAATAAATAGTCATTACCACTCTATAGACTCGAGAGAACACAGATATCTGGCTCTACCACCCCAGCCAGCCCCGATGGGGGATTATGAGTCACAAATACTCTTTCAGCACTTATCAGTGTGCTAACTTCTGAGAGATGAACATATGTTTTCTTATCTGACATACAGATGCTGATTTTTAGGGTGGTCTCAGAGTCTAGCAGCTCTTCTGGAGAAAGGTATTTTACCACTTCTTTACACAAAGAACTGGCTTCAAGGGCAAGTTAAAGACAGTCCTAAATCTCAAAACTCTACAATAGCAGGCAAAAAAAAAGGGTATTTTCAGGTTATTGTCACAGCTGTGGTACAACACTATAGGAAATCTTTATGTTGGGGTTTATCTGCATTATTTATTGTTTTCCATCAGCTTTGCTGACATTTTCTTCTCCACTCTTTCAGTCAATATGAGGCATGAGGAGAAAAGGACATGTCTGATACACAGGACCACTTACATGAATCTGTGAACTTGTTCCTTGTTACATTTCCTCCTTTTCTTCTTTTGAAACCTGAACTGAGCAAGTGTGCTGCATTAATCTTATTTCATCTCATCTCACTCCTATGCTATAGAGAAAAAAACTGAAAATTGTGATTAGTCATAAGAATTAAATTTCTTTTTTATATTGAAATATGAACCTTAATGGAAAATAATAAAAAAAATCCAAGTTTCTTTTCTGCAGGGTAAGCACTTTACCATTCCCTAAAAAATATGGTATTTTCAAATCTTTCAGTTCCCATTACCCATTTCATTTTATTGTGTCAAAAAAGAGAAGAATTTTGTCTCTTCTTAGACCATTCAATGCTATTAGGAATGAAAAATCCTCTCTCTAATGAAAAATCATGTTGTGCTTTATCATGATCATTCTAGTTCTTTAATACAGTTCACGTGGTGCAATAGTACTGTTGCAATTAAGGACGCCACCGAAGCGCAGGCTACTGGGGAAAAAGTACAGCAGCACTCTATCTTTTCCTTGCCACTAGCTCAGACCTTCCTCAGCAGTGAGACAGAAAAAATGGAATGCGGAGAACCTGGAGGAGAAGCAGGAGCAGCAGCATGACTGGCTATTCCAGGCAGACCACTACTAAGATCATGAGCTGATGAGAATGCACACAATTTTGGGGATAAATTCCCTCCTTTCCCAAACACCATGTGATTTCATACCCCAGAAGAAGTCTAAGTGCTTGATTTGTATGAATTTTAGTGACATTGAAAAATGAAAGAAACTGTAGTTAATATTCAAGATACATAATGCAAACGTGCCCCACGATAAGTTCCCTGACTTGTTTTCTATCACTGTATTTAAATCCTGCATAAACTCTAAGATCTTTCTGCAGTGTATGCCAACAAATATTTGTTGGTCAACAGATGACCCCTGCTGGTGTGAAAAATAAAAAAAGAAACATGCCAAACAATAAATTCTACTAATAAAAACCACCTCCTATTTATTATTTTTCCAGCCTCTTTTGTGCATATTTGCCTTTGGTTTGTACTTCATTTTGATTAATCACATCATTCTATCAGGACTGTGTCTCTTCAGCCTGTTTGCCAAGGACAGGATGTTGTTGTTTCTTATGCTTCCACCCATAATCAACCGCATGCTATTCATTTATCAATAGCATCCTCTCATGTCTGCTTCATGTGTTCAAAAATTTCCCTTTGAGCATTTTGAAACAAGTTCCTGGCAATCTTATTGGTTCATTGTCTGTTTATTTGGAATAAGTGATTATAGCAGCAGATTCTCTTTTCTGTGCTTCTGCACAATTCAGATTTTTATCAGTAGTGCCATCATTATTAGTATGCTTCTTTTTCTGTTTTCTCCTACTCCTACTTTGACTTTGACCTAACTTGAACCAAAAAGTAACTTTTATAACAGTTCACAAAAAATTTACATTTTTTGTCCAGCATACCCTCTATCTACCTTTATCAGCAATCCCTTCATATTGTCAGGAACAATCCATCTACTTTTCAGTTGGTGTTATCATCAGAATTCTACATAGTTGTACTGCCTTCTCTTGGCAATTCACTCAATAACCCTAGTCCTCTCAACCAGCAAAGATAGGAATGCAGAGAAAGGGGTCAAGTGTGGCATTCACATCAATACACTGGTAAGGTTACCTTCTCATGCTTCTGTTTTGAACTGTACCACATCAGTCTAACAATTCAGATCAGATGTACTTCTGAAATCACAAAGCACATTTTACATTTAATTTACATATAATTTACAAATTACATGTTTTTAAATATACGTGATGCTGCACACATTTCTAGAAATCACACATTCAATTCTTTGTATTGCTCTTCGTGCATCGTGACTCTCTTGGATAGCCAGGAACAAGCTTTCCTGTACGCATATTTAACTAAATTATCCAAGACGGATATTCCTGATGTAAGCCCACTGGAGCTGTGTGACAGCTGTGCTGTCATCTCTTTGGGTGGGAGGTTCCACATTCAGCATTCAGCTACTGGGGAATTTCTGCCTCCAGCTTTATCCCAACCTTCCTCCTACTGGTCAGCAGCTTTTGTGCCAGTTCAGCTCTTGTCCCTAAAAGAGAGCAAAACTTTTTTAAAACACCCTTATTTGCCCCAAATAACTGCTAAAAATCTTGTCACTTTGGATTGCATTTTATCTTGCCTCCCAGCTTCTTGTTAAGTTTAAAAGTATGTGTTCCTTATAGAAAACTTTGTGCACCTTATAATATGTCCCAGAATTTTAATTTCTTCCTTTTCATTTCTTCTTTCCATTTCATTTAAGTCTGGTCATGTTAGTCTCCAGCAACATTTTCGCCTTAGGGACCTTCACCTTAATCACATTCTGTTTGTATTAACTCTGTGTCTTAAATAGAAATGTTTTTTCGGTCCTCTCCTCTGGCACATAGAGCTATCTCAATACATCCATTGCAAGATGTAGCCTTTTCTGGAGTCAAGATACCATTTCTTTATTTTTTTTCCCAGGAAAATATTAGAATCTAGGGAAAGTTTTATTGAGACCACCTTTCTGGAATAAAACTCCTTCATGGCCTTTAAATTAGATGCTAAAAGTGAAAACAAAAATGAAACAAACAAATAATGTCATCCTTACATTTCTAGTGTGTGCTCAATACTTGTCATTCTGTGGAAAAGATTTCTGTACATGCAAACATAAAACTGGAACTGGTTTGGGTTTGGGCTTTTTTTGGTTGGTTGATTTGCTCAGTTTGTGTTTGTTTTGTGGTTTGGTTGGTTGGTTTTTTTTGTACTGAGTCTCGTTTCAAACATTAATATTGAGGTCGTGAGGCCTTGTGGAATCTATTTCAGGAAACAGCTTGCCATTAATTTGATTTTGCTTTGGCCTGATGACCTCCACAGCCACACTTGTGGCTTAAGGCTTGCAGGCAGATCTAAAGTGGAGTCCAAGAGCTCATGTAAAGGAGAACACATGGAAAGTGCTTTAGGTTCAAGTATAGAGGGCTGCATATGTATATGTTTTCTGAGAGATGAAGTTCAGAAACAATTGTTGTAGCATTGAAGTGAAACTTTCATTTAGAGGGAGCAAAACTAAAAGATTTAAAACTTGGAACCTATGAAAATTTATCCTCATCATCTTCACATCCTTCTCTTTCATCTTTTTTAATCATCATCATCATTATCATCATCATCACCATCATCATCATGTCCTTCTCTTTCATCCTTTTTAATTAAATAATTAAAAGAGTAGTTAGCAGTAACATATCAACACAGAGATATAATATCTGTGCATTTTTCCTAATATTTCCCCTTCGGCTACTTGTTTTCTGCCTTGCTCAATGTACAGAATTCCTCATTTATACATGATTTTTATGGAAAAAGAAAAGTATATTGCAAAAAGGCAAAAGTTTATCTTGTAGTTACAGCATTAGAGAGGAATTATTTCAGACTGAATCTTATTGGTGCTACAGGTTTTCTCTGTGACCTTGAGAAAATCACTTAATCTCTCTGTACCTCTTCATTTATTTTTTAAAGGACAGCAATACTTCTTGTGTCTCTGTATTTACATTGCAAACTCCTTTTACTCTGTGTTTTATATTATTCTTGTTGCAATAAAGATCTTATCTAAGAATTCTTATTATAGAGTTGCTTTTATCTGTGTAAAAAGCAATATATTGTGTGTGAAAAGTTATCCTGTATGATAGGTTATCCTCAGCTATGACCTGGCTCTATAAGGAGTTACTAGTATTATTATTGTACCGGAAGTGTTTTAGAGACCAAGTCAGACTCAGACCTTCAGCACTGCATGGCTCTTTTATCAAGAGATGGTGGGCTGAAATTAGAAAGGCTTTCCCTATAGCAGTAAAATAAATGTTCTTCAGAATGGCTATTCAACAATGTTTGAAGAAAACCAGTGTGGAGGGACCTGCATCTGTGTGGGACTCCCCCACAGGGAGGGAGGCCTAAAAGTCCTGGCCAGAAAGTTGAAAAGACAAGAGGAGGCCTCTGTTTCTTTGCTTCAGACAGTTGTTTTAATTAGCATTATCAGAGAAATAGAGTGCTGGAGACAGCACCCTGCAGAGAGTTCAAAAGATGGGCGCTGAAAAGAGAGCTTATCACAAATTCTTGGCCCTTTTAAAGGTAAATGACCCAATAGAAGTTTGAAACGAAACATATTTTCACTTTTCTGCCAATGCCCAACAAACCCAGCTCCTGCGTGGACAGGAACTGCGGAATTTTTCATCCAATCACTCTAAATCACTTCTGCCGCAAGACATGGAGGTATAGAAGAAGAAGAAGAAGCCCTGGACAACAACAACTGTCCTCCATTTTGGCATTTTTAGCTTTTATATATTTACTATATAAACAACCCCAAAACCTCTAAATTCTTCACCTTGTGACACCACTACAAACTATTCTATCATCTGGTTCAAACCTTTCTAGATTCAAACTCTTCCCAGAGTGTTGGCAATTTTTTCGATGGACAGAGGCCAAAATAAGTGCCGTCCAGGGGGGATAAATCTTTTAAAACTGGCAGGACAATATCTCCTGCACTTTGGGTACCAACACATCTGCACTTTTAAACCCAGCCAGCACTGGGGCAGGCAGGCTACATAAGAGCTGCCCACTGGGAATGGTTTCTAGCTTGTATTGTCTCCCTGACTGCATCCTGGATTCTTAAGAGAGCTTTCTGGGCCAAAAGTTTAACAGCATGGGCAGGACAAAGAAATATTTGCTGGCTCTGTTAGCAGTGGCCAGTCAAACCTTTCACTCTCACCAGCAATTCTGCCTCTGTGTTTATAAGCAATACATGCTTATAAATAGTCTATCCCAGTCTTGCTTGATGTAAATCCTAAGGCTGGGAAAGAAGAAAATGTGCCGCAAAAGAACCTTTGCTGTGGTTAAACATAAGAAACTTGATATCAAAAATTGTTCAAAATAAGGTCCAGCCAAAATTTGGGAAAAAATGTTGTTCAAACTACTCCATAATAGAGTAAACATTCCCTGATAGAGGGAGTGAGACTCTGGATCAGCAGTTCAGGTGATTACAGTTTATATTTATGATTGTTGTATCAAGAGGATCCATTTGGTGATGAAAGCATTCCTCTAGTAGGTAGATGGTATGGCTTTACCCATCCTGAGCCAGTGAAACGATTGGAACTTACTTCTCCTTATATCTACAGGAAAGCTCGGAACTGGTACAGAATGGAGAACTATGTCACCTTTGACTGTGCTCTGAAAGGAGGAACTGATCTTTCTCCTCAGTTCATGTAAGAATGTATTAGGAATCCAGCTCTGAGCCTCCTGAAGAGATCTGCAGTCCAGAACGCAAATGTAATGTCTGAGGAAGGGTCAAACTAAAGACAAACAGTTTTACTCAGCACTTCCTTCTACCTTCCTTAGGAACCTCCTGGTTAAATCCTCTTGGCATAAGGTCACATCTTTACTCCTGCCTGCCTCATAACTATAGTATTTGAAGCAATGCTCGTTTATGGGATTTATAAGGTCTCTGGAGAATATCAGAAAAAGAAATTTAAATATATGCTTTGGTATTGCTAAAAACTGGGGATGTAGGCACGCTTGTTTCAAGGATGACAGTTTGTGTCCCATCAGGTCTTGAGGTGACAATCAAGCCTGATGTCAGGCAGGTGAGGAGCTTAAGTGGTTCTCCAGAGAACAGACTAAACTGATGCCCAGCACAGACGCAGCCGATAGAACACACTGATGCTTAAAAATCATTATTGTGCCCACCCCAGCTGCCTGCTTCTCAGGTCTGTCATAACCGACTTGCTGGCATGGATCAGGACATCATTTTTAGATTTCTCTCCAGCATACACTCTAATAATCATAGAGGCACAGTAAACGTGCCTCCATAAACTGTACACAGAACCTGCAAACCTAGCTCCTGGTTATTGCTGCCTTACTCAACGTCAGGGCGTTTAAACCTCTGTTGAAATCTAGCTCTGTCTGATTCCAAAAGGCTTAAAATCTAAACATATTTACCTAACAAGGTATCCTATTACAATATGAGCTTCTACATTGTGGCTATCCGACAGCCCTAGCAATGGTGGGTGCAGCTGAACTGTCACTTCCAGAATTACTATCCTACCCCAGATACATTGCCATACGGGACAGAAAAACAGTAGCAAACAAAAGAAGTTTAACTACTTATTTTGCAGTTTTGCAAAAATTTTCCAAGTGTGGCTTAATCAGCTGCAACACCTGATTAAACATTACCCTGCATATTGCTTTCTGGTGAGTGTTTTATGTGTTCTTTTCTCTGCAGACTGAAGAAGTCCTGAAGATTGATGGAGGGCCATGCTATTCAAACAGCAGGCGTTGCTGAGACAGAAGCTCTTTGTGCTAGGCAGCCTTGCTATTGGAAGTCTCCTATATCTAGTTGCCAGAGTTGGGAGTTTGGATAGGTAAGTCATTAAGTAGCTGCTCTCTTATTTACAATGGGCTAAGACTGACTGAGTTTTTGCTTCAAGGGTCTGATTTCTTTAAGTCTTTAGTTTTTGGTTTTTGGTTTTGTTTTTTTTTAGTGTCTACTCATGTATAGAAAGACAGAAAGACTGGCTATTTTAATAGTGGTTTTCATTACTTATTCCTACCCTTTGGAAAAGAGAGTAGGAAAACAGTCACAGTCATCTCTGTCAAAGTTTTTCTGTCTGTCCATTTGTATTCTGAGCACACTGACATTTGTTTTCAGTGAAGAAATAAACCAGCATCCAGTAAAAATGTCATTACAGTAGCTCATTTTGCCTGTGTACAACTGTGTGTTGACCTCTAGTTTCAGGAAAACAGTTATGATGTATTTATACATCTCCTTTTCTAAATTTGTGAGCAAGCAATTAATGTGCTACAGTGGTAGTTAAAATTAAGTATGAGCCTGCAGAGCAGCTCGTCAAGTTTTGAATTCTATTTCATTTGAAAGATTGCTTCAGGGTTTGAGAATTTTAACTATGTTAATTAGCTGGTATTTTCCGTAGCTGAATGTGCTAAATAAGTGGGTTTTCTCTGCAAATGATTTCCTGGAGAGTGGTAGAAAATACAGCAGAGAAAATCAAAGAGCGTTTGGCACTTCTGACCAGGTTTAGTTTCGACCAGTTTTTGACAGTGCAACAGTAGTGCTACCTGCACTGATGCTGCTGTTTCTGTCAGCTTTGAAATGGCCTGGGATTGCTGTGGTAGCTGCTACACAAAGGCACAACACCAAAAAAAAAAAAAAAAAGACTACAAGATTTCCAGGAGCTGGTAGACACTTGCAAGCGTTAATGGTATATTTATGTCCTCCTTTTAAACGATGCAATGTATTAGTTGGTTTCAAAATTGTCACACAGTGCTGTGTGACTATACAGTGCTTGGAAAGTGAAAACCTACTGTCCATTGGTAGGTAATGGTGGGCTCCATCTCTGGTCACTGGGTACCTTCTTCAGCTCCTCAAATCCACTCCAGAAGAAGAAGAAGGAGACCGTGTACTCAGCTAGGACCAAGTGCATTACAAATTAAGCCCTGGAACTTATATCTGCTTTCCCCTGCTGATCTCTGATACTTCAGAAGTAGAAACTTCACTGAAACTAATGTGATTCTGTAAATGGAGGCAGAAATCCTTACTGGTCCCTGCAAAAGTATATTTTATGCCTGGAGGCATGAAATCTAATTAACCTTCTGCTATTATCTATCCTTGCACTTTTACAGAATTTACTGATGGCTATAAAATTATCTTGCCACAGTATTTGACTTGCTGACCTCCTGTGGCAGTGGATTCTGCTGGTTTCATACATAGTGCTGCCAATGGCAGTAAAATTCAGTTTTGTTCTCTTGCTTTACCCAGTGTGAAGCATACCATACTGCTAAAAAGTCCTGTGTATGGACTTGTTATGAAATAAAGAGAGAAAGAGGTACTAGAAAGGACAAGACACAGATGAATTAACTAGAAATATTCTTCTGCCTCATCGTTGTTGAAGCTGTCAGTAAAAGGATGCTGAGAGGCTTCAACAGACTTTGGAATAACTAATTGTTCAGGAAGAAATCCAGATTCATTTATACTTAATTTATGCTGATCTAATTTGAACAAGAGAGCTGGGGATGGCTCATGTTTAATAGCCTCAGATTAGGCTCTCCAATGGCAGTGTCTTGAGTTTTCCTAGGCCTGAAGGGAAATTACCACTAGTTTATCTGATTCATTGAGTCATAAAGTCTGATAAGATGAGCACTTCCCTCCAGGGGAGGCCACCTTCCTTCAACTCCTGAGTGCATGGATCTGCATCACATGTGGAAGCTCAAATAGATTCTATGGCAATTTTGAGAATGTCTGGATTAGTCTTTGAGTTACCTGACTCCCCGACTGGCAGTACCAGAAGCCTCCACACCTGATTTCCATGCTACAAACTAGTCCTTCTGGAACCAGGCTTATAATCTTTTGCTGAGAAAGAAAGAAAGAAAGAAAGAAAGAAAATTTTGGAAGAAAATTAGCAAGTATTCTGGATCTGGAGAGATAGCTCATTAAGATTGCCCAGACCTACTTCAGCTGTTTTGAAAATTTTCAGAAATAGAGTTCCCAGAAATGAATTGTTTTATGGCAGGTTTTCTCAAGAAGAATAATTGTGGAGTTTTGCTGTAGCAGCTTGAGAAATTACCTGTTTTGGGAGAGCAACTCAGTGATATAACAAGTACCGTATACTCATTCTTAGCAAAGAACTGTTTTTTAATGGGAAAATTACTCAGAAAATCAAGAATATTAGCATGTTGCAACATAAGAGTAAATAGTTACATCTAGGATTAAACTATGAGGATCTGCCTTTTACCCGCGACTGCGAAGCTCTTTTAAAAGCTACTTTTTTATTGTTTAGAGAGAGGAGAGTAGAAGCAGGGGGAAAGAGTAAAAAAAACCTGAAATGTACAGGCTGAGGAAGAACTTCTAACAACATCCAATCTTTTCCCTTAGGCTAGAGGATATCTTGAGTATTTATTTACTTTTAAAGGAAACCACCCTGTTTGACAAGCTGTTGTGTTACACTGAAGGCAGTGCTAGCTGTCTTTTTGAGCAAGAGATAAAATTAGTTGAGATGGGTCTGGAACTGCTGTTGTGGAATCCTCTTTGCTTGAAAACAAATAACAAATACACAGAAGGAGAGGGAAGAGAACAGAGACAGCAATTGCAGCTTCTGTTTTTTATGCTTTTAACTGCCACCTTGCTGATACATTAGGATTCTCACCAGCCACACCACAGTCTGACCAAGTTGCAGCAGTGTTAAGACATTTCTTCTTTTTTCTTTTTTCCCCAATATGTGCAGGTTTGCATCAGCATCAGTCTCTGTCACCAAGTCAGGCTTATTCAGTAGATGGCAGAGAGCAAAGAGATAGAAGAAGCTAGAAACTTGAGAACAGGAATAACAGGAACTCGTTTCTCATCACACTTTCTAATTAGTCTGCAGGACTTAGCTAGAGCTCATTTGAACCCAGCAATGTCATATGGATTGTTTCTTCGGCTCTGTCCGGACAGGTTATATCTCTCAGCATCTGGATAATCAAGGAAACAGCCAGCAGGTCAGCCAGGGGGATCAAACTTACTTTGTCCCAACCATCCATTGTCCTAGCATCAGTGTCAAATTAGAGACCCCAACAAGCAGTGATGGATGGAAAACCCGCAAAGAAATAAATAATTATGTCCTGAAAGCAGGGTTTGAATAATATACAGTAAATGAATGAGGGACCACATGCTGAGAAACCAGAATAAATACTGAATACCTAAACAGCTATTAATGAGCATTGCCCATCTGGTATACTGGCTAAGGCAGGGGTCCTGTGAAAAATAATAGCATGCAACCGTGTAATTTAAGAACTGTATCATAATATATGTGCACAGCAAGCTCACACTAAAATTGCCTAGGCAACCTTTGTTCTTACATATCCGTAATTTTGGAGAGCATGGCTCCACAAAATTAGTAATAATATTTTTTTAGGACCTTGGAACCTCTCTGCACACACCAATTTAATCTTCAGTGAAATATTGGCCTGTATAATGTCCAAAGTGCTGATTTGAGGTTGGAGATGAGAGTTTATTCAAGGTTCTGTAGGAGTAAAGTTTTAACATTTTTCTTACTAAACCACTTCTTGGATCCAGTGGCATCAGATACAAGAAGGAAGAACTAGAGAAGTGGAAAAGAGGGGAAATAATTGTAGTTGAATATGAAAGAATTGTAGAAAAAGGCAGTTGCAAAAGAAGAAATAAAAACGCACAAAATGAGGTTTGGTGGGAGGATACAAAATTGATTATAAGGAAATCATTGATGTAATGATGCAATAAATTCATTTTTTAAAACTCTTCTTACCATTCTTTTTCTACCTTGCTAATCTTATCCGAATTAGAACCTTGGAGTTTCTGGTTCTGACTGGCAGAGAAAACACTGGACGTATTTTAAAGAGGAGGAGAAATATTGAAAAGTATGCCTAGAAAGCTGGTTTTCATCCCTTTTGTTCTTCTTCACTAAAAATCCATCTCTGGATTAACACAATGGAAAGCACAGGAAAGACTTCAGGCTGGAATAGGAAAAGTGTGGGAAAGAGATTGCTTAAATGAACTAGATTTTCAGATCAAAATGACCACATAGAATTCATCTTAGAATGCTATAAAAACTGCCAAACCCATCACAAAATAATGAGGAATGTTTAAGTTTCAGCGAGGTTCAAGAAGACACAAGAACAGTAATCATAGTTCCTATGCTGGCGCAGTGCAGGGGGGTGAAGTTAGGATTTACCCAGCTAAATCAGAGCAAGATACCAGACTAAATAATAAAAATATTGCAAGTTTTTTAACCACTGGTAGAATATAATAAAAGTTGAAAAATGGGCACTTCCCATTACATTCAAAAAGGTTTCCAAGAGCATGATTCCCTTATACATAAAACTTGTGTTGAGAGATACCCTCTTTTTACAAATACCTCTTATTTTACTTGCAGACTACAGCCCCTGTGCCCCATCGATGGTCGTTTTGGACCCCGCGGCCAGGACGAAATCCCGTTGCGAGCCCTGCAGTTCAAGCGAGGTCTGCTCCATGAATTTCGAAAGGGCAATGCCACCAAGGAACAAATTCGACTGCACAATCTGGTTCAGCAGCTTCCCAAGGCCATTATCATTGGGGTGCGGAAAGGAGGCACCCGAGCACTACTGGAGATGCTGAACCTTCACCCTGCAGTGGTCAAAGCTTCTCAAGAGATTCACTTCTTTGACAATGATGAAAACTATGCCAAGGGAATTGAGTGGTACCGGAAAAAAATGCCTTTTTCTTACCCTCATCAAATAACAATTGAGAAAAGCCCTGCGTATTTTATCACCGAGGAAGTACCTGAAAGGATTTACAAAATGAACTCATCTATCAAATTATTGATCATTGTCAGGGAACCTACCACAAGAGCTATTTCTGATTACACTCAGGTGCTGGAAGGCAAGGAAAGAAAGAACAAAACTTACTACAAATTTGAGAAGCTGGCTATTGATCCTAATACCTGCGAAGTGAACACTAAGTACAAGGCAGTGAGAACCAGCATCTACACAAAACATCTGGAGAGGTGGTTAAAATACTTCCCAATCGAGCAGTTTCATATCGTGGACGGAGACCGGCTCATCACAGAACCACTACCAGAACTCCAGCTGGTTGAGAAGTTCCTAAATCTTCCTCCGAGGATAAGTCAGTACAATTTATACTTCAATGCCACCAGAGGGTTTTACTGCTTGCGATTTAACATTGTCTTTAACAAGTGCCTGGCGGGTAGCAAGGGACGCATCCACCCAGAGGTGGATACCTCTGTCATTACCAAATTGCGCAAGTTCTTCCATCCTTTTAATCAAAAATTTTACCAGATCACGGGGAGGACATTTAACTGGCCCTAAGCTAAACTTCATACAACACTTTCTGTTGCACCTGAGGCATGCAATAGATGTCTCTGCTGAAATATGCACTTTTCATAGACACGGCTAGCAAAGTAACTTTTTCATGCATACGTGTACATAATGCAGTGTGTGACCAAATATACGGTGGGATCGATTTTTTCTACAGAGTGGTAACTAACATAAATTTACAGTCAATATAGTTGCATCTTTTAAGATATAATAATAAAGGGAAAGGAGGTATTTAGGGAAACAAAGTCAGACACTGTTAAAAGGGTCAGTGTTCCTCTCGCTTAGTGAAGTGTTTATGTGAGATACTTATTGATCTAAGCAGAACATTCATTTATGCTGTAAAAATTCTTGTCAAAAGTCTGTAAAACTGTGAGAAAGCATAATCTTGAGGCTATATTTGGTATGTATATTGCTAAAGGAATACTGACACTTTAAACACAGTGCTGAATTTTTACAATGAGAGTGAATAGTACTATTTTCTTATTATTTTAAATTAATATCTTATCTCATACAAACTACATTGTTTTAGAGTTCCTGTGGTGAGTTTGCACTATTGTTTTATGGTATGGACCATAGTGTCACTTGTAGCATGTCAATCATGTGTCAAGAAAAGGTCAAATAATTTTTTCTTCTATAATTGTGTGTCGACAAAGCAAAACACGGTGTACATAGTGTACAATGTTTGTAAATACTGGTTTCACACTAAGTAATTCTATTTTGTAAACTGAATATGGCTATTTAATTTATTGTGAAAATTAAATTTATTGTGGTATTTAAAAATGGAATGGATTAAAATTACCTATATGTGCAATGGCTTTTCACCTTTGCTTGATGTATGTCATTGTGGTCCCTTAGATTGTATGTATGTGTGTGAGAGATTTGCTCAGGTTACCTTGCTTTATAGACAGTTGAGAAAACTGATCCAAGTGGCCAAGCAGGGTTTATTCAAAAGCTCATCCTTCTAGGAATCTGGTGCAATGTTCACCTCAAAGAACATTGTTGCTGTTCTGTTGTGGCACTTTGCTAAAATTAATTCAGTTGCCTGTGAGGCTAAAGCTTGATTGTAAAAGCCTGCTGTAATCAGGTATATCAAAAAAGCAGAGCCCTCATTAAAACCAAAATAACAGACAGACAAACAAAATTAGAAGAAAGGTTTTGGAGATTTTATCACCAAAAGCTGGTTATGCTTCAGAAGTCAAAGAAAACAGTTGTGATACCTTTGCTTTCATCTGGTAATGCATGTATCTGCTCTGCAAAAAACAACCACAGTATTTTTATTACTGGGATAAACATATACCTTATGTTTCCATTCAATAAGTGACAAGAAATTCATTCAGGAAATTAATATTTTCATGCATTATACATTGTATGGCTCTTAATGATTTATGAGCAAATGAAAAAGTATGTTAAAACAAGAAAAAAAATTAAGAAGTGAAGTGAAAAAAAACCCCAACAACTTTAAAACCACCATCTAGAAATTGATGGGGACACAAATTTTGGAAGGTGTCCAGAACATCTGAATATTCTGGATTATGGTAGCAGAGTGGCTGGTAGTTTAGATCATAATATGATCAAGTGTTCCCCATGGGCTGTTTATTTTGTTCAGTGATTTGGAAGCACTGGTTTTTCTAAATAAGTGGTTTTTAAAACTCTTGTGAGAGATTGCTTCTTGTCGTGCTGTATCTTTAATCATATGTGCTAGCACTGTGAGCAATGTGCCCTTTCTTCATGCTGCATCAGAGCCGTGCCAGCACTACACGGCAGAGCATATGTGAAGTTCTCTGCAGTAGCTACAATGCAACTCACTGTTTTCCTGTACGACAGCCATTTATCTTGCCCACTTCCAGACAAAAATGACAGATATTTAACTTATCTGCTAGTGTCCAGCAGGGAGTTTTTATCCAATTTAACCTTTTCATGGTCTTCAGGTGGGCAGTCAGATTCCAGGCAGCTTTGGGTGATACTTTGGGTGATACTTCATATAGTCCTGGCTACAAACTGACTGAAGGCTGAGATGTATTTTCAATGAAAGGGACAAATTGGCTAGGTCGAAGTTACCTCCAAGCACAAAATATAGATTTGAAATTAATATCTCTCTGCATTGATCAGAAGAGTCACAGAGACTGATCTACCAGGCACGACTATGCACATTCCTGTTAAAGTCAGCTGGCTTAACTCCAGCTTATCATTTGCAATTTTGGAGAGACATGGATAAATTTAGACTATATCTTAGACAAATCTGGTTCAAAAACGCACAGAAGAGTAGTTAGGAACAGCAGGGGAGGAAAGAGGGTTCAAAGGCATTGTAATGTATATTAGGAAGACTAAAAGAGCAGGAGACTGATGAGCCTTCAATGCAATGTCACCAAGTCTATTTGACATAACCCAGTGAAGAGAAAATTTCAAAACTGACTCATAATACATAGATACAACACATCACCCAAAGCATACTCCTAGGTTAATGGGGATTTTGCTTCAGTGTTCATAACCAGTTTGTGAAGTCCTGACCTTGTGGTACTTACCTCTTCAGGAGCAATTTCTGAATAATTCACTTCAACCTCTTTGCTTTGCTTCCCAAATTCTGAGTGAATCATTTCTATTCAAATTGATCATGAGTGTTCAGACTGGCAAGAGCATTCTTAGCTGGAGATTATGATTGCAGAGTGATGCACAGCTCTATGAAGTTGCAGCTGTTAACTTGTGGCATTTAAGTTCTCTAAAGACATTGCATCTTTCCTATTTTCTGTACTCTAAAATTACAGTCTCACAGCTCTGGTAAATGTTTGGATTAAAACAGTTAATATTTCTGTGAATTTTTATCAGGTTGTCCCAGCTGCTATCTAAACTACATAGGACAACAATCTGAAGTGTAAAGGATTATCAGAGATGAATTTGAAACTGCATTTTCAGAAATTAGTATATAGGTAAATAAAGGACTGACATTTGGAGATCAGAGATTCATTTGCCATTAACCCACTATACTGCATTTGCTTCAAGAAAGTGGAATAGATATGATGGAAATTCATATATCCTATTTTAATGGATTTTTCGTTTTTTGCTACGATGTCTGAAAATACAAGAGAGACACTATTTTTAGCAACATGTTTCATTATAATAGTCCAAGATTTTTGAAAGGCAACGGCCACAAGCTAAAAACACAGGACTACCATCTGAACATAAGGAAACACTTTTTTACTGTGCAGTAGACTAAGCACTGGCATGGGTTGCCTGGAGAAGCTGCAGATTTTCCACCATTGGAGATATTCAAAAGCCATCTGCACGCTGTCCTGGGCAACTGGCTCTGGGTGTCCCTGTTTGAGCCAGGGGTTGGACTTCCCTTCCAACCTCAACTATGCTGTGACCCTGTGGAGATCTCTCTATACAATCAAGTTCTTACTAGGTACTGCCCATTGCTTCAGTGTTATACAGAACACAGAGAAAGTGGAAGCACAGTGTCACAAGCCAGTCCAGCCACTGTTCAAACCCAGGGTATGGAAGCACTACAGGGCACATATTTACTCCCTGGGTAGCTGATCTAACTCATGCTGGAAGCCTGTTCAGCTTACTAGAACCCTCTGATAGGAGAGATCTTTTGTTAATGACAGTCCTACAGATCACTCCTGCTAGTTTTGGTATGGACTGAGAAGGCTACAGAGACTAGGAAGTTCACAAAGGACCCTTCTTCATGAAGAAGAGGTCGGGAGTTGAATGTTACAGGGAGTGGTATCTTTGCTTTCATTTAAGATGGGATAAAATGCTACTTCTTTCCTGTGTAAAAATAACTTTAGAAACAAGGTGTGTAGAAGGAGTCTACAGTCCCATGGCAGCTTAAGTCAACCCAGCTCATGCCTGCCAAGGTTCCAGCCTCCCTTCTCATACAATGTGCTCTTTCCCACTCCTTTGCACTGACTCTCATGATTACCTGCCCCTTCCACGTGGAGCTGCTTCAGCTCACTAGGCAGGCAGAAGACAAACCTGTTTAAAAAGATGAGTAACGCCACTAAAACTGTTCTGGATCAGAGCAAATATCTTTTCAAACCAGGATCTGTCACTAGAAGTGGCCAGTAATTAATGCTTCAAACAGGACGTAAAGACAAAGAAAACATGAAGACATTTCCATGCTCCAGTGGTTAGCAGTCACTGGATGTCTCCAGAGGGAGAGGATAGTCTTCAGATGTAGCAGCACTGAGTGCCTTCCTCTTCTTTGTACTTAGCCAGAAACCCCTTGAACCCACAGAATAGCTGTTCCCAAGCAGTCCTCTAAGCCCTCTTATGTTATCATTTTGCTAGAACAGATGTGCAAAATCTGTCAGAGACATTTGGGTAATATGATAATATTTCAAATCTGATAATAAGTATAGCAATATGGTAATAGAAGTTTTCTCTTCCTTCCTAACTCACTTTGGAAATGCTATGGATTATCTAATTCGTTTCTTGAAAAAATACTTGCCACATTACTTTATACTTATTGAAGATCCCTGGGCAGCCTTGGTCCTCAGGTTTGTAAAAGACTGTAGAAGTAGAATAAATAATGATAAATTTTACTTTTGAAAGAGCTTGTTTGCAGAAAAAAGGACTTTAGATAAATTATTAAAAGTTATTTTAATAATAATGTCAGACATTTTTTGTTATTGTACTCATCAGTCCAAGGAGAGCAACTAGCTATTTGGCTACCCTGCTGTTAGTGCTCTATTTAATTTAGAGTCTAGCATGTAAAATTTACTTCACAGAGAAAAAAACAATTTAAAACTTAGTAATATAGATCCAGTGAGTCTCAGATTGCATTATAAAGACTGAATTTTGTTACTGAAGGCTCATGCATGTTAGTGAAACAGGGACGTGCCCAGGCTAACCATCATCAGTACCTATAAGATGATTTTTCCTTTGTTTATGAGTTTCTTTGAGGAGATACTTTACGTGTGATATTCCATAGCACTCTTCTACCAGCTGATCAGCTGTGGCTAATCTGTTCTTTAAAGACTGACTTACCTTCTGACAACTTTGAGACAGATGTAACAAATCATCTTCAGAACCACCAACCATCCCTAACTGCATTTACATTTACAGAGAAAGGATTTTCAGTCCTGTCTGCAATAGTGCACTGATGAAAGAGTCAAGCCCTTAGAGAACATCCATGTGTTATCAATCTGGATACCAGCCTTTTTCCCAGCGCTTGAATTGACAAGTGCAAGGAAAGCACAGAAAAGACTAGAATGCTATCGTCCATCTGCTGCTCCGTGCCTAGCATATGGTAAATAAGATTACCTGCTGTTCTGAGATTCTTATTAAAACCGGCAGTACCGTGGCATGATTTTAGGAGCTGATGGTGACCAAGCTACTGGACTCTTTTTAGTTTATGTCTAGCTTACTTTCAGTTCAGCTTTGACTCCTTTCAACTTCTTATCCGTTTCAAAGTTCTCTCTCATGGTGCACAGTGATCCACAGCTCTCCCTGAAAGGTACGTCTTGTGAGACAGAAAAAGAATTATCAGCACAGGCTGTCATAGTCTTTGCCACTGTGACCACAGGGGAAGGTTGTGGTACGAGGAATTTAACTCTGTTGATGTTCTTGTGATTCCTACATGATTCCCTAGCAACTTCCAAAATAATTTCCCCTCAGCAGCAGCGGTCACTACTTTAGAAGGTTAATGCTTCTGTGAAAGTGTCCTGATTATTGATCAGGATATGAAACATCTATATTTTGAACAGATTGCTGTCCTTTGATGCAGTTCATATACAGTACACATAATATACAACAAAACATAGGATATGACAAGGAAACAATGCTACTTCAAGCCATCTGATGTCATGCCTCAGGCTGATTAAATAGACAAAAGGAAACATGACAGAATCATGCACATCTTACTCCTGGCCTTAATTGCAAACAACTGTTTTGTAATGTATGAGGCATTTGCCATCCAATTCCTTCGCTGATTTTTTTCTGATGAAAAACTTTCCACTTCATTGAACTGTGAAGGCTTCGTTTCTGTTTCAAACCCAGGGAGACAGAAGAATTAATTTACAATTTCCTACTATACAAAAAAAAGGTGATACACATTTCATAAGAGGTGGGACTAACAGCAGCACTGTTACTAACTTCATCTTCAGAAAATTGCTCCAGCTGTTGCAAGCTCCTCAGTGAATCTCCACTAGTAATAGAGCTTTATAGGAAAGAAAAAAAAAGCCTTTTTACTTTGGATGGCTGTGGAGCGGCACAGTGCCTTGCAAAGATGCAGCCCAAACCTATAATGTTGGTGAAGTGAAACCATCATTTGTCTTAAAAACTCCACATTTGGTATGCATTGAAACAGCCAGCCTGCATCAAGGAGATGAAGGAAATAGTCTCTTTTTTCTTTTTTTTTTCTTTTTAAGTGAATGATAAGGCTAGTCTTCCAAGAAGTAGACACAAGTAATTATCATTTCCATCAGTAGTAATTAGCAATGCATATCCCATACGATGGGCAGCTACTGTTACACCTTCAGGCTCATTTAAGTCAATTTGCTCTGAAGTGCCCTGAGGATTAACTGGAGAAGAAACTTGCACTCAGAGCTGATTAGGTAAAAAGTCTGACTATATTTCCATTCTGGGCTCTAAATTTGCCACCTTTATGCATGTGGTCTGCCCTGGCACAATGGCCTGCCGTTCTATCCACTGGTAACAAAAGGGGAACAAGCAGAGCTAGCTATACAGGTTCATTTATATTCAAGATCCAGCAAAACTTCCTTTGCAAAGCCACACAGGCTTTATTTTAAAATGTTGTCAATTGAAGATTTAAGTTGATTATTTCATAGCTGTCATGCTCATTTTCATTTTTGACACTTAGATATTAAAAGAAATTCAGAATATAGCTATGCCGATGTCTTCTCAAGGCTTGGAGCTACCTAAACAACTTAGATTTTAATTTTAATCAATTTCGATGGATTAGAAAAACAACTGCACAAAATACTAAGTTACTTGATAAATAAAAGTAGTGGCAATACATTTTTATGTTGCATAAAATAGTAAAAACAATCACAGGAGTAGGTTAAAATTATAGGTACCTTCCCTTCCTGGATGTTCCTATGTGTAAGCCTACAAGCCTCTTCAAGCTTTCTTGTTCAACCCCAAAAGTGTGCTGAGTTACACCTAAAAGCTGTTGCTGCTTGCACCATAATCAGGATATTCTTTAAACACAGGAGACAAGCATTCAAATTCCCCCAAGCTGAGGAAATTCAAAAGTAAGGTAGGCATTTTGCTGGACAAAGACAAAACGAACAGTGGCAAATAAAGGCTATGTGCTATGACTCTTTGTTAGGCTTGCTCAGCACCAGCTGGTCTTGTACAGCCTCCTCAGGAAGGCTAATGATGAATGGATGCCACAAACTCTTGGAGAGGTAAAGGGCCATACTCATATATCTGGCATGACTGGTTGTATTGTGTGCTGAATCCTTAGAAGGCACTATCCTTACTCATGGTAGAAATAACCTAGCAGCTACTCCTGTGTTACAAAATCTGTGAGGTGATTAAAAAGTTTAGATGTTGCAAAAATGATCCCCACTTACCCCAAATGTCTCGGAGTGACACCGTTGAACTTGCAAATCTCACGTGTGAAACCATGCCCTAGGTCTGCAAGTTAGCAGCCAGTTTAAAACCATTTAAGTCTGCACAGGGAAACCAACGCTGCCACTGTTTCCTGCAGAGAGATGAGACCAGGTCCTCTGCAATATTTCATCTCTGAATAGTGAACTACAGGGCTGACATTGTAGGTGTTCACATGGCATAGAGAAACCTAAGCTCTAACTAGTTTGGTCAGAAGGTTGAGTGCTGGAATTGCTCTATTAGCCACCAAGCAATCTTCAAATCTAGTAATGCATTATGAAAACAGCATTAAATTTCATTTGAGTAACACTGGTGATCCCATTTCATTTCCTTTATGTTGCTTTAATAGTTACAATTCAACAGCTCTGATGACCCTTTAACTTGTACAGCTTTGTGCGTAATCAAGCTGAAGGTGTAGTAGCACTTGGTGCTCAAGTAATTCCAGTTTTTCTGCTGCAGATTTTGGAAGTGCATTCTGAGAACCTAGGAGTTAATTTTCCCCCACATAAATGAAAGTCAAACCCAGGACAGAATCAGAGCTCACATAAATGAAATACGACTGCCTTTAATTGAAGAGACCATGTCAGCCATACGTATAGCCAAAACAGTGGGAGACAGCTTTGTTAAAGCAAATTTTGTGATCCTGTTTCCTGAGGAAAGTTTCAGATGTGGAAAAGAGGGAGCCATGACGGTGGCTGGAGCCGTTGTGCAAAATAACATATCGTGAAAGGCAGACCAAGGCTGTGTAGTAAATATAGTTTTTCCGTATTGGTTTGGGTTCTAGCATATCCAGTATATCCCAGAAAATTTTCTGCTTGCACCCAGATTGGGAAAACTCCTTTGGTGCTAAGGTGCCATGCCCTGAGTATTGCCAGGTAATCAATGGAGACCTCTCTAGGGGACAGACATAGCACCTGTGAGAGCACGTGTGCAGCCATTCTTCTCCTTCTCCTCTGCCTAAACTATCCAATCACCTTCCCACTCTGAGTCCCAGACCATTACGCTCCCCATAATCTCTATCAAAAGGAAACACAAATCCAGAATAATGACTAATCCAGTGTCTCCACGTGGGCGGTTGTAGACGGCGCTGACTCGTACCAAACAGAAGAAAGGAGGGAAGCTTCTGAGCCAAGAAACAGCCTCAGTGCAGCTCCCTGGGTTGGTCTACACTCCCCAGCTGGCAGAGAGGCTTGATTTTGCTGCAGGAACCAAGATCTGCCGTGGTGGGAGAGCAAGGGAAAGCAGGTTTGTTTGCTGATGCACTTTGGCCCACAGCTCAGTAAAGAACTGTACTTCCTGGAGGGGCTGCTCTCATCTTCTTCTTAGGGATATAAGGCAGGTCTCTCCCTTGCTGCATAACCTTTTCTGTACATATACATGCAGAGCAAGCCTCATTCTAAATCTTTCATATACACCTGGGAGGCAGACACTGGCGTGGGTCTTTTCTGTCTCACCTTAAGGCTGTTTAAAAAATCTCTTGCTTTGGTAAGAGTTTGTTTGTTCACGTATATTGTTGTGGGTATGCAGTACCAAAGGGACTCTGTGACTTGTGTGCTGGGTTTATGTCTTTTTGTAAAGCAGTAGCTATGTACTTGCTAAGACTTCTCACATGAGAGAAATCTTGCTGTTTTGCTGGGTTTCTTGTTTGATGACTCACTAAATTTCCAGGGGGGCAGAAAAGGCAGCTCTGTATGTCAAGCCAAAAGTACTATGAGCATGACTGACAAAGTTTATTACACTTCTAATCAAAGCATAGGAGAAATTAACCACTTAAAAAGGAGCTTGTTCCAGTTGTCAGCTCAAGGTTTCAACTGAAGGAAGATGTCTGCATACATTTTGAGCTACTCCAAAGCAGAGATCGCAAAGCTGTGATTCCTGACGCACACGAATTTTACTCAGGTATAGTTCATGCATGCCTTTCAGGCAAGGATTATACCATTTCTCCAACTCAGGGAACTTGCCAGACTGCAGGAGACAAGGGAGTCTGAAAAAGTTGTGGATGAGAAATTTTATGTGTGGATCTAACCAACTTGAATTGTCCAAATGAATCATTGCTACAATCCTGTAGCTTGTATCTTGGAAGGATAAACAACTTCCGTCTCTCAGAATAAAAGCCACTTTAAAATTTAAAAAAAAAAAAAAGGAGACTTGGAGAAAAATAAAAGTAATAGAAAGAAGCACTAGTTTCTTTGGGAGGAAAGAACACATAGAAGCAAGCACAGATGTAATTTGACAAGAAATAGGCATAAAAGCCTATGGTTGTTAATATGAAAAAAATATATTCAATATAGGAAGAGACAAAAAAATAAATCAACTTCCATATGTGAAGATACAATATATGAACTGGAAATAAGCAAAACAAATAAGTGATGGACAAAGTATTTAAGAGGAATCAAAAAGGCTTTTTACAGGTATATGGCAGAAATTAAACAACAGAGAAAATAATATGATAAGTAAATAAGAAAATAAGAATGACTTACCTGAAGTGGACTTGTTCTGTTTAATACTAGATTTTTTTTTTCAATTTTTCCTTTATAAGTGATAGAAGATAATTTCAAAGGACCCACTTGCTCAGCTGAGTGCTTCAGTTCAGATGTGAGAGCTGGGCTTTCTACCTTGTTCCCAGCAATTTCCAAGGCATCTTGCCCTCAGCCTACTTCCAACAGAGAGACCAAAAAAGCACCTTCCGCAGCAGCTGGATACTTAGGTTTGAACTTCCTCAGTTTTTGGAATCTGGACTCTTGATCCACCTCCAGACCTCATGACTGGGGTTTCATAGAAAAGATTAATTGTGGCCAAACTGGGTCTCTCTGGAATAGCCTTTCCCTCTTGCTTCTCTGCTTTGAAAGTACTGCTAAGCTGGGTTCATAGCTAGCTCACTTTAAGCTGTCACAAAGGCAGGTGGTCTCAATTCTGAAGAACTAATACGACTGTAATTCTAAGAATAAAAACAACAAAAACAATAATAGTGATAAAAATGAGAATGTAAGGGCTGGATTATCCAACAGAGCTGGTGGAGAGACCTCTCTGCTCATCACTCGGAAGCAGAGGTATCAGTTTCCTATTCAAAGGCCAGAGTCATAACTGAAATGACAACCTATACATATATACTATGAGTAGCACCGCAGCTCATAATTTTGTCCAATGGCATTTCTGCTGTAAAGCTCGTCAAATTGCACATAACATTTGTGGTGCATCCTTTTAGTATGATATCTTAAATACACTATTATTTAATAATTAATTTCATTTTTAAACACAAAAAGTTCAATGGCTCAGAGATATTTAATATTTTATCAACACTGATGATTGTAAAAGTCTTTCCCCAGCTATTTCCAGATAACATAAAAATTGGTGAGAGAATAAATAATCAGAAAGTCAGCTACTGCTACCCAATGATTGTGTTTTATTGTCATTTTGACCAAACATACATCACTGGTTTATTGAACTTGACACAAAAAAAAGATCAGGAACAGCTTCTATGCAGAATTGCTTCATCAGTGTCAAAACCATTTGCGTTATGTCTCCTTCCATATCACCATCCCTCCTTCCAACTTTGTTATCCGATACTGAGCAAGTCCCTTCTGTATCATCTGCAGGATGAGTTATAAGGATGCAGGGTAGTTTTCACAGCTGTCTGGGGGTTACTACATTTCTGTTCTTTTGCAAATGTCTCCAGCGCATGAGCTATTCCATTATGCACAGCAGTTAGGCTGACAAGGGTAGGATTTCCAAACTTCTGGCAGCTCAGCTGGCTTAGGCTCAACAGCTTCACTTGAGATGCTGAATATCTGGAACCCCCAACCCGATGGCCAAGATCCTTAAATCATGGATGAGTCAAAATTGTTTGTAATTGAAATTTCTAGGGAAAAAAAGTGCACATGGTCTAGGAGAACAAGATCATTTATTTCATGAAGAAGCCTCAGAACTTATCCCAGAGAGCAAACACAGCAGTTTGTTTGGCAGCCCTGTTGACTGCAAGCTGCTGTGAATAGCACCAAATAGCCAACAGCAGCATTAATTTCTCTACCATAAGTTGCAATAAGTGCAGGACAAAGCAGGACAAGAGGAGAGAGGCTAATCTAGTCTTCAGACCCCTTTCAAATCCTTTGCTTTTCAGCTGATTCATGTGACAGGATCTCTTGTTCATACAGAAGAATACTTTAGAACCTCAAACATTCTATTACAGTAAAATGAGCCAGGAATACAGGCATGTTCTGTCACAGACAAGGTTTCTAAAGGTAATAGTAGTAACTAACTGTTGAAAATTTTAGTGGTAGTTTCAAAAAAGAGATCACTGAATCAATGTTCAACAGAGACTTCTGATGACTGAGAATGGACCATTTTAATGTCATAATTAAGACAAAATCCTATGAGTATTACATTGATTATGGAACAATTAGCCTAACTTCTTTCTCAGTAACGCATTAGATACCATTTTTCAGAGATCAGATGGGAACACTTTAAAAAAACGGAAAATGTCTTGATTTAAAGGTAGTAAACCTTCCTGAATGAAGCATAGTCCTGTCTCACTTAGAAGGGTAATAAGGCAGTTGACTTCCATTAATCTTCAGTAGATCAAAAGGATACAGATAGCATAATTAAAACTTCAGTGATTGCATAACAAAGTTTCACAATGGTTGTAAAGAGCAGTGAGTTGAAAGAAAAATGGAAGAAATTTTTCTGGTATTTATATACTATAAGATTTTGACAACAATAGTACTTCTTTGAATATCTATATGGGTTTGCCTATTTAAGGTTAAAAAACTAACTGTTCCAAAAGACTGATATTCATGCCAGTTTATAAATTGCAAAGTAAAACATAAGATTATTTTTACAAGTGGTATTGACACTTTCAAGAATGTATTTTACAATGTAGAGAAAACTCCAACAAAAATCTCAAAAGAAGCAGCAAGTCAGCAGATGAAGAAGTAGCTGAAAAACAAATATTTATGAAAGAACTCACAAATACAGATTTATGTTTCTAACCTTAGGCGTTCCAGCTAGAAATTATTCACTTTAAAAATACATACATGATCAGAAAAAAGGAAAAGCTCATCCTACTATTAAAACTCTCTCTGAAAATTCAGGCACTATGGGTTGAATTTCTGGCTCTGCCTCACTCTCCCTGTATGACCTTTGGCAGGTCACTTATGTCTCAGTTTCTTCTCAACAAAGTGGGAATCAAGTTTCTGTGCTGTGTAGAGGTTATACAAGGTAAATTCATTAGCATCTGAGCCTGAAAATGTACATCAGTAAGGAGCAAATAAATTAGACCTGTATCAGAGAAGTCCGTGGTTGCAAAAGTCTGTAAGTGTTACAGAAAAACAATTTCATAAATATGTTTGGTTTTTTTTTACCCTTGACCTTTAGAGTTGCTGGACTTTTACCAAACTACAAAATGTCTTCCAGCTTCTGTAGCTGAGCTTCAGCCTGATAAGGCAGCAGATGCCACATGCGAGAAGGCACCTGTTCTGCACCCTTGCTGCATTAGGTAATTATGTACAAAACAACTTAGATGTGCAGTCCCTGAAATTCAAACTGTTGCCGCTATCAAAATCTTGAGCTACTCGTAGAAGCAGCGAGAGTGTGCTGAATGAATTCACAGTGAAGTATGCCTTGCCTCCTCAATTAAATTGTGTATGTGTGTACAAGAGCATTTGCATCCATTCCTGTGTGAATCTATAGATTTCTTTTTTTTATTCAAGAAACCGGTTGATAAAGCATTGACAGAAAGCCAAAGTTTGTGTAAATGAATTGGAGCCAGCTGGTGAGCAACTATAAACTGAAAAGTTCATAAAGTCAAACAGACATATGGCTGGAATGCCAAAATGTCACATTAGGTCAGAAAGTGTCACCACAAAAAGAAATCCAGTCACTAGTGGTGTCTCCCAGGGATCAGCCAGTCCTCTTCAATATCTTTATTGATGATCTGGATGAGGGGGTTGAGTCTACCATTAGCAAATTCACAGATGACACCAACATGGGTTGGAATGCTGGATGGTAGGAAGGCTGTGCAGAGAGACATGGGCAGGCTGGATTGTTGGGCTGAGACCAATAGCATGAGGTTCAACAAGACCAGTTGCTGGGTCCTACACAACCCCTGGCAGTTCTACAGGCTGGGGGAAGAGCAGCTGGAAAGCTGCCAAGTGGAAAAGGACCTGGGAATGTTGGTCAGCAACTGGCTGAACGTGAGCCAGCAGTGTGCCCAGATGGCCAAGAAGGCCAATGGCATCCAGGCCTGTGTCAAGAATAATGCAGTCAGTAGGACTAGGGAAGTGATTTTCCCCCTCTACTCAACACTGGTGAGGCCATACCTTGAATCCTGTGTTCACTTCTGGGCCCCTCGCAACAAGAAGGACATTGAGGTGCTGAATTGTGTCCAGATAAGAGCAATGGAGCCGGTGAAGGGTCTGGAGAACAAGTTGCCTCCTCCAATACGAGAAGCAGCTGAGGGAGCTGGAGTTGTTTAGCCTAGAGAAAAGGAAGCTCAGGGATGACCTTATTACTCCCTAAAACTATGGAAGGAGGTTGTAGCCAGTTGTAGGTGGGTCTCTTCTCCCAGGTAACAAGCGACAGGACAAGAGGACATTGCCTCAAGCTACATCAGGAAAGGTTTAGGCTGAACATTAGGAAGACTTTCTTCACAGAAAGGGTGATTGGGCATTGGAATGGGCTGTCAGGGAGATGGTGGAGTCACTGTCAGTGGAAGTGTTTAAGAAAAGACTGAACGTGGCACTTGGTGCCATGGTCTGGGTGACATGGTGGTGTTCGGTCATAAGTTGGACTCGATTACATCAGAGGTGTTTTCTAACTTTACTGATTATGTGATTCTGTGATCTTTGCACATCATGTTAGTAGCTAAATCTGAAGATTGGCAGTAAGACAAGGCATAAGACAAGGAAAAACAGCTCAAATATATTTTAAAGTTTTTTTGCAATGTGACCAGTGCATACTTCCAGGAAGAAACTACTCATCCACAGAAACAATATAAATTTATACCCAAAATTAAAAAAAGAAATATTTATATTTTTCATATTTGCACATTTAAAGTTTATTTGGACAATATGTCTGATCAACCATACATCTGCAGAGGTAAGGAACAATTCAACTATGTTCACCGCCTTCTGTTTCTGTTTGATTTATGTTTGTTTGCAAATGATCCTAGATTCCCAATTTCTAGGTTTATTGTTTATCAATTTTTACTATTATTGGATTATACATACATACAGGAATTCATGGTCCAGAGATTTTTACTAACTGCACACTGGGAATTGTTCACAAGGATGTTTTCCATTAAAGTCAGTGAAATGCCAGGAGGCCGGGCCAGATCCTAAGTACATCCAGCACTTTGTGGCTGAAGGTGTTCAAAGGTGTCACAGGTGGAGTTATAAAGGTGTAATTATACAGAACCAAGGAAATTAAGCCAAAATCTTGTTCATGCTACATATGCACTGTAGGACAAAAGCTCATAGATTTCTGAATGCTGCAGCCAGCCCTACCAGCGTGAGCACTTAGCATTAACATGTTATTCTATCCTCCTGCCTTCACCGCAGGTTGCCAGGACCAGGCTAGGTCTGGCTTTGCATTGCAAGAGCTGTATGTAATGTCATCACAGAATCATTCAATGTTTTTACTTAGGGAGAGTTGTCAAGAAACTTTTTCATTCTGTTACAGTTGTGGAAAGAAATGTCCTAAGTAGGCCCAGTATAACTGCTCCCAAGGGCATCGTTGTCAAGATCTTTCATTAAAGCTGAATATTTCCAATGAAGCTCATGTTAATTTTTCAATAATCTGCACAAGAGACATTCAGGATTCTGAGGCTGGAGAAGACTATCTTGCCATTTTTTACAGCCCAGTAGTCAAATGAAAATCTCATTGGTTCACAGATGAGGAACACAAAAAGGTTCAGGTTACTGATGATGAAATCGTGAAGAGATGGATCATGTGGCTACTTAAGATGTTAGTTACAGAGGAAACTGGGCATGCAATTCATCATTTCTGAGTTGTTTGTCAGGGAAATAACTGATGCCAGGAAATACTGATGAATGTAGAAGAGCACCAGGTTTAGCAGAATATATTCTTTACAAGAAATGCCCTATCCTTGTGGGACATAAAGGGCAGAAAACAGAAAAATTATATCAGAAAAAGGTGAAAAGCAGCCAATACAGACTAAGTACCTTTTAAATGCAGTTTAAGGAAATAATAAACTATTATATATTTATACTGAATTTTATTTCAATTCTAGATGTCTAAAGAACAAGACTGGGAATCTAGAATACTTCATTTAAACAAGGGTATTGATACAATAATAGGTGTATCAAGCATTTGTTACACGGAAAGAAACCTGTTTAGTGCCATGGCTAATCTATCTATCTAGTTATATTACTCTATCAGTAATCTAATCAGGGGCAGGTCTTAGTCTAGAGCACTGCATCACCATGGTCCATGTTGCTAGAACTCCTTATGGCAAGGAAGTGATTTGTGGCAGTAAGTGGTGTCCAGACACCTTCTTTTTTGGTATATATTGGTATATATTGGTATACGTATATTCGTGTATAATACCAGGGTATGAAGCAAACAGAAAAGCTACAATATGCTTAAGATAAGATGTATGTCACATATACAGATAAGAAAATGCAGCCTTCTTTTTCAGGTCTAAGCCAAATATATTCCTCCTTCACTATTGCTAGCTGTAATTTGGCTACTTTACATTCCCTAACAGATGAAGTAGGGAGGTCTCAGTCTTCTCCCACACTCCAAGAATGAAAGTGTCTGTTGGCCATGACCACAGGTAACACCAGAGGCACCATCATAATTAAGAGTAGCTTAATATAAAACAGATGGCAGAGCTAATGAAAGGAGATGCTTTGGAGATGGAAAACCAAAAATCCCTTAGGGTAGCCATCCTGTGCTGAAAAACTGGCACAAGAAGCAATAAGGCTACCTTCGTTCAACACAAGGTGTATTCACATTTGTACTAGATCATGAGAATCAACACTTTACTGCATCACAAAAAAGGCCTAGAAACATGCTTCTGTTTATTATTCAACACAAAACACCAAACTGAGACAGTTACAGAAAAGACCAGACCTATAAAATCTACAGAAATCTGTTTCCAAGGTCTTCATTTCAATTAATGTTGTGCTGCCCCTCTTCTTGTTAACACTGCCAATATCCACCACATTCAGAGTGCACGCTGAGCCTTAGCTGGGTAGGTACAGCTGACAGCATTGACTGTCACCAGGAGTCGCTTTCTGAAAGGAAATGGCTGTATTCCAAGCACTTGCAGGACCTCAACAGCGACCACTGCCACCTCTGCAGCAGCAGATGATAAGATCTTCCTCAGGCAGTAGCTTCTGCTCCTGCTGAGCAGTGGCTGGCAGGAGGGAGTGAACTGCAGCAGTGCACAAAGATGAAATTCTTGTTGTAGTAGGGGGCAGCTTGCTCAGCCATGAACTCCGTTATTCCAATAGAAGCTGGAAACTACCATCCCAGCTATGTGTGGTGAGCAACTTTTGATTTATGAATGTGCCAATGTGCATTTTCCTTTTCTTTTGCTCCTCATTTTGTGCACACTTGCCTAAGAGGGAATGTTTAAAATGCAAAGTCATCCTGTAAGCCTGGTCTCTTCCAGCCCTACAACCTCCCTCTGCCCTTTGAGAGAAAGCTTCCCCCAATCACAGTGAACTGTGCCTGTGTTGTCTGCGTGCTGCACAGTGGAAGAGCACTGATAAAGTTCACCTTTAGACTAATGGCTGCCTTATCACTGCACAACTCCCTTATGTTTCTGTATGGAAAGCAAGTGAAAACGGATAATATGCAGCATATTCAGATTGTCATAAGGTAAGTTAATTTTCTTGCTCTTCTTCATGTAGAAATAATAATACCTTACAGAAATAAAGATTCCTTTCTTTCCAGCTGTACTGAAGCTCATTGATGCTTAAGGCCTGCCTAAAAGAGCATTACGGAAACCATGTGACTAACAAAGGCCATCAAATTATTTAAATACTTGCTGGTTTCGTTGTGTTGCAGAGGATGTAGAGGCAAGTCAATGGTATGTTGGCTCATAGCTTTCTTATCCAAATACTAGGATTTTTTTGTATTTTGAAATACAGGGTAACAAGAATGGGAATCCTTGAGGTCTCAGTGTTTAGCAACTTAGCCTTTTCCTAAGAATAATAGGCAAAATTGATGCCCAGGCACACTTGTGAGGGCAATCTATTTGCATTTCAAAGGCAGTAAGGTTTTAATCATGTAGCTGTTCACTCATAGAGTGCAATTATAGTTCCATGTTAAAACGAACCTCTAAGTAGAAAAACAAAACAAAACAAAAACAACAAGGGGGGGGGTGGGGGGATGGGGAAGGGGATGATCTGTTTCAATAAAAGAGAAATGTTCTATGTTCCAGGAAGAAAAATTACAGCTGGAAGATTCTACCTTACCATGAGAACCTCTGAACCTGCAGTTTAAAATGCATTTCATTCTACATTCAAAATCACTGGGGTTAGTACTCTATACAGAATTTGTAGCATTTTTGTGTCTTTTTCTCAAAGGTTGGGATGAAGAGCACATCTTAAATCATAAGAGATTTTATTCATTTCTCTTTGCATGTCTTTTTTTT